>CM068833.1:12897672-13260172 GCA_028554795.2 Sinohyriopsis cumingii
TATCGATGCTCACTAGAATTTCTGAGTTTGCTGTCAAAGTCGCTACGGATTCGTTTTATATCATTACAAATATACATGATTGTTAGAACAACTACGTATCAGCACTAATGCATCAAGTGGTGAATGGAGAATAAAACAAGAAAATAAACAATTATTCTGAATCCGCCGGCGTTAAAATTAAGGATAATTTTTACCAAAAAAAATCAAATATCAAAATTATGATCAGCACCATCTGTATTTGATCCTGTAGCTAGACATAAAACAGTTTATCTTAATGGGCCTGGTCGTTGTGGTTAAACAACTCGTGTGATTAAATTATTCTTGAACAGTTGTTCAGAAATAGTTTTATTAACACCTATACACAGACAGACTCGCAAGAGAAATGAGAGAAAGAAATAATAAATCATGCACTTATCACAAATTATTTCTATGGAAGGGAGATAAATGGACTCCTGAACGAATGAGAGAGAAACATATTCCAAAGATTATTGTTTGGGATGAAATATGCACTGTTTGATTGGAAACGTTAAAAATATTTCTTGATTGATTATTGACAAAATATACTGCTGTAATAATGTGCGGCGATCATGGTCAACCATCACCTTTTGTTGGATTATCTCCCCATAAATGGCTCAGGAATTTAGTGGATTATTATGAAGAAATAACTGATGACCACAGAGCACGTGCTCCTGAATTAAGAGAGTTTATGAACATGATCAGACTACAACCGAATAAAATTCAATGTGAAATGATTTCAGAAACTTCTATTAACAATTTTTGGAATTTACAGAGACCAAATAGTTTGATAGTGGCAAGTAGAAGGATAGCTCGTGATACACTTCAACAACAATTATTTGTGATACATAAAGAATTATTTCTAAATCTACCCGTACGATTGTGTTATCGACCAGCAGATTTGCAAGAACAGAATATCGATGTTGATATACCAGGATCGTCAGAAAGAAACAAAATCTTGTAGTAAATGATATCGTTTTAGTTCCTGTCAGTGTTGTTGAGAGCGCGTGAACTGCGGGAAAAACTTCATGGACGCTTGGATACGCAATGACAATTTATTCATCGCAAATATTAACCATCTCTGATACAAATGTTTGGATCGTCGATGATCGCATAAAATGGTCAAATTTAGTTTATCTCGCAGTGTCTCGAGTCAGAAGAATATCTCACCTGCGGAGAATTGTCATAGACTTAACAGAAAATTATACTCAAATTCAGGAAACTAAGGATGATATAGTAAGATTTGTTTTATTATAAACAGTGTGACCAAAAAAATAAATGCGACTTTGATCTCGACGCTGAATTTAGCATGACATTAAAACAACGACATAATAATCATTGCGCAAGCTGTAACACAGTAATGTTGAAGCAATGTTCAAAAAATAATCCAGGACAATTTACCGTAGACAGAATTAATATTAGTCATGGTCATACACGTGAAAATGTGATGCTGACCTGTTTTGAATGTAATCGACGTAGATGTGCTAGTTTACAAAAGTGAATTCGGTGGTAATTGTTTATCTTCATGAATTGTTTGTAATTGTTCACGTATAAATCCACATTGAGGAGCAGGCAGTTGAATCTAATCTGTAGATTGCAGGTCTACCCGTAGATCTTACCACGGTAGAAATGCTATGTGTCGTAATAGTCCAAATAGGACCAGTCGCTCTTTTTTATACCGCCTTCATGTTCTCCGGGTTCATATAAATATCTGACAGTAACATTATCTAATACTGGTTGTTTTGAAAATTGATGTCGTTGTATTGGTATATTTTTTTGTAATCTAGTTATTGGGTTTTATGGCAGTTGTTCGAGTAATTTCATTATTAAACGCAGCTATTACGCTTGGTAATCTTGCAACCCATTCGCGGGATTCTTATATCTTTTTGAATTGTTTCCTTCGCGTATTGATATCCAAATAACCGCTCAGCAAGTGTTCGATTAAATCGTTCAACAATTGCCTGATCACGATGAATTGGGGTATGTGCTCATCTAATGTTGACATTATTTGTTTTCATCAGAGATGATACTGCACCAAGAAATTCCCTGCCAGGAACAACCTGTAGCAACCGTAGCCATCGCAAGGGTTCTCGTTGATAAATTCGTTCAAAAGCAGATACAACTTCAGCTGCTGTTTTAGTTGTTAGTGGTTTTGCTTCCTTATATCTACTTGCAACGTCAACGACAGTCAACGCTTATTTGTATGTGCGTGATTGACGTCTACCAATTTTAATAGTATCGTGTGGTAAAAATAAAATATTTGCTTGATGAGCTTCATTAGAAGTGCTGACATCAAAATAGGCATGAGGAATTTTTTTAGGTGGTGGTAAATAAGTTTGCTATATTGCCTGTCGAGCTAACCATATTCCAGCAACATAACATGTAACATTTGCTGCATCAGCGAGTTTACTACCCCTCCTTTGGGGCTATAATAAATCGATTCCATTATTTTATAATAATCGGTTGA
Source organism: Sinohyriopsis cumingii (assembly GCA_028554795.2). NCBI lineage: Eukaryota > Metazoa > Mollusca > Bivalvia > Unionida > Unionidae > Sinohyriopsis > Sinohyriopsis cumingii. Next base: position 12,900,155 of record CM068833.1, read on the forward strand.
TTAATTACCAGCTCCTAATACTAGTTTACCTTTCATCGCAGATCTTACCAACCAATTATCTAATGATTCTCTAAAATATTTATTTTATGGAATTTAACGAGTGAATCAGCTTCACATCTGCAATATATCGTTGTTGTAAATCTAGATTTTTATAAGGTACATCATGGACTGTCCACGTTTTGGTTGATCTCGCTCGTTAAGTCGGATATCAAGTCGGGTTCCAGGACCTCAATACTTATATCCTGGAACATATTGTTTTCTCCTGGGTATTTATCCCATGGAATTCTTGGCAATTTTCCTAATGAAGTAGCAATATCACCACCAGTTTTATTATTACAAATAAATATATATTTTTTGGTACAACATTTTATACATTTACCTGTAAGTGCATGTTTTTTATTTTTTGTTATTATTGTTGTTAATCCACTTGTGGGGGTGGATGCTCTACATAGAACACAATACAAATCCGTATTATTTATTATATGTGTATAACATGGATGTCATTGATTCTCAGCAAAACGAAAGCAAGAGCCAGTCAAACATATTTCAGCATTACTGAATTCCATCAGAGTGATAAAAAAGGTCCATCCCGATTGGATAAAATACAATTACAGCTTAATTTGATAATGAGATGGCTCAAGTGGGATAAGTTGTATTTAGTAGCTTCGTCAGTTGATGATCAGAGATGTTACGATGTACTTAAAGATTTTAATGAAAATGCAAAATTGGTGGATGAAGATGGTGATTCCACTATTGATTTTATCAGCGATTTTTATGAAGCCCCATCTGCAGATGCCTCAATAGATTTATTAATAATCTCGTAGTATACGATGCTGTAATCCTGGACAAACAATCAAATCCAGCTAGAATATTTTCTCGAGGCAGACATACACATACTGATGTGATTTATGTTACTCAGCGATATACACAAATACCTAAAGCGATCAGAGATAATTGTAATATTTTGGTTGTGTTTAATGGAGTCGATACACTTTCTCTGCTAAACATTCATCAGACTTGGTGTTCAGGAGATATGTCATTATTAGGTTCAAAACCTTCTTTTCAAAAGCACAATCTACTCCACACCGATTTATAAACAATACATTTACATGATCCTCGATCACGATATCGTATAGGTATTGATAAAATATTTGGTTGAGAGATTGATTTAATTACTCACACATTTATAGCAGCAGAGAAGGTGCGACCACAAATAAGTGTCAAGGTGGGTAAATAAAACAAACATACAAATAATGTAAAACACAAACGACAAAGATAAAGTAATCCAATTAGAGAAACTCTCGGTCAGTTAGAGGCTTCGGTTTAACGTTATTGACCTTATTTTTTTCATTTGTTTCGTATGAGGTTTTATTATCATAAATTGACTTTAAAGCAAGTGGTCTGTTCACCCTCTCTTCTGCTAGTATATATGGTCAATATTAAGGAAACAGAATGGTAAATGCCGAATGAAGTCGAATGAAAAATAAGCGACGTCTGACTGGTATATATATATATATATATATATATATATATATATATATATATATATATATATATATATATATATATATATATATATATATATTGTGTCCAAAGATGTCAATTTATACATAAATGTCAATTTATATCTACACATATATTTTATATTCTTTAATGTTTGATACATACTGCAACGTTCAGTTCAGTTTTTATTCATAATGGTCATATATAATCAATTATCACAGGTGAAACAATACAATTTCCTAAGCATCTAAGTTTGCAGAATATAAGAATAAATGATGTCCGTTGTACAAAGAAAACGAGGGCAGAAAATAACTTTTATTGACTGATGGTGCACTAATTATAGAGAATGAAATATTAAAAAGAACGAAGTTGTTCTTGTACATAAAATTTTGTGTATTCCAGAAGAAGAAGCAAGCGCATAAGAAAGTTTGGACACAACATTATATAAGCCTAACAAACTTTGGACACACCAGTAAATTAGCTGCACAAGCTTGGGCATAATAGTATATTGTCCTCATAAATTATGACACAACATTATATTAATCTCACAAACGTTTGACACAGCAGTATATTAGCTTCACAAAAGTTTGGATACAACACCATGTTTGCTTCACAAACTTGGACAAAACAGAATATTGGCTTTAAAAGCATTGGACACAACATAATCTTAGCTTCACAAACATTGGACACAATATAATCTTAGCTTCACAAACTTGGACACAACAGTACATTGGCCTCACAAACATTGGACATTACAGTATATTGCCCTTTCAAACACTGGACACAACAGTATGTTGGCCACACAAACATTGGACACATCATTATATTGGCCGCATACACATTGGACACAACAGTATATTGACCGCACAAATATTGGACACAACAGTATGTTGGCCTCATAAAACATCGGACATAACATTATATTGGCCGCACAAACATTGGACACAACATTATATTGGCCGCACAAACATTTATATTGGCACAACAAACATTGGACACAACAGTATGTTAGCCACACAAACATTGGACAAACAGTATATTGGCCTCAAAACATTGGACACAAAGGTATTTTGTCCGCACAAACATTGGACACAACAGTATATTGGCCTCACAAACATTGAACACAACATTAACGTAGCTTCCCAAACATGGACACAGCAGAATATTGGCCTCACAAACTTTGGACTAAATTATATAAAAGCCTCACAGACTTTGAACACACATCTTCAATATTTAATCTTATACAACATCAAATTTCATTTTGTGCATGAAGTCATTCATTATGTTAATTTGTGCACGAAGTCATTCATTATGTTAATTTTGTGTACGAAGTCATTCATTAAGTAAATTTTGTGCACGAAGTCATTCATTATGTTAATTTTGTGTACGAAGTCATTCATTAAGTAAATTTTGTGCATGAAGTCATTCATTATGTTAATTTTGTGCACGAAGTCATTCATTATGTTAATTTTGTGCACGAAGTCATTCATTATGTTAATTTTGTGCACGAAGTCATTCATTAAGTAAATTTTGTGCATGAAGTCATTCATTATGTTAATTTTGTGCATGATGTCATTCATTATGTGAATTTTGCGCACGAAGTCATTCATTATGTTAATTGTGTGCATGATGTTCTTCATTATGTGAATTTTGTGCATGATGTCATTCATTATGTAAATTTTTCACATGATATCAATCATTGTGAGACCGTTCCATTGGCTTAAATGGTTAGAGCGTCCGCCTCGGATGCGGCAGGTCGCTGGCTCGAACCCCGGCCGAATCTTACCAAAGACTTATAAAATTGGTACTCGCAGTTGCTTCGATAGGCGCTCAGCATTAAGAGGTTACTTTTAGGACTGGTCGGCCTTGTGTCAGGATAATGTGATTTGGTGGGACATGATTCTACATGTCTTCGGTATTTTGGCCCAGTGTTAGACATCACTATAAACTGCCACAATGCAGACATCATAGCGAGATAACTGGAAATCCAAATCTCTGAAAATACAAATCTCTCTCTCTCTCTCTCTCTCTCTCTCTCTCTCTCTCACACACACACACACACACACGCATTCATTGTTGAATATTGTATATGATGTAATTCATCATGTGAATTTCACACAGGTGTCATTATCGGCTTGAGTGAATTTTAAACATGACGTAGCTCATTATGTGAATTTTATACATACGCATAATGTATTTCATTACTTAAAATTTACACATTATGTAGTTCATTATGTGAAATTTACACAATATGTAGGGCTCCGGATGCCTGAGATCACTGACAGCTCACATCCTTCTGCGTTGGTTTGGCTCAACCAATGTAGGTATGTGAGAAAACTTGCCAATTGCTTCCCTTGGGCAGTGATTTTTTCCTCGGGTTTTCCTGGGTTCATCCTCCACCAAACTGGCTGACATAAAAAACCTATCACGTGCTGAAAAATGGCATTGAACCAATAACAAACAACCAAATAAACAATTTATGTATTTCATCGTGTGAATTTTACACAGGACATATTTCAACATGAGAATTTTACACATGTACTTCGCAAAGTGAAATAAATTACACATTATGTTGCTCTTTATATAAATTTTACACACGATTGTGTGAAATGTACAAATTACTTAGCTTATTATGTTTTACAAATTATGTAGTTTAGTATGTCAATCTTACACATCATGTAATTCATTTCTTTGAATTTTAAACATTATATAGTTAATTATGTGAAATTTACACATTATATAACTTCATTATGTGAATATACATATGTAGCTTATTATATGAATATTACAAATTGTGTAACTTCATTATGTGAGCATACACATTTAGTTTATTATATGAATTTTACAAAGTGTGTAACTTCATTATGTGAATATACACATGTAGTTTATTATATGAATTTTACAAATTGTGTAACTTCATTATGTGAATTATAAATATTACGTAGCTTCATTATATAAATTTTACACATTATGTAACTTCATTATGTGAATATACATATGTAGTTTATGATATGAATATTACAAATTGTGTAACTTCATTATGTGAATTATAAATATTACGTAGCTTCATTATATAAATTTTACACATTATGTAACTTCATGATATAAAGTTTATACATTACGCAACTTTATGATATGGATTTTGCACATGTGAATCCTTCACATCACGAAATTCATTATGTTGAAAATAACATATGGTATTATCTCATAAGCTAACAGCATTTCAATGTGTTGCTCCCATTACTGTAGACACTTTGCTATATAACCTAACATTCAGTAACAAAATGCAATCTGACTCATAAAAAATTGCCGACGATGATGTTTGTTGTTTTAATATGGCATTTTCAACACACACACACACACACACACACGCGCGCGCGCGCGCGCGAGCTCTTTATTGCGTACATCTTGCAGAAGAAACAGGAACAAATTGCTTTCCCAAGAACATATCATAGCAGCTCACATATACTGGATTAGTACTGACCTTTTCACCCTTAAATTCAAACTGAGCAACAGTGGCAAGCTATCCAAACTTCACCTTACTATCACCAGATGTAGGTCACTATCACCAGATGTAGGTCAATGTTTTTTTCTTCTTCTAAATTCCAAAAACACTTCTAGCCAATCTTATCCCGCCTAACAAGTAATCCATTTTAGAATGACGTCATTGTTTTTGCTCAACATTGTTTGAATAAATTGATGTGCTGCACGGATGGTTAGACAACTAGACAATTTATTCTATACAGCATCATTCGATTCCTAACAACTTATTTTTTTTTCATCCATGCCTTATACAGTTTTCACTGGCAATTGAGAAAATCTCGTGAATAAGGTAAAAGTTAAAATTAAACAAAACATGATGGCTTGCAGAGATGCTCTGCTACAAAGAAGGCGTAGGTATCTCATTTCTGAGGAATAATTAATTATGATCATAATCTCACTTCTGAGGAGTAATTGTTTATAATAATAATAATCTAATTTCTATTGATTGATTAATTATAATAATAGTCCCAGTTCTGATGATTAATTATTTATAATAATCTCATTTCTATTGATTAATTAATTATAATATAATCCCATTTCATGTGATTAATTAATTATAAAAATCATCTCAGTTCTGAGGATTAACTAACTGTAATAATAATATCAGTTTTGGTGATTAATTAATTATAATAATAGTCCCAGTTCTGATGATTAATTAATTATAATAATAATCTCAGTTCTGTTGATTAATTAATAATAAAAATAATCAGGATTAACTAATTGCAATAATAATATCAGTTCGGGTGATTAATTAATTATAATAATAGTCCCATCAGTTCTGATGATTAATTAATTATAATAACAATCTCAGTTATGTTGATTAATTAATTATAAGTGCCTGCATGGATAACTAACACTTAACTTCGCCAAGGTCAATGTAAGTGTTTCCTCTCCATTTTAGGAAGATGTGTTTAAGCAGTGAAAGATAATTTTTATGGCCATGACTACTTAATTGCAGTGTATGTATATATATATATATATATATATATATATATATATATATATATATATATATATATATATATATATATATATATATATATATATATATATATATATATATAGTATGATTTCATTATATCAGAACAAGTTGAACATTTTAAAAATATTATTGTATGTGTGAGCGAATCATTTTGGAAATTAAAACTAGAGATAGGCGCAATTACATAGAGATGCAGGGGCCCAAGTTGGTTGAGTGGCCTAAAGCTTTCATCTTTACCGATCACTATCATCTCATCTGTGTCTGCCTGGGTTCGAGTCCTGGGTTCGGCCTATGTGGATATGTGAGAATGCTTGCCACTAGTACTCGTGTGTCGGTACTTCTTCTCGGGGTTTCCAGGTTTCTTTCTCCACAAGTTGTACTGGCCGTATTGTATAGTATTTAATGTGCTGGAAAATGTTGGCTGTTCCATGTCAACAACAAACAGCTGCACATTTTTATTTGCTGACAATAAAACTCCTCCCCAAATGCATTCTGGGTTTGAAACTTTGTTATCAATTACTCTCCTTTACCAGGTACATAATAACAAATACGACTGCCCTAATGCTGCATAGATGGAGTAAAAGTTACAAGGTTGAGTGCATATTATTTACGAAAACGTGTCCTTTAATTTCAACCCCTCCTCTCCTGTGTCTAAAACGTTCACTGTTTTCATCGTTCAGGCACGTAACAAAAGAGGGAAAAGCTTCAGGTTATTCTATAGCTTACGTTTAGTCAAAATCTGTTTTAATAATGAATTATAATGTTAGTATCATCATATCTTTATTGTCATTCGATTATGTCAATTTGAAAACAAACTGACGTTTCACAGACAAAAATATCTGACTTTTCCATTATCACGACCATTCCCTACTTAAAACAGTTAAAAGATGTACGTTCTGAAAAGCTGCATCATAAATACTGACAATTGTTAACTACAAATTTTCAGTATAAAAATTAACGTCGTTTAGCCCTATGAAATCAGTTTAAATGAGAAATTGCGAATGGGTCAATTTATGTGACTAGTTGAACTATTACGTTACAGTTTATGCAACGGTACCATAATGTCATAGGTCATAGCACACTATGGTGCTATGATTTATATTGTCATGGTTTCAAAGCATTAGGACTACTCTATCAGAAAATGACATTAGTAAAATTTGAAATGTCATGTCGAGTTTCTCATTAACTGTCTCGTATATCAATTTAATACGATCACTGCCTGGCTACAAAGCTCGCGCGCGCACACACACACACACACACACACACACACAGACAGATGTAACATGACTGAAGACCCGTAGGTATGGATATTTTCAATCAGGTATGGTTTTGTTATCACGGTGCCAATTGTTTTTCCATTTACCTCAATGCAAGGGTTTCGTGACCTAAATATACTTTCTATCCTACCTCAGCATGCATGTCACCCACTGTCATATAGAACAATGCTAGATTGTCAATTTGACAAGGACAAAACGAGGTACTCCATTGCATTTAAGAGAGTTAACTCTGCTGGAACTAGACAGGGGTAAGAGTTATCTAGTCACAACAGACACAGTTTCAGCCATGTGTACCACATTTTTAAAAAATCATAAAAAATACAAAATATGATCTAGATATGAATCAGCATAATCTCTCATGTTGCCAAGAGGCACAACTTTTTGTAAGCCTAACAGAAAGTACAACTCCTACATAATGCACCAATGACAGCCAGTGTTGTTCTTTATTTCTCAATGTAATGTTCCCTACACCTAAAGCTCCGCCCACCTGGGGTTGTTGAATTGGTACCGTTATACCTTTTGGCGATTACTTAGCAACAATGTCAAGGTATGTTAAAGGGAAGCAGCTCTAGATACCTTGTCCACAGTGTATAAAGGCAAACAATTAAATATTAACCAGAAACTAACATTCCTTATGCCCCATCTGTCTTTTCAAGACTGAAATCATAAAAAGTGTGTGCGTGTGTGATTTAGAATTTTAATGTAGCTTTAACAAGTTTCCAGTCATATCGATACAATGTCAGCAGTATGTCAGTTTAAAGTGATGTCTAGCACTGGGGAATCATGCTGCAGACATGAAGCATGATGCCCACCCAGTCACATTATCCCGATATCAGGCCGACCGGTCCTAACACTAAACTGGTAATGGTGAGTGCCAGGTGAGGCAGCTGTTAGCACCATTTTTATAAGTCTTTGGTATCACTCTGCCGGGGATCGAACCTGCGGCCTCCCGCATCCGAGGTTGACGCTCTAACCACTAGGCCACCGGAAAGTTAACATAAGAAATGTAATTTTTTTCTTGTAATCATACCGCACACATGTAGTATGATGTCCCACCCAGTCAAAATATTCTGACACCAGACCGACCAATCCTAACACTAACCTCTTAATGCTGAGCGCCTAGCGAGGCAGCTGTTAGTACCATTTTTAGAAGTCTTTGGTATGACTCGGCCGGGGTTTGAACCCACGACTTCCCGCATCCGGGGCGGACGCTCAAGTTGATGCCATACCTGTCCTAATAATTTCTTTCATATTACAAGGAAAATACTGTCTGGAAAAACGTTTAAACTTTCCTGCAAATCCAAACATTTGTTTCCTTTAATTGTCATGACTTATTAGCTAGAAAACTGTTAGATGAAATGCATATAAATCCAACAGTTTTTTTCCTATATACCTGATATAAAAGTATGTGCGAGATACAAATTTGTCTAAATGCGACATTGAAAGTCTGTGTGAGAGATGCAAACTTTTTGTTAATACATTATAAAAATGTTTGTTTGAAGGATACAAGTTCATGTTAATGCTTTATATAAAAAGTCTGTGAATGATACCGATTCTGGTTAATGCCTTGCATAAAAATGTGAGTGATAAAAATTCTTGTTAATGTCTTGTATAAAACTGTGTGAATGTTACAAATTCTTGTTATTGCCTTTTATAAAACTGTGTGAATGATACAAATTCTTGTTAATGCCTTGTATAAAACTGTGTGAATGTTACAAATTCTTGTTAATGTCTTGTATAAAACTGTGTGAATGATACAAATTCTTGTTAATGCCTTTGTATAAAACTGTGTGAATGTTACAAATTCTTGTTAATGCCTTGTATAAAACTGTGTGAATGATACAACTTCTTGTTAATGCCTTGTACAAAACTGTGAATGATACAACTTCTTGTTAATGCCTTTTATAAAACTGTGTGAATGATAAAAATTCTTGTTAATACTTTGTATAAAACTGTGTGAATGATACAAATTCTTGTTAATGCCTCGTATAAAACTGTGTGAATGATACAAATTCTTGTTAATGCCTTGTATAAAACTGTGTGACTGATACAAATTCTTGTTAAGGCCTTGTATAAACCGTGTGAATGTTACAAATTCTTGTTAATGTCTTGTATAAAACTGTGTGAATGATACAAATTCTTGTTAATGCCTTTGTATAAAACTGTGTGAATGTTACAAATTCTTGTTAATGCCTTGTATAAAACTGTGTGAATGATACAACTTCTTGTTAATGCCTTGTACAAAACTGTGAATGATACAACTTCTTGTTAATGCCTTTTATAAAACTGTGTGAATGATACAAATTCTTGTTAATACTTTGTATAAAACTGTGTGAATGATACAAATTCTTATTAATGCCTCGTATAAAACTGTGTGAATGATACAAATTCTTGTTAATGCCTTGTATAAAACTGTGTGACTGATACAAATTCTTGTTAAGGCCTTGTATAAAACTGTGTGAATGATACAAATTCTTGTTAAGGCCTTGTATAAAACTGTGTGAATGATACAAATTCATGTTAATGCCTTGTATAAAACTGTGAGAATGATGCAAATTCTTGTTAATGCCTTGTACAAAAATATGTGAATGATACAAATTCTTGTTAAGACCTTGTATAAAGCTGTGTGAATGATACAAATTCTTGTTAATGCCTTGTATACAACTATGTTATTGATGCAGATTCTTGTTAAAGCTTTATATACAACCGTGTAAGTGATAACATTATTTTTTCATGACTTACATTAAACTGCGTGAATCTACAAATTGTTCTTGGCAAGAAACATTTTGAATTATTTACTTGTCCTGAGGTTCAAAAGGTATTTAAACATCCCTGAATTACTTTTTTTGTTGTTTGCTTTTCCAAATTATGAATTATTCTAATTATAATAACAATATTTATAACAAGTTCAATAATAATAACATTAATAATTATTATAATTATAATAACAACAGCAATAATTAAAGATTTGGTCATATAAAATCATGCTAATACTACAACTTCATACTACTCTAAAAAAATATGCATTGATTAGTATTAATAGCTTATAATGATAAAGCTTGTTTAACGTGATCTAGTGTTGAAATGGAGAGAGAGAGAGAGAGAGAGAGAGAGAGAGAGAGAGAAAGAATATTAATTATTATTTCATTGATTTAACATAATTAGTGAGGAATAAGCAACAACGTAAACTGTAACACAAGGAAGTGGTTTACCAGTTTGAAAGTAGACGAGAGTCTTATTAAATAATAAATCTCTTATAAATGTGTACTCTGTGTTTTATACTAATTGTGAGTATAAAACCTTGCTATGGTCCTCGTAATGTCACGCTGTTGTCGTGAGTATTAATGAATTCGTCAAGAAATTCATTTAAAGACATCAACAGTTATACAAGCCCTGGGATATCAACATTAAGTGGAAAGAAGTTCGCATAATAGCAGTCATTGTGCCATATTCATTTTCATGTTGGACCATGTGTGTGTCGTGCTGGAATTTCACATAAATGGTTTAGGAAATGAATTATCTTACCTTCTATGATTTTTGGAATATCAAAGCCAGAAATATGATGCTAGTCCATAAATTAGAGACTTCAACCATCCGGAGGAGATTCATTGTCGAAACAGCGGACATACATGATAGTGATGGAATCAATGTGCCCAGCCAAAGAATCACATTTGTCAGACTTTTGTTGAACAATAAGTTAAAACTAATGTTACTGTTCATTATTGTAAGTTCTTGGTTATGTAGAATTTGTTATTTTGCTTTAATGTGTGAAATAGTATGCATTTGATAGGGACTATTTCTAACCGTATTACGACTCATTACATCAGCAGTACGTTGTACTCTAGCTCGATTTGCATCGAAATTCACTTGTCCGTTTCGTCCAGTTCTACTTAATCATAGGTATGAATATATAAATCAGATTACAGAGACCGCCGTAAAGCTGACAAGCTTTGGCTTTCCACTAGATTCACTATTCATAAGCAAATCTATGAAGCCTCTAAGAAGAATATCACAAATATCGCCCATGCAGCGAAATCAGCCCACTACACTACTAAGATCATGGAAAGTTTAAGCTGCAAAGAGCACTTCGAGATTACTAGCAAGCTAATGTCAAGGAACAAATCTACACCACTTCCAACTACTTTCTCTCCATTCGACCTTCCGGACATGTTTGCAAATGTCCTCAGTGACAAAGTACAAACCATTAGAGATAAGCTTAGTACCACAAATGCAATTGACTCGTCGTCACCATACAGTTGGGATACAGAATTTGAGCGGCAACCATTAGCAGCATTTGAACCTGTCTCTATGGATTTCGTACGTACAATCGTGATGAAGAGTGCACCAAAGTCATGTGAACTTGATCCAGTTCCAACATCACTGCTGCTTGAGTGCTTAGATCCAGTATTGCCTTTACTAACTGATGTTATTAATACCTCTCTCTCATCTGGGGAATTCCCATCATTTTTCAAAACTGCCATTGTAAAGCCTCTGCTGAAGAAACCAACACTCGACCATAACGATTCAAAGAACTACCGCCCAGTTTTTAATCTCCCATTCATATAAAAATCTTAGAAAAGGTTGTTCTATCCCAGCTTGTATCTCATCTAAATTCAAACAGTCTTTATAGCAATGTACAATCTGAATATCGCAGTTGCCACAGTACTGAAACTACTCTTCTAAAAGTAGTTAATGACATTCTCTCTGCGTTGGACACAAATTGTAGCTGCAAATGGAATACACTCCAGCCCAGTTGATCTATGTTGTGGTGTTCGACAGGGGTCTGTTCTTGGACCTGTTCTCTTCATTCTGTACACTCAGTCGCTCTCAAGTGTCATAGATCATCATGCAGTGTCTCACCAATTGTACGCTGATGACACCCAAATATACAAATCTAGCTACCCAACTGAAGTTGATGTTACCATCCAAGGTGTAGAGAGGTGCATTTCTGATGTGAAATCATGGATGACATGTAACAAGCTGCAGATGAATGATGATAAAACTGAGGCCATTCTGATCACAACACAAAGACTTTCTCATTCACATCCTTTACCTCAAACAATAAATATAAGCAGCACCAACATTAAATTCACACAATCAGTACGAAACCTAGGTGTTACTCTGGACAGTACTCTCACATTACACCAACATGTCATGAACATATGCAAGACTGCATATCTTGAGCTGAGACGCATCAGCTCAGTTCACAAATATCTTTCAGTTAATGCCACTTAAACACTTGTGTGTTCATTAGTACTTTCAAGACTGGATTATTGTAACTCAATTCTGTCTGGTTCATCTCAATATCTGCTCCAGAAACTTCAAAACGTTCAAAACACAGCTGCTCGGATCATACTTACAGTATCAGAGCACACCTCCCCGCTGCTCTGTACCCTACACTGGCTATCCATTCGATTCAGAATCAAACACAAAATTTGTTCTCTGTGCTACGTTTCACTGTCGGACTCTAGTCCAACATAGCTATCCGACCTCACCCACGTGTACACACCAGCAAGGTACGTACGCTTCTCTTCTGACAATCGTATACTCATTATTCCCAGTAAGGAAAACAAAGTCATATGGACAGCGTTCTTTTGCATACTAGGGCCCAGCAACGTGGAATGAATTGCCCACTGAACTTAGACACAAAGACACAGTGATCACATTCAAGAGAGCTCTGAAAACTCACTTATTTCGACTGCAAGAACAAACTTAAAGACCTAACAATGTTTCCTACCTTAAATATTTTTAGTAGTTTTTTTTAATGTTTTCTAATTTCATGGTGTTTGTTTTTGTAATCATATAATTATATGTTTTTTATCTTATAGATGTTGTCTAATGTTGTAAAGCGCTTAGAGCTTCTAAAGATTAGGCGCTATACAAAGTCCTCAGTATTATTATTATTATTATTATAAGCAAAAACGCACACAACGGACATTGAGAGGACAACTTACTTCTGTCTAAATTTTGTGTGCAGAGGGATTTTTCCATGCAGTTTGAACAGCTGACTCGGTTACCGCCATGGCTAACCTTGAGAAGGACAAACATTGATTGGCTAATTAAGGTCATGTGACGTGAATATGAGTCTATAAATAAGAGTGCAGACAGTGCACTGGCAGACAGCTGTCAGAGCGGCAGGGTATGAACATTTAAGTAGAAAAGAACTTCGGTAAACCATGACTTATATATTTTTACACAACCGATATTAACTTTGGCACTGTGAAATCCCAGAACTGAATAAAATTGTTATGAGAAGTTTTAAATAGATTTATTACATGATTGCCAGTGAATTTAAATTGTTTAGAAAATTATTATATAATTCTTTATAAAGCCGCTGCTATCTCCCACCACACTGCTCAGGTACACTAGTACCTAACAATTTTTTGATACTGAGATCACGCTACCATGTCAGAATGTATCACAGTCAATCCAATATTAAGCTGTTAATATACACAGGAATTTAATAATATAATTAATTTCACCATAATATGGTGTATTATAATGTTTTCTTTTGGCATTTAGACAATTAAGTCTGATCTATATTATCAAAAGCTGAAAGTGTTGTGCGAACACTGTGTTTATGTAAAGTCACCATGTCATATTGAGAAGCATGTTCTATATCACCTTTATTATTTATAAAAAGCATTTTTAGTCTTGAACTCTGGTCTTTTCAATATATAACACACTGGGTGTTACAATATATATATATATATATATATATATATATATATATATATATATATATATATATATATATATATATATATGGCGATGATTTACCCTTACAGTATTTACCCTTAGACTATTCGTTTAGCTTTCTAATTGTGAAGATGAAAGTTTAAGAAACCTTGCCCTGTTGGTCAGAGATTTATCACTACATACCTTTTTTGCGATCAGAAATTTAGAGAGTTTTTTTGGATAGTAGTCAAGAATTGAGTGCTGGATTGTATATGCGGTGTGATTGGATTATAATCAAAAAGTGGGTGTTAGACTGTAAAGTGTGTTTTCAGACTGTAATAGTGAGTACTGATTAGTATTAAAAAAGTATTTTGGATACCATCTAAAATGTTAACATTATATTTTCCGTACGCACCTCTAAAAATTCTACATGGAAAACGCCTGTAATAATTAAAATGTACCATTACCGTTTCCATTGTCCCCATAAACACTTTGGACTCATAATAATTTCATCCCTTATTACATGTTTGTCCCAATTTTGTCCGTTTAAACACTTTTGTCCCTAAAGACTCATGTTGTCTCTGTAATAAACTTCCAATTTTAAACCTATGGCTAATACAGGGTTTTCCATTTTCCAAAAAAGAGTCCCCACATATTAGTCCACAGCTGTAATGTTATTCGTATGGTGTGCTCCCATCACATACAACTACTCGCATATGTCATTAATTTGCCGCTATGGTTGACAAGCAAGGACCTGATACTGTGGCACGTTTACCGCCTTTCTACAAGGTATACTAGGATAAATTTAGCAAAGACATTACGAATGTAGACACTGAATTTAGGTATTTTGTCTTCTATTTATTTCATATAGATTTATTACTGATTCCATTTTAGTTAAAAATAAATTGTTTCAGACGGCTTTCCGTCTGTGAAGCCAAAATTAAAATCAAATCATCTGTTTACCAATATGACCACTGAGGGCGTGGTCTCAAGAGTTCAGCTTAAAACGGAAACAAAACAAATACAATATAAAGCATCAGAGACTGATAATGCGTAAGAAATATATCAGTTAATTCTTCCCTAGTTAGTTATTACCAAATCTACATAAACATAGTAAAACAAGAGACATGCACTCGATATAAAGACATTAAGCTCATTGGATCCTTTATATAGAATACAAAATAATCAAACAAACCCTCTTCATTTATATGATAAATAGCAGGCCAATGATAGGTCTACTCAGATTAAGGAAGAATAATTGCTTGCGTAGTTTCATGTCAGGCTTTAAACGACAACGAGTCCACTTCAGTGCATCCTGCTTTTAAGGCCTTCACTGTCTCATCATTACTTTGTTTTGCCACTAATTCATAATGCTTCCTTTGTTCATCAAGGCAACGTTTGTCCCATGACCAGTCATTCCATTCGAAATAATAAAGTTCGTTTTGCAGAGCACTCCGATTCAGGTGTTTACATTTATCAGGACAGATGTCGAAGCCACCAGAGAAGCAAATGCCCGTTTTGATAACATGTCTTAAAGTTTCTGGAGATTTCCATTTGTATCCATGGTAACGATAATGCACGGATGACCTTGGCTTTGGTACCTTTTGTTCCGCAGTCACATTAGTTTGGTAGAACTCATATGGCTGCCGTCCGGCAGAATTACCCTCCCCGTGCCACGTACCGTTGTTATATGATCGCAGATGAAAATAGAATTTATATTCGTCTCTGTGGAATGTCCATATGTACTGACACATGACACTGAACTGGGAGAAAGCCCATCCTGACGACATTTTAAATATTTCATCAAATGTCTTATTATGAAGTTTTTCAATGTATTTTCTGAGTTCAACAACGTGAGAGACTTTCATTATGACAGGAAAATAAGCCATGCCTTTCATGACTTCTTTTGATTTGAACATGGATGCAGTCGGTAGCGCCGCGTCACTCCACCACTTTGTTTCCTCCTTTCCATAGTTTCCAATAACGACAGGCTTCCCTTCTTCAAACAAGAGTTCTGGTATCACTCTGGTTACAAATACAGTATCTGTGTCGATATAGCCAACATAAGTTTTCTTTATTTTGTCCTCCGGGTAGAAAAAATCTCTCTGCATTCGCTCGTGCCCACGCGAATGGTAAATACTGGGATCAATCGGGCTTTGATATTCCACACGTGGATAGGGATATCGCATTGGCAAAGACTTCCCAAGTTCTTTATCCCTTGCACTTTCTTCATCAAGCACGACTACGATAGATACATTTCCAGGCCAAAAGTATCGCAAACTTGGAAGCAGAAAATTGTCGTATTGGTCAATGAATGCACTGCCCATTCTAAGATATAACTCGAGATCTTCAAACAGAGCCTGATTTTTAGTGATATAATTTACAGAATTGACACTGGAATTATAGAATTGTCTTATTACGTAACTGTATAACTGTAGCCTATATAGATGTAATACAAATACAGAACATAAGCCAATCCATACGACGAACAAACATTTCGGAGACACGTTTCTGATAGCAAACATATCCTCGTTTATGTCTGAAGTCCAGATGCGTCAAATCTGTTTATTAGACCTTGAACGGACCTAAAATAAAGAAGGAATACATATTGTTATATATATATATATATATATATATATATATATATATATATATAGATATAGATATAGTGATATGCCGCTACTTCATGTACCTTCGAATCAGCTGATTTTACCCACAACACGTTCTTGTAGTCGAGCGTAGCCATTTTGATATGTCCCCTCGTACATAACAATACTCGTTACCCGTTCGCGTATTTTGTACAACAGTACAAGATTTTAAAATTAAATTACCTGCACAACATTCGAAGATGAGAATAATATATTCGGGTAGGTTTGTCATGACTGATTATATTGTCTAATACTAGGTTAAATTCGAAGAATTAAAACACCAAGTTGTGTGTATTACTGTCGTGCGGACATGTTCCGTCAGCATGGTCGATTTTGATTGGCCGATCGATTGCAATACCCACCAATCAATGCTTTGTTTACCAGAATTCTTACACGTGCCAAACTTGTATATAAACAACGTCGTTGTCCCAAGTCGGTGACAGATAGGGGTAGAAAGATAAGGTAGCAGACGGATAGAGGAAAAGTGGCTGGTTAAGATCTAGAACAAAGATTAAGTCAAGAAAAATGAGAGAGGTAATTCTTGCAGAAGGAAAATTTAATGTATGTAATTTTGAAGAACAATTTGGAACTTAGACTTTAAACTACAAGTTCCCAAAAGCAGACGAATTTTCTACACACGAATTTGGAAACCCAAATTTGGATTACGAAATTCAAAACCTTATTGCCCACATTATATACGTTTAACACTCAGGCTTAGTTTGTAATAAATTAGATTGGTTTTTAGCTAATCGAAATATATCCATTACCGTTGTATCTACTGGTATAATTCTGTAAGTAAAAGTTGAATCTGTAAACTGGTAAAAAGGGTGTAGTTCTGTTTTACAGATGAGAAATGTTTGAATAAATCTGTCCTGGATTTGTAATCTGTCTTTATTGATGTTTTATCTCTATTGCTAAAGTCAGACGAACCCTTGTAGCTTCAAGGTCTGAAAAAAAAGCTAAAGTCCCGGAGTAATTTTCCAGACCCATGAGGTTACAGATTTGGTGTCAGAAGTGGGATCATAATGATCTAATCAAAGAAAAGAGAATAACAACTTAACACAATTCTTAAATTTTATTAATAACATTTTATCTTCTCTCTTGAAAATCTGGTAGAGATGATCATCCTGGAAAAAGAAAAGAAAACTGTGTGCTGTAGAATTGCTTTAACTGAAAATGTTGTGATATTGCCTGAATCTGAAGTAATTGTAAATGGCAGACCAATTGACCTGTATGATAAGGATGCCATGGGCTTAACTGAACCATTCTCCAAATTTGTGGAGAAAACTAGTCTACTAGTAGCAAAAGTTTTAGTACATCCTAAAAATGGATACATTCCTCTCAGAATAGCAAATTTTGGAGAAAAACCAGTTGAACTGTACAAAAATACTGTTACTGCAGAATTACAACCAGTTCAAGTTGTACACAGTACACCTGCTGGTGCAATAAACCAAAAAGGGGGTAGTGTTCAACAATTACCAGACCATTTAGCAGATATGTTTGTAAGGTCTTCTAAAAATCTGGATAAAGAACAAACGGAACAGTTAAAACAATTTTTGATGAAACATCAGAGTATCTTTTCTGCATCCTCAAGTGATATAGGTCATTCAACCTTGATAAAACATCAAATTGATACAAGAGATGAAAAACCTGTTAAAAAGTATCCTTACAGAATACCACTTGCTGAAAGACAAGTTGCAGAGAACGAAATTAAAAAGATGGCGGAAGATGGAATTATAGAAAAATGTCCACAAAGCCCTTGGAATGCTCCCATTGTAATGGTAACTAAATCTGATGGTTCTGTAAGGTTCTGTTGTGCTTTTCGAGGATTGAATGATGTTACTGTCAAAGATTCTCAACCATTGCCTATAATAGATGATAGTTTAGATGCTTTAGCAGGATCAAAATGGTGGTCTTGTCTGGATATGAAATCAGGCTATTGGCAAGTAGAAATTGATGAAAAAGATAGACATAAAACTGCATTCTCCATACCAGGAGTGGAACAATGGCAATGGCGCAGATTAGCATTTGGACTCTGCAATGCACCTGCGACTTTCACTCGTCTTGTCCAGATGGCATTTTCAGGTCTCTTGTGGAAAATGGTCATTTTGTACCTTGATGATATAATCTGCTATTCAAAAACCTTCGAAGAACACTTCATCAATTTGGAGATAGTTTTTCAAAGACTGAAAAACGCTAACTTGAAAATGAATCGCAAACTTGGAAGCAGAAAATTGTCGTATTGGTCAATGAATGCACTGCCCATTCTAAGATATAACTCGAGATCTTCAAACAGAGCCTGATTTTTAGTGATATAATTTACAGAATTGACACTGGAATTATAGAATTGTCTTATTACGTAACTGTATAACTGTAGCCTATATAGATGTAATACAAATACAGAACATAAGCCAATCCATACGACGAACAAACATTTCGGAGACACGTTTCTGATAGCAAACATATCCTCGTTTATGTCTGAAGTCCAGATGCGTCAAATCTGTTTATTAGACCTTGAACGGACCTAAAATAAAGAAGGAATACATATTGTTATATATATATATATATATATATATATATATATATATATATATATATATATAGATATAGATATAGATATAGTGATATGCCGCTACTTCATGTACCTTCGAATCAGCTGATTTTACCCACAACACGTTCTTGTAGTCGAGCGTAGCCATTTTGATATGTCCCCTCGTACATAACAATACTCGTTACCCGTTCGCGTATTTTGTACAACAGTACAAGATTTTAAAATTAAATTACCTGCACAACATTCGAAGATGAGAATAATATATTCGGGTAGGTTTGTCATGACTGATTATATTGTCTAATACTAGGTTAAATTCGAAGAATTAAAACACCAAGTTGTGTGTATTACTGTCGTGCGGACATGTTCCGTCAGCATGGTCGATTTTGATTGGCCGATCGATTGCAATACCCACCAATCAATGCTTTGTTTACCAGAATTCTTACACGTGCCAAACTTGTATATAAACAACGTCGTTGTCCCAAGTCGGTGACAGATAGGGGTAGAAAGATAAGGTAGCAGACGGATAGAGGAAAAGTGGCTGGTTAAGATCTAGAACAAAGATTAAGTCAAGAAAAATGAGAGAGGTAATTCTTGCAGAAGGAAAATTTAATGTATGTAATTTTGAAGAACAATTTGGAACTTAGACTTTAAACTACAAGTTCCCAAAAGCAGACGAATTTTCTACACACGAATTTGGAAACCCAAATTTGGATTACGAAATTCAAAACCTTATTGCCCACATTATATACGTTTAACACTCAGGCTTAGTTTGTAATAAATTAGATTGGTTTTTAGCTAATCGAAATATATCCATTACCGTTGTATCTACTGGTATAATTCTGTAAGTAAAAGTTGAATCTGTAAACTGGTAAAAAGGGTGTAGTTCTGTTTTACAGATGAGAAATGTTTGAATAAATCTGTCCTGGATTTGTAATCTGTCTTTATTGATGTTTTATCTCTATTGCTAAAGTCAGACGAACCCTTGTAGCTTCAAGGTCTGAAAAAAAAGCTAAAGTCCCGGAGTAATTTTCCAGACCCATGAGGTTACAGATTTGGTGTCAGAAGTGGGATCATAATGATCTAATCAAAGAAAAGAGAATAACAACTTAACACAATTCTTAAATTTTATTAATAACATTTTATCTTCTCTCTTGAAAATCTGGTAGAGATGATCATCCTGGAAAAAGAAAAGAAAACTGTGTGCTGTAGAATTGCTTTAACTGAAAATGTTGTGATATTGCCTGAATCTGAAGTAATTGTAAATGGCAGACCAATTGACCTGTATGATAAGGATGCCATGGGCTTAACTGAACCATTCTCCAAATTTGTGGAGAAAACTAGTCTACTAGTAGCAAAAGTTTTAGTACATCCTAAAAATGGATACATTCCTCTCAGAATAGCAAATTTTGGAGAAAAACCAGTTGAACTGTACAAAAATACTGTTACTGCAGAATTACAACCAGTTCAAGTTGTACACAGTACACCTGCTGGTGCAATAAACCAAAAAGGGGGTAGTGTTCAACAATTACCAGACCATTTAGCAGATATGTTTGTAAGGTCTTCTAAAAATCTGGATAAAGAACAAACGGAACAGTTAAAACAATTTTTGATGAAACATCAGAGTATCTTTTCTGCATCCTCAAGTGATATAGGTCATTCAACCTTGATAAAACATCAAATTGATACAAGAGATGAAAAACCTGTTAAAAAGTATCCTTACAGAATACCACTTGCTGAAAGACAAGTTGCAGAGAACGAAATTAAAAAGATGGCGGAAGATGGAATTATAGAAAAATGTCCACAAAGCCCTTGGAATGCTCCCATTGTAATGGTAACTAAATCTGATGGTTCTGTAAGGTTCTGTTGTGCTTTTCGAGGATTGAATGATGTTACTGTCAAAGATTCTCAACCATTGCCTATAATAGATGATAGTTTAGATGCTTTAGCAGGATCAAAATGGTGGTCTTGTCTGGATATGAAATCAGGCTATTGGCAAGTAGAAATTGATGAAAAAGATAGACATAAAACTGCATTCTCCATACCAGGAGTGGAACAATGGCAATGGCGCAGATTAGCATTTGGACTCTGCAATGCACCTGCGACTTTCACTCGTCTTGTCCAGATGGCATTTTCAGGTCTCTTGTGGAAAATGGTCATTTTGTACCTTGATGATATAATCTGCTATTCAAAAACCTTCGAAGAACACTTCATCAATTTGGAGATAGTTTTTCAAAGACTGAAAAACGCTAACTTGAAACTGAATCCAAAGAAATGCAACTTGTTTCAAAAAGAGGTCACATTTTTAGGTCATACTATAAGTGAAGCTGGTGTGGGCACAAGTACAGATAAAATCACAGCAGTAAGAGACTGGCCAACCCCTAAAAATGTAAAAGAAGCTAGAAGCTTCATTTCTTTGGCAAGTTACTACAGATCATATGTGTATCAGTTTGCTACTTTGGCCAAACCTATTCATGAATTGTCTGAAAAGGGTAGAAAATTTGTATGGACTGAGAAATGTGAGCAGTCCTTCAAGGATATAAAACATCCACTGATAAATACGCCAATCTTGGCATTCCCTACTGAAAATGATATATTTATTTTAGATTGTGATGCCTCAAATGTGGGTCAAGGAGCAGTACTCTCCCAAATCCAAAATGGAAAAGAAAAAGTAATTAGCTATTTTAGTAAATGTTTCTCAAAAACTGAAAGAAAATATTGTGTCACAAGGCGAGAACTTCTTGCAGTGGTAAATGCGGTCAAACATTTTCATCACTATCTTTATGGAAGAAGTTCACAGTGAGGACTGATCATGGTAGTCTGAAATGGCTGATACATTTTAAAATGGTAGAAGGTCAGTTAGCTAGGTGGTTGACTTTTCTGGCTACCTACGATTTTGAGATTATACACAGAGCTGGCAGATTGTACTCCTATGCGGATGCATTATCAAGACGTCCATGTGTCAAAATGAATTGTACCTATTGTGAAAGAGTTGAAAATTATGCTGAAAGTGAATCAGAGAAAGAATTGGTAGTTTGTATTTCTAAGCTCCCAAATCAAATAGTTTCCATGTCTATTCCATACCAGGTAAACTCAAAGAACAAAGAGATATCTATTATTTGCTTCATTCTAACTGTGTGTTCTGCGGTCATTGGATACTGTTATAATGTCAATACTCTAGTGAGAAATCTGTCAGAGATTCCACATGGTAAAAAACCACGAGTGTTGAGTGAAAACTGTAATCACTTGAAGTGTATGTGTGATAAACTCTGTTATGTTACAAAAGAGGTTAGGAAGAAACTCCCATCTCCTGACAGTAGTATAAGTACAGAGAGAAATATTATTTATCAGTCAAAAGATAATGTGGACAACTTTGATATGTCCAAATTACCCATTTACAAAATGATGATACAGTTCTGAAAGTGGTGAAGGGGATGGTGACAAGCGAAAATAAATATGAATGGTCAGATATTTCACATTACTGTCCTGAAATAAAATACTACTGGAAACAGGTTGATTCCTTTGTAGTAGAAAATGATGTCTTGTATAGGAAATGGGAAAGTGATGATGGAATGACAAGCACCATGCAAATTGTTGTTCCTGAATGTTTAAAAGGATGTCTACTTACACAGTTACATAACAGTATCACAGCTGCACATTTAGGAGTTGCAAAGACTCTACAAAAAGTGCGACAGAGATTCTTTTGGTATGGGCTGAATAAAGATGTTGAAAATTTGTGCAAGAAATGTGATGTGTGTGCCAGTAGAAAATCTTCTCTTAGGAAACCAAAAGCACCCATGAAAACCTACAATGTAGGTGTTCCTATGGAAAGAGTGGCTATTGACTTTATATGTCCACTTCCTAGGACCAAACAGGGAAATAAATACATAGTGGTCATAGGTGACTATTTTACCAAATGGACAGAGGCATACCCAGTAGAAAAGGTTGATGCTAAAACTACAGCAAAAGAACTGATTGATAATTTTATCACAAGATTTGGAATACCTCTTCTTATTCACACAGATCAAGGAACATATTTTGAGTCAGAACTTTTCAAAGAGATCTGTACAATATTAGGAATTGAGAAAACACGAACTTCTATTGCCAGACCCCAAAGTGATGGCATGATAGAGAGAGCTAACAGAACCATTTATAACATGCTTTCAGTATTTGTGTCCTCACATCAAGATAAATGGGATGAAATCTTACCTTTGGTCATGATGGCGTACAGATCAGCAGTTCATGAATCAACTGGAATAACTCCCAGCATGATGACATTTGGTAGAGAAATAGTTCTTCCCATTGACATGGTACTCGGAAAACCTGAAATAAATGAGAATGATAATGAACAAAGATACAAAACAGAGTATGCAAATAATCTTGAATCTAAAATTAAGAAAGTACACGAGTTTGCAAGAAAAAGAATGAATTTGTCTAGCAAATGTATGAAAAGAAACTATGACACAAAGATAAATTTTAATAAGTATAAAGAAGGTGATGCTGTTTGGTATTACAATCCAATCAGAAAAATCGGGTTAAGCCAAAAATTACAAAGACCCTGGAAAGGTCCTTATCAAATCCTGAATAAAATTAATGATGTATTGTATAGAATAAAAGGAGGGTTCAAACAAAAACCGAAAGTGGTCCACCATGACAAATTAAGGCTGTATGAAGGTGTGAACTTACCTCACTGGTTTACCAAACTATTATAATAATAATAATAATAAAAATAAACATTATATAAAAAAACAAAAAAAAAAAACAAAAAAAAAAAAAAACAGTCACTTTGTCACACTTGAATATTCTTTAATTATTCTTTGTAAATATGTTTTTTATTCTTCTTCTCTTTGTTTTCTCTACAGATAATATCCTACCAGTGTGGTATTTGCGAGGACTTGACATTTCAGCTCAAGTCACGCTGTATAACACATTTGAGAGAACAACATTCGGGAGTTGCATATAAATGTAGCAAGAGTCTGAAAATATTCAGACGGAACGACAATCCACATAATAGTAGAGCCCAAAAAGAGGATTTTTATCTCTTTTCACATTCAACTGGATTAAAAAGGGAGGAAGCAGAAGCAGAACTAGAGAGTTTCATGAAGAATGCAATAGCAAAATTGATAAAAGATATTCAACTCCCACAAGTCCTACCTCACAACCAATATGAAAGAAAAAGAACATTATCTATGCCGGTTTTTGCAGGAAAAATTAGAAACAGCAGTATTTCACCCTCTAGGACATCCATATCTTCTATATCTTCTTCAAGTTCTTCGCTCAACAATTGGACTTCCTCATCGGAAAATGAAAAATATTTACGAGAAATTGGAGAAAAGGTAGATTTACAAAGAAAACAACAACAGACTCAAGAAATTCTTTTCGAAGATCTAGAAGAACCTGATATATACCTCGAAGAACCGTTCAGGAATTTAACCAATACAATCCATAACAAAATTGGAAATGAGAAAACAAATGAGAAAGAAAAATCATTGGGGAAGGTGGAAAATGTAAACTTCGAGGAGGAAAAAGGAGAATGATAGAACAAAAATAACAGAAAGTAAAGAGGAAGGAACAAATAAAACACTTGGGAAGAAAGAGAATTAAAAAGTGGAAAAAGGAAAACAAGCAGAAATGGAGAAGATTTAATATCAAATAAAGAAAAGATAAGTCACTATTAAGGGTAGAAATTGGAGAAGTTGAGAAAGAGAATGGCAAATTAATAGAGCAAAAACCAACATTCAACAAAGAAAAAGAGGGAAAAGAAAAGAAAAAGGACCAGAGAAGACACTGGAGAGGGTATCAATGATAATTGGAGAGAAAGAAAAATTGAAAAGGAAAAATCAAGACTTAAAACTGAATAAAGAGAAAGAAAACGAGAAAGGAAAAGGAAAGTCACTAGGACAGATAGAAAAATGGTAAATTGAAGAAAGAAAAAGCAGAAAGAAAGGAGAAAGCAACTCAAAGTATAGAGAAAGTGAACCTGAAAAGCAATGAAAATGAACCAAAATCTACAACATTAATGGAGAATAATTAACACATGTGATCTGATAAACCTAAACGTGGGGGGAACAAAATTTTTAAACAGCAAGAACAACTCTGAACAAAATAGAAAATACAAGACTAGCAGATATGGATGCCAGAAAGGGGGGAAAACAGAATAATATATTTTTTGATCGAGATCCAACTCATTTTAGGGTAATATTAAATTATATGAGAGATGCCCCAGATTTTCCAATGGGTCTTCTCCCCAAAAGAAACCAAGGAATCTACTAGAAATACTATCAGAAGCCATATTTATAATGTTACGGGACTTGTCCAACTAGTTAAGAAAAGATTTGGAGAATATAAGAGAATAGAATCCATATGTACCCATGAACAATTAAATATATATGATCTATTTTTGTTAAAAAAATTAGTTACAGAGTTTATATTAATACAGAATTTCTAACAAATGAAAACAATATTAGTTATATGAATAATATTTATTTTAGGTACAAGTTTATTCATGCTACTTACTGCACACTGAGATTCCTACCCGAATATATTATTCTCATCTTCGAATGTTGTGCAGGTAATTTAATTTTAAAATCTTGTATTGTTGTACAAAATACGCGAACGGGTAACGAGCATTGTTATGGTACGAGGGGACATCTCAAAATGGCTACGCTCGACTACAAGAATGTTGTGGGTAAAATCAGCTGATTCGAAGTACATGAAGTAGCGGCATAGCAATATATATATATAATATATATATATATAATATATATATATATATATATATATATATATATATATATCGTATGAGTGACGTTTGTCCGTATTGATGGTTGTATATAGAGTTTCTACATGCCTAAATTTGTCATGGTAATAAGTAATAAACAAGATATTTACTGAAATTGAGTTCACGGTCCAAACCTTTTTTACGAGTTAGAGGAATTTTCCATTAGTTCTACTGAAATTACTATTGCTTCATTGGTCAAATTTTTAAATATACATACACAGAGGTTGGTAAGAAATATTTCATTTTTAAGATCAGTTTGTGGAATCGCTTACAGGTGAACTTAAATATACGTTGAGAGGAAGTATTTAAATTATTCTTTGGAATTACAAGGTTCTCACTGACTGGATTAAAGCAGTTTATGTTACATCGGGACATTCTATACTATTGTTCCTACGGACATTAAAGACTACTAGCATATGAGGAGAGTTGGTATATCAGGGTCTTTAAAGATTATTGGGAATTCATTCAGACCATTGTATACTTTGCCCTTGTGATAGGACATTTGACGAGTCGAGTTCTGGTGGTCATTGTCGGGAAATTTTGAGTACTAAGTAAATATGGATATTTTAATATATGATGCTCAATTTAATGCAACATTATAATTGACATTCATGATTTTTCTTCCATCAATAAAAAGGATTACATTATGTTCTCGAAAAGCTATACCACACTTCATACGACGTACGGCCCACAAATGCTTTTCATCGTTTGGAAATACAGCCGTTATTGATTTTTAATTATGTAACTCTGATGTGCCAGGGCATTTATTATGTAATGTAGAGACTGTCACAATTTCATAGATACGGTATTCTATTGAGCGAATAGATCTTGGCCAGCATCCAATGCTCTCATATTTATATTTTCTGTTTTTAATAGCTTTTCTTGGTAATGTTGTACTCGTTTGCTAAGACAGGAGTCACGTCAAAAGTTTTTGTATAACTGTCCATACTGACGTGACTTAATACATTTGTTGTGGGTATCAAAGTTGTGCTTTTGCGAAACAATGTGCCGTTTCTCGAGTGTACAAATTCACATACATACACGAAGATTATTATGGATTGCTGGTTATATTGGTTTTTGTAGCAACTCCTTGCGTCACGAAACTGGTATCATACGAACAGTACCATATTCAGTATATGTTTTCCGAGCTTTTTGCAGGGGATAACTCCAAGCACTTACAGAAGGGTTATATACCTGTTACGTGTTTACATCAATATACTGATACTCTCTGTCTCTTTCTTTTTCTCTCTCTCTCTCTCTCTCTCTCCCTCTCTCTCTCTCTCTCTCTCTCTCTATATATATATATATATATATATATATATGAGTGACCGCTCCGGTGCCTAGTGGCTAGAGCGTCCGCCTCAGATGCGATGCGGGAGGTCGTGGGTTCGATCCCAAGTCCAATCATACCAAAGACTTTCAAAAATGGTGCTGGCATGATGCCCCAGTGCTATATTTCCCTTTAAACTGCCACACTGCAGACATCGTAGCGATATGACTGAAAAACTGTTAAAGCTACGTTAAAAATCCAAATCACAACACGCGCGCGCGCGCATTGCCTACATTAGGAGGACCCTGTAAATCCACATACATTAGTAGGTCCACCTCTGGGAAAGCATTTATACGCTTCCTTTATAGAGAAGTTCATTTGTTTTTAGATGAAAACATGTCATCGGATCTAGATGGTTTGAAAAAAATACTTTTTATTTAACTCTTAGGATGTGTTTCCACAAACATTGGGGGGATGACACAAATGTGGTAAATGGCATACACAGCGGGACACAGTTTACACACTGTAATATACTATTCTTGAGAGGACTTCGCAGAATTAGGACTTCGCAGAATTACCTCCTCCTTGTCCCAAGGGAAAATTTCAGAATTCCATTTGCTTCGTAAATTTTATTTATTTTATTGATATATGTTTCCAATTTTACTTGGTGAGGTATAGATAAATAAAGAAACAACAAAATATATAAGTAATTGCATTTTCCTGTATTTGTTTTACTTTAGTGTCACGTTTGCTCAGCCCCAGTTCGTAAGTCGTGTTAAACTAAGGTATTAGTACAAGCCAATGTTTTGATGTCTAAACATGACGCAGGCTAGAGTTAATCTCTTACGCAAGGTTACCTTGACCAGAGAGAAGATCCGGTATCTTGAATCAGCACAGGCGTTGATCGTAATTTGCGGTAAAATGTAGAGAGGAGATTCTAAGGAAAGACAAAGCTTCGTAAAGGTCAGTAAGCTATTTGCTCGATTTTGCAGAATGTTACGGCATTGTAATTGTAATTATGTGCAATATGTATACTTAATTACTAGGATCGTTTAGTACAAAGAATTGCCTTTGCAGTGTTTAATTTACATGCGTATTTAAAAAATGAGCTTGAGTAATATGTAGAGAATTAGGTAGATTGGTAAGCTTATGGTCAGAATTAATTTTTTAATTCGCTTTTAGTTAACTTCGTAGTAAACTAGTGCATTTATTCATGTGATATGTTAGAATTTACACATGCTTGAATTGTGAATTTGGGAAATGGTTGAAGTGTGTAAAATTAGTTAATATGGATGTATGGATATATCAGAGCATGGATATTTGAATATTGTGTACTTTGTTTGAATTGCAATGTAACGAAATGCGTCCGATTGTTGTCATATTGCTTAATATAATATGTTTAGGAATATGTACTGATGTGACGCAATTTATTAATGTATGTATGAGAAGCTATTGATACCGTGCTTTTATTACGACGTTGTTTTATCATACAAGAAAGTATGAGTATTTAGATGGGAATGAATGCGTGACCGAAGAAATTTAATAGCCGTTATCTGATGACAGGCTGGGTGTAGTGTGAGATGAGAGGGCTAAGGAAAATATTGTACCGTCATTTTGTTTTCACAGGACCTTTTGGGGGACAGAACGTCTGGTCCAGTTAAGTCTCGAGTCTCTAAGAGGGGAGACGGAAGTGAGATAACGAGCAGTCGGAGTAACAAAGTCTAGGTCGGTGGAGAGAGTCGAGGAGGAGAAGGAAAAGGAGGTCGAAGAGGACAAAGTGGAGAAGGATGAGGAGTATAAAGAAGCTGAGGAGGAGAAGGGATTTAGAGAAAGGCGGTAGGAAGAGGAGAAGGTATTTGAGGAATAGGAGGGGAGGAATACACAGATGAGTAGAATACAAGGACAGGTGGAAAGCTATATCACACTACTATCAAATGATGCAATAGGCTATCACAGGGTCGAGCGGAAGGAGAGTACCTGGGAAATTTGAAGCACTTCACTACTGAATTATTATTAAATTATTATTCGTTGAATTTCACTTTTCTGTATATTCAATCATTTAATCGTCGGCATTGCTGACTTTGGGCTCAGAGCGTTGCATCTATCTTTCACTAATTTAACTTCCAGCCAAAATCGAGCCTGGTTGGGACTTCTATAGTAATTTAAATAGAATATTGGGAGCACCCCACCCCAACCATAACACACCTATCACAGTAGCGGCATAACAACCCGTCCTACCACATTTAGCTTAAGACATTCCGATGACTACAAATGACTCTGTAACAGCTAAATTTCACTTGTCGTTTTTAATTTTATGAGACAATTTACAATTTCGAGATTTATGGATACAAAAAAGACAACAAAAACATGCGAAGTCACAGCAATAAATTGTTTTGCTAGTAGCATATTTTAAATTTGTCAAACGTTGTCAATTTAAGACTATACATTAGCTTCAGAAAGGTCAGGTAAAAAACTGTTAAAAATAAGGCAACCAGAATCGTAACGAATACAAACAAATTAGTAATTATTGAAGTTAAAACAATTTGCACGTGCACTCGTGCTGTACTGGCACCCCTACCTGGATGCTCGTGATTAAAACTCTGTACAAATTTACTTGTAACCATACATGAGATGGTATTGATTTAACTTTCGAATGCGCTTGTTACGTACGCATTCCCCTAGTACAGCAAGTAGGTATATAATTATATAATGACAGTGTGATGGTTAGAAAAATTGGACAAGATACTTTTTTATTCAAATTACGTGCTGAAAATAAAGAACTATTTTACAATTTACTGTCTTTATTTTCAACTAAATTAAAGTCAGATAGTTGTTTCCGAAGTGGTCGGAATATAGGTGTTAAATGTTTTAATCTTCATATTAGGAGATAATTTTTGATTTGGGCATGTATATTTAAGGAAATAGGATGGTTCTCATAGACTCTAATTTTGTTGGTGTATTTGTTACATCTCAAAATATGAACCATCCTTTGTTATCTCACAATTCTAATTCATATGTGTGTATGTGTTGTCTCATTTGTAGTATTAATTTGTAAATGTATGCCTTGATGTACAATGATCACACTTTATATAAATTTATAAACACCACAATCATGATGTGCTTACATGAATAAATTCTTCTGAGTTCTTCTGAATTCAGTAATACAGTGCAATTTACAAAAAGATGTGGAGTAATTCATAAAAGTGATTATATTTTTTTTTTTACTTTGGTTGTTGCAATAATTTTCGGACACAATACTAATAAAACTGGTCAAACAAGGCTCCCCAAAGAAGCAGTTGCAATTAATTATGGTTAAATTTATGCTATATCATTCGGGGAATGCGTTTCTTTTCTCAAGGCGTTGTAAGGAATTACGAAAATGAAATTCAACATTGAAACACAAAGTCCACACTGTATTGGTCATTAGTAACTGTAGCATTTACTAGATCGCTGTATACAAATGTATGTTTAGATTCCTTATTTTTCTGCAAGGTTTTAGTGAAGTGTACAGATTTATTGGGGATTGAAATAACACATTTGTGTAGTTTCTTTGAGTTTATTAAAGCGATAAAAATTAAAGGTAGTCCCATAGGTCATAGGTGCTTTTTGAATGTTATTTAGACGATACAGTATCGAAGCACTTCCAAGAAATGCAAATTAAACTTGTCATCTCTCGCTATTTGGGTTCTGATTATGAAAAAGTAATAAAAATCTTTAGACCCGTACAATGGACACAGAATAGACTGACTCTGAAAGAAGCAACAGACAAGGTTTCCAGATATGTTGCTGAAGGTCGCTAAATGGCTATTAAAACGCGGTAAACATTCTTTTGGTTAAAAACTCTGTTCATAATCTTGAATGAGTGATTTTAATATGAAATTTGAGATTTCCCCAAAATTACACCAAATACTGTATAATCGCTATGGAAACACGATACACTTTCGAATGGATAAAACTGCATATCCTGGTCTTAAATGATAGTGTGTGTGTGTGTGTGTGTGTGTGTTGGGGGCGGTTGTATTGCATGGTGTCCAATGCACAATGAGATACATTGACTTACCATGAGAATCATGGAGTGCAAGAAAGTCTTTAAAACGAAAGGTCCATAAGATGTATGAGAGATTTAAGAATATCGAACAAATGAGTAAAGATGCACGTTAAACATCTGAAACAAACCCTAGTCTCGTATCTGTTCCATCAGTTCAGCTTATCATGAAGACGGTGAAGCCAGGTATCTTGACAGAACAATCAGACAGATCTTCATGTTGAGGTCATTCAGGAAAGATATGTAGCTTGGAAGGAATATGTCAAAAAGTTGCTTCGTTTTGAATGATGACACAAAAAATACCGTCCTTTCTGTTTGTTATGCAAATGTGTAATATTTATTTTAATTGGTCCGCCTTTCCGTCTGTTGTTGTTGTTGTTGTTGTGGGGTTTAACGCCATTTTTCAGCACACGATAGGCTATACATGGCGGCCAGTATTAACGGTGGAGGAAGAACCCGGGAAAACCCCGGAAAGAACCACCGACCCTCGAGAAGCTACTGGCAAGCTTTCTCACATACCCACATTCCGTCTGTCCTATGCTTGTTAACACGATTATGTAATAACCATTCCACATAAAGAAATGAATATAATAGGCTAAATATGTTAAGGACCAATAGATGACCTGTCTGTTCTTTAAAAATTCTAAATGAATACTGCGTTTGTTTACTTTTTCTGTGTCATGACTTAGATTTTGGGTTTAAAAAATGGTCGGGAAAGCATATATGAAATTTCATGTGCTAATGTACGTGCGTATTTACATCATCTCATTGAATTTTGGTCAGCTTAAAAAGATTTCTGTAGCTTAGCGGTATAGTTAAACTTACAGGTGCAAAGGGTGGCTATCATTTGCTTAATAATGTTCATTGAATGATTGGCTTTTATTCAAGGATTTATAGTAAAATTGTTTTATTCCCAGTAATGCATTAACTTGTTATTTCTAATACCTGGCCTTTAACTCATTAGTACAGACCCCCAAAGCAACTAAATAATAACAGTACAACGAAATCAAACAGTACAAGCTGTGCTACAAGGGTTAAGTACAAAACTGTGTTTAAATATATAACATTGGGATTTATTAGACTACTACCACGACATAATGCGGTAGGATCAAATAGATACAAAAGAGATTCGTTTAACCTGATCGTACTGCTTTAGCCATGCCTCCTCAGGTATTCAGGTATGTGGATTAGACTTATATGATAAAACACTACAACACTACACCACCCAAACATTCTAGATATTACAATTGAAGAAATAAGTCTTTCTTATTCTCATACAATTGTCTGCTACTGTGACAACAACCCGTTGTAGTTTCTACTTATGACGGAGAACAATGACTCGAGCATGAGTATAGTCAAATTTACCGGTAGCGAGAGTTGTACATTTCTGCAGTCAGGTGGTTTAAAGGTGAAAATGGGCAATAATGCAACACGCACCGGGCAAGACAAAAGAATGTGGGAGGACAATGTAAGACTACCACTGGCAGCCTATCTGGATAACTCTTACTGACGCATCTGAAGCTTGCTGTAAGCTGATAGAATGCGGTTGCAAGTCTGAAAGTTGTTGAAGCTGAAAGTGCCCCAAAGCCAGACTGACGTGCACTGAAATTTACAGTTGCAACAGTCAGAAATATTCGGTCGTCTTGGTTTAACTCGAGTAAATACCATGATGACAGTGTTATCTTTAGGCTATCTTGGTAGAAATAATTTTGTTACTATAAACCTTGCTGAAGTACGTTTTTCGTGTTCTCACTCAGGTCTTTTAGAGGTGCTTCCGTTTTAAAATGACGGTATGACATCATTATGACACCGCCTTATTATTTTTTGTACAACTTATTCACAGGCTAAATAAGACAAAAGTCAAAAACTCAATTCTAACCACTAAAATACTTGAATGGTATTTTATAGAACGTTTATCTGTGTTTTTAGACATTGTGATAGCGTTGACACAAATGGCACTACAATATCCCCCTGCTCATCAGATTGCTTGGAGCTTATAAGTTTCTGAATATCTGACCCCATGCGATACTTGTGTAACAAAATGGTGCTGTTGTCCGGCGCGTAAGTGTAACTTCACTTAGTCACCTGACTACTAGCGACTACTTCAGCTAGGTCATGTTACGCTTTCCTCTTATATTTTCAGTGTGTCTTTACCCGAGCTCATACAAAATATTCTGTGAGATCTGCTTTTCTTCTGAGATCATCCATGTGCATTGATACTAATTGCAAACAAATTGTCCTTTGGTTTCACTTTTCATTTTTAACTAGAAACAGACTAAATGTGATTTGCTTCCATTAATAATTGAAAGATGCGCATGACATTAGATCTACAGGTCAAAGTGCTTTTTGTTATGGAAAACCTTGCAGTATATGGCAGTGTCAAATGGGCGTCGGGTATCAGACAATGGTCAACATTTTGCATTATTCACCTATTTCCCTATTTCGAGTGCGGACAGATTGACTGTTAGGTAAAGTCTAAATGAATCTATGCGATTCATGTGTATGTTTGATACAGCGTACGCTATTGTCCTCAGTGTTTATTTCATTCCATGATCGTTTAACTAAACTTCTTTTTTATCCTCTCTAAATCGTCTTTTGCTGACCAAAGATAATACATTTTAAAAGCAAGTCAGAACGCAAAACGACATTGCCCATTCACGCGTACATTGAAAATATTTAAAATAGTTAATACAATTCCCAGGTGAGGATAATATTGTAACAAATTTGGAGCATGCGCATTTGTTGATAGCTCTCCATTTTAAGGATTTCTTAGATATTTTTTTATTACGTGTTTCATTATGGGAAGTTGGTACTGAGAATATAGTCCTCAGACCAAAATAGTTAGCCAATTACTAGGAGCAAACGTCACGGAGTGACGTGTTAGTGAGTTTCCATGATGCCATGGTTTACTTTAAGTGAATTCAGGTCAGAACCGCATGAGCTCAGCAGTCGCTGTTAAAATCTAATTGTGTGAATTAATCGTATGACTCCAGGTGCAATATTTATGATTGGAGACTGGTAAATTATACAATGGAATATATGAGAAGGGACTATTCCGCCGATTATTGTTGCTATGGTGGTAAATATCTTGCAAAGTTACAGACGAAATGTGGCTTAAAATGTGTTAGGTTGTTGAGTTGTATAATTTCACGGCGTGAAATACTGGCAGTACGTTACGGAAAGTTAATGAGGAGAAACCATGCCGTTGTGCGGTTGACAGACAATTGGGAAGTTGTGATATTATTTGTCATGTATTAATTAGAGAAATATTATTTATAGAATGGACACTTTGGACTTTCTAGTTTACAAAAGTAGTTGTATGGGAGTCTTTGGAACCTGGGGAAACGTATGACTCCTAGCGGGATTCGCGCCAGGGATTGACATCGCTTGGTGAAGAAACCATTTTGGTTGTTACAATATTTCTTGTGTGAGCATAATGCAGATATGTATACTGGCTTGCACTGTTTTCAGCTATGATGTACAATACTGAAATCTCAGTCGGTCAAGATATTCTTTAATTACGATATCATTTATCCTAACACTTCGGTAACTATGGTTCCATTTCAATACGGTAACATTTACACTTGCAATAAATAATATCATTCGGGTTTTGAGGATGAAATAACCGATATTCAATGG
Source organism: Sinohyriopsis cumingii (assembly GCA_028554795.2). Classification (NCBI taxonomy): domain Eukaryota; kingdom Metazoa; phylum Mollusca; class Bivalvia; order Unionida; family Unionidae; genus Sinohyriopsis; species Sinohyriopsis cumingii. The sequence continues at coordinate 12,935,069 of CM068833.1, forward strand.
CGCTAAGTACATTTCTGGTCAATGTTCAGATCTCATTATCTGGTTATTGCAAAAACATACATCAGTTATAATAAATGGCAGCTTTAGTTTTTTGATTATTCAAACATTCGATATCAAACCAGCGTGATGTTAGTGAATATTTCGACGATATTGTTATGTGTTCAGTGCATTTGAACAAGTATGTTTGTAAACATTAAAATTAGGCATTTTAATTGTAGAAGAACAAATTCTCCAGGAAAAATGTTTCATCAGAATAAAGAACTCAGGTTTGACAACTTTTTTATAGTACCTGTATTTGCTTTTTTCGGGCAAAGTTTTCACGTAATGGCTCATTTTAGTAGATATTTGAATTCACTTGCTTGTTTTGTTCTCTTTCTGACCCACAAGAAATGGGCATGCCTGGAATTTCATTTCCGTTTCCATGACGTTAAGGGTGGGTGAATTAATCAATATGCTCTCGAAGCACAATAGCATAAGGAGCTGTAGAATTTATATAAATGAAATAATTTTAAAGTTCTAAAATAGACTTTTCTTTGGATTTCTATACATTCTTATTTAGCCTGTAAATGTAACACTTCTCGGCTGTTAAGGGCAAACATTTGTTAGTAACTTGTATAGATTTAATATTAATTATATGTACATAGTTGCCTATAGTTTCAAATATTTATAAGAGTTTTCCCTGATATAAATATTAAGCAGATGCAAATCCTTTTTTTAACTGTTTGAAAACTTAAGCATAACAAATATGAATTATTTGTTCTGTAAATTTAACATTTTTGATTTAATAAATATGTAATGAATACAAAGATTCGCATTTAAAACTGTGTACTACTTGCCGTAAGCGTCAAGTATAGATGTCTTGTAAACGTTTGTATTTGTTGGGTTTAAAGTCTAATAAGGGTCTGGTGCATATTAAACTTCATATTCAATTAAATCTTAAGTTGTGAGTTTAAAATTTTTTTTTGTTTGGTTTTCTTTTGTTTTAGCGTAAATAGTAAAACCCCTTGTTAATGCATATGGTTTCCTTCTTCACAGCATACATGTGTGCTTATGTAAATAGTTATTGCTTATGCGCTGTGATAAAATCGTTCTAGCGAGAAAAATAGTAATTCTGCATTCTTTTGAACTTGTACTGTTTTATTTAGGTTCTTCCCCTGGCAAAGAAAGAGTATTCCTTTTGGAATGTCTCTGAAATCACGTAAACGTTTGAGCAGCAGAGAGACTGAGCCCACCAACTATTCGTTCCAACAGAACCCTTTATCAAAACATTCTTGATAGAAGATCTTATTTCTCAAAAACAAACCCTCTATTCAGAAACTATGATGACTAAATCCTCTTTTCTGGCTAGAAGAGTTATTTCGACAAAGATAACTCTCTATAAAAATACTTTTTTTACTCCGGGGAACGGTCGACGAAACTTCTCGTGGGGCTCAGTCTCTCTGCTGCTAGCGAGTAAATATTTTAGGATTTCTAGTTAAAAATTGTATCCAACCCAACTCGGTATCGTGTCCGAGGATTATGTAAATTTATTGTTACAAATCCGTATGATTTTCGTTGAGCATGACTAAAGAAATTTCTGAATCTATTTATGTCCATATCACCGCCGCACCAAGTTCGGTGAATATTTTGTAACGTGTGTGCGTCAACTCCGTTGAACACTGCAAGAACATTGCAATTATCTCTGATCACTTTCGGAATTTGTGTATACCGTTGAGTTACATAAATCACATCAACGTTTTTGTGCCTGCCGCGGGAAAATATCCTGGCAGGATTTAATCGTTTGTCCAGCATGATGTCGTCGTACACGACTAAATTATTAATCGATCCATCAATATCATCGATACTCGGTGCTTCATCGATATCAGTTATAAAATCAATAACATCTTCGTCGTTTATCGATTTTGCACTTTCGTTGAAATCTTTTAGCACCTGATAACATCGCTGATCGTCCACTGATGGGGCTATCAAATATAATTTATCCCACTTCATCCACTTCATTATTAAATTAAGTAACAACTGCGTCTTACCCACCGTGACAAGATCCACTATCAGACCAGCAATCTATAGATTAGATTCAACTGCTCCTCAACGCGGATTCACACGTGAACAACTTCAGGTAATTCCCGAGGACACACAATTACCACCCAAATCACTGAAGTGATTTCGATCACTTAACTAGCGCTGGCGCCTCTACATCGATTACACTCAAGACAGGTCAACATGATATTATCACGTGTATAACCTCGACTGTTATCTTTTCTATCTACGGTAAATTGTCTTGAATTTTTATTCGAATACTGCCATAGCATTATGCAATTACAACTCGCACAGTGATTATTCTGCTGATATTTCAACGCGTTAATAAATTCAACATCAAGATCAAAATCGCGATTATTTTTTTTGTCACTCTGTTTGTAACCGGCGAGTTTTTTTCTTATTACATCACCATCGCTGTTGTTTTCATTATTAATTTTATCAGCGTTTGATTCATCCAAGACAATTCTTCGCAGTTGAGACATTCTTCTGATTCTGGATACAGCTAAGTAGACTAAGTTTGACCATTCGATTCGATCATCAACGATCCAGACAGTTGTATCTGAAATAGTCAGTCCTTGAGATGAATGAATTGTCATTGCGTATCCCAGCGTCCACGGGGATTAATTCATTTTTAGTGCATCTTTGACAGCATCGATGTCAACTAGCACAATATCATTCAGTACTAAATTCTGTTTCTCTGTCCCTGACGCAGTCAGGCGTCCTGGAATATCAACATCTATATTCTGTAACCGCGTATCAGCTGGTCTATAACATAACGGCGTTGGCAGCAATGGAAACTTTTTTTGTTGCAACCGAAATAGCTGTTGTTGAAGTGTGTCTCTGACTATCTTTCTACTTGCCACTATCAAATCGTCTGGTTTCCACACGCGTAAAAAGTCGCTCATCGAAGTTTCAGAAATTATCTCGCGAACAATTTCACATTGAATTTTATTCGGTTGTAGCCTGATTAGTGTTTTAAATTCTTTCAACGTTGCATCAAGTGCTCGGTAATCATCAGACACTTCTTCGTAATAATCAACAAAATTCCTCAGCCAATCATGAGGAGATGCGCCGACAAACGGAGGTGGTTGACCGTGATCGCCGCACATAACGACTGCAGTATTTTTCGTCAGCAGCCAATCAAGAAATGTTTTTAACGTTTACAGCGGTACCGTACATATCTCATCCCAAATTATTATATCATTGATATATTTTGTTCCCATTCACTCAGGAGTCCACACACCGCCGCTGTATTTGAAAAAGCTGTGATAAGTACAAGAATTGACTCCTCGCTGTTTCATCTCTCTGGCAAGCTTATGTGTAGGTGTTAGCACAATCATATCCGATTCGAAAATCTTTGATTTTCCACGAAATAATTCAATCGCTCGAGTTGTTTTACCAGATCCACCCGGCCCGTTTAAATAAACGGTTTTGTGTCTAGTGATTGGATCATACACAGACGGCGCGGAAGATATTTCTGGCATCTCGGATTTATAATAATCATCCTCGATTGCAACATCAGCGGATCACAATACTCGTGTAACATCTCCGCTTTTATTCTCCACGAACTCCATTCATCTCCGCCGCAGAATTTCATTATATCGGTCAGTGATTCTGAATATTTTTTATTGATATAAAATGAATCTGTTGCAACTCTGACTGCGGTGTCAGGAAATCGATTTACCATCGATAACAAATTTATAGAAACATAAGCCAGCATTGAAGATCTTAAATGTGTGTCCTGAGGCGATTCTCCGTCGATATAACTTACAACTGTGCCCAACGTTTTCCCGTCGGACCAGAACACATCCTCCCGATTAAAAAATATATTTCTTGCAACAGCGTCGGCGATTATAAAATCCAATTCAGCTTCATCGATAATCAACCGCGAGTGATGCATTTTATGATCAAATGCTGCACCCTGAGTAAATTTACCGATTATTCTTCGTCCAAGATCTTTCGCTGTGCTTTCACTGTTTTTGAGTCTAATCTTGAGAACTTCAGGAGCTCCTTCGCGGATAGCATCAAGAGGAGTTTCTGGACGTGCTCGTGTCCATTCTTCGATAACTTCATCGAGGGTAATACGCTCCGGTGTTGGTAACCAAACTGAGGTCTGCGGTTGATAACATATGATTGCTTCACTGACAGTCAGCGATACCAGCATGCCGCTGTCAAGCATATATCGCAATAACACTATTGGTACCCAGCGCTTTTCGACGAAGTGTCTGCCAAACCAAACATAACAAATCGGATGAAGCCCTTTAGCGAATACAAACGAAGTCACACGAGCAAATCCTGTCAAATCAAAATCGGGTAAAACGCCGTTTACGGCGACTCGTGTCATCGAGTTCGTGGGATGTCCAAACCGAGTAAAGTATTCGCGACACTCGCCGTTTCCGAGAAAGCTTCCTGGGTAGCAGGCAATCATATCCACGGAAATCATATCCCGGTAGTTATACCGGGTATTCCACAGCCCGCCATGCCCATACTCGGCACAACTTAATTGTATATCCGAGAGAAACTGACTTCGGGTTAGTCTCCACGAATTTCTTTCTCTGGCGGCGTGAGCGGCAACACTTGGAACTGTAAAACAATTTACCAATAACTGATCAGTGTTTTCGCTGGAAACATCTGCGTTTCTCGCATATTTCTCTGCGAGTTTTTTCATTTGCTGTTGCAGCGACTCTGTCCGGTATAATTCCCCGTTGGGTTTCACAAATTGATCATACTCGGAATCTTCGGAACTTCTAAATAACCACACCGACACAGGGTCGGTTTTACTCAACGTGTAAATAGCATCAAATATATTTCCGCGATAAAATTTGACAACACGATCTCGTGGAAATATTGTAACTGCATCAGTCCAGGCATGAGAGTTATGATCAATAATTTCAATCGGTTATCCTGACTTTTTATAATGCTTCGAATTATATAATATTTCTCCCTATAGTGTTTTTACTGTTATTGAACATTTTAATTTACTTGATAGCACAGCAACATCATTTATTGTTGCCCCAGTATCTTTGACTTGCTCGGCCCATGATGTTATTTTTTCACGTAGCAAATCGGTTAAACCGTTTCCTCGTTTTGCGTTTTTAAAATGTTCCATTACTCGCTCGGCCACACAATTCAGCACAAATGACGTCTTCATCGGGGCGAGTTTATCAATTTTTGTTTTTTTACCAGATAGATTCTATAAACGACTGCGGTTACAGGATACGCTCGAGCATAATATGGTTTATCAATCCCGGTCAGCATTCCTGGTTTGGAATCTTTACTTAACAGAATGGTCTTTCCGTTAGCAAGAACAGGGTCGAGTTTGTCACGGATAATCCATTCATCGCCTTCAACGTTGACGATAAATTTTATTCTGAAAAAATATTTCTTACTGTGTTCATCGCTTTGATGAATATCAAATAGATAATCAATAATTGATTTTGCTCGGGCATCAGTCATTGTAGCATCGATGATGACCTCATTGTATGTCCGCTGATGAAATCAAGGACGCTGTCAATGATGAAATCAAGGATGACTTTGTCACGAATGACTTTGTCACTGACGAGGAAGTAAATACCTCACCTTGACTGCATTACTTGGAAGTGAAATCCTTGACGCTGTCAAGGAAGTAAAAAAAAAGTAATATTTTTTTTTTACTGTCCAAATTGTGCAACTGTCCGATTTCGTTGGTTTTCATAGCAAAATACCCTATCAAATCAAGTACTTTGGTCTGTTTCAGAAAAATACTATAAGAAAAAATAAAATCCCGCAGAAAAATAATTATTATATGAAATTTATACAAACTGCATGATTTCGTTGGTTTTCATAGCAAAATACCATATCAAATCGAGGAAAATGGACAATTTCGTTGGTTTTCATAGCAAAATACCCCTATGAAATCAGCAACTTAGACAATTTTGTTGGTTTTCATAGCAAAATACCCTATGAAAATCTGGAAAATTGTCAGTGGTAAAAAAATATATATAAAGTAAAATATTTTCAAAGAATTTTCACTACAGTATCTTATCGAGATGATCCCGTGAAATGCACGAGTGAACATAATTGAGGATTTGGTCTGCGTCACAATTAATCATCGTGATATTGTTTTCGCGGAATTGCTTCAGCTGAAAATCTGTCAGTAAAAAATCATCATTGCCGTACTTATCGATGATTATTTTAACATAACCCGGTAAATGGTTTCCGGTAAATAATTTTCGGATGAATTCTTCAAGCGCGCTTTTGTCAACGCTGGAACATTTCACGTGCTGATACATTTGCTCTGTTATTCGCGTTCATTTAGTATAATTTATTGTGACAGTGCTGTCATTGATGATGATGTTACCAACAGTGCCATCATCGTCGTCTCTGTCACTGTCAATAAAATCACTGTCAACGAGATCATCATCACTAACAATAAAATCACTGTCAGTGGAAACACTTTGTGTTTCACTGTCACCGACAACAAAATCACTGTCAGTGGAAACACTTTGTGTTTCATCATCATCATCATCATCATCATCATCGTACTTCCGGAAATTCGAAGATTTTTTGGACATTATTATGATATGATATCGCTAATTGAAAGTCTTTGAAAAAATCGAAGATTTTTTACGACTTCACCAGCAAATTAATACTAATAGTTTCATTTCGTAGGTCCAAAAGTCTACCCTGTTGGTCAGTGACTTTAAAATTCATCCTTGTCAGCGTCGGATTCAAACACCGCAGAAATACTGGATTGATTGGCTCTTGTACAATCAAAAATCCAGGTGGTTCTCTAGGAGTAAATGAGTATAGTATAAATCCTTGCTGGGCTTGATTTGATATTGTTGTGTCTATGTTGTAACTACCGTCGATTGCGTCACATACAAGATTGACCGCGACGACATCAGTGATATTTACGATTCCCGGAGAAATATGCCGGCCATCGCCCGCTGTGGAATTGTCAACGATTCATCGATGACATCAGTGACGTATTTTCGTAAGATGACCGGGGAAACGTACCCTGGTAATTTAAAATTCGGTAGTTCAGCTTCTTTCAGCGAGTACTTATCGAGAAATCGTCGTCGTTCTCCGGGTTTACTGTCAATTACTGTTTCAATTGCTCGCTGGTTAATATATTCCATATCCGCGGCAAGTTGATTTAATATCTCAATTCGTTTAATAATTTCGCTGCGTGAACTTATATTGGAAATGTTTCCAAGATGTTCTTGGAAGCGTTGCCGTAGATGCACTAGATGTGTTTTATGTAATTTATTAATAATTTTAAAATATTCAGTAATTTCACTCCCGCGGATATTAAATCCTCTATCTGCTGCATAAATAAAAACCCATATGATATCGCTGCCATCTTCATAGAAGTTAATCAAGTTGCCCAATGTTGCAATTTTTATATTGTCGAGATATTGTTTGTATGACGGTGTAGTTTTATGATATGACTGCGCGTCAGTGATATAATCAGACTTCGTTGTTGTTGGTGGTGTCCGTGGTGCCGGTGGTGGATTTTAAGGCCATCCTAATACTGTTCTGATTGAACTGTTATAAATGTCTACGTGGTAACCCGGTGTAGCAACTTCGATAATCGTTGACAACGTTGGCTTGTGTGCGATTATTGATATTTTTGCTTCTTTTCCGGTGATACGCTTCATTTGACGCTGTATTTCTTTGTTGATTTCTTCTATCTGATAAGACCCTGTTGGTAAATGAATGACGTTCCAATCTGGAGTACCGTCAGCGCTATTCTGATACGAAAATACAAATGAATTTTCTGGCAACTGTCCGTGAAATGATGTCGACCTGATGTTGGGCCAACTGTGATATACTCGTAATTGTGCCAACGCGATTTCTTTTACTGGAATTGCAGTTGGAAAATTAATATCAAACTCTGGTTGCGTCGAAGATATTGTTATCATTGATGTTTTTACCGGAGCTGTATTCGCGGCTATCTCTTGAAGTATCTCCGTCATTATTTATCTTCATCGTTTTCAAATTAAAATTCCTTGTGCGCTCGTAATCGTTGTATACGCTGGACATCAGCGTGAATTCGGAATCGGATATAACTGTATCGTCAAGGCTGGATGATATCAACCAGGACAATTTCGAGTAGGTGCTCGTGGCCGCGTTGTTTAACTTTTCATATTCGTGTAATTTTGTTAGCGTGCACGAGGATATTTTTTTTTGCAATTATATTAGCAACTCCTGCAATCGTCGTTGATGCTGAAATTGTGATTGTAATCGCGATTGCAGTTGTCAATGGTGTCAGCGCTGATAATAGCACCCCAGTAGATGCAACTGCCGCGGATACCGAATACACTATTGTGTCTAATACAGTTACACGCCGTTTGTATTTTTTTATTTTTGTTGCGCATTTTTCAATAGTGTTTTTTAGCGTTGATTGCGATTCGCGTACTTGATCATATCTATATTGCTGAGCATCTAATGTTGTCGTTGATGCTGATTTCATTTTATTATTTTACGCGGTAACCAATTGAGGTGTTTCTGCGACGAATTCCAAACACCACCAGTAAGATTTTGAGGTTAATTTCTTGTCTGCGGCTTCCAGCATAAATATTTCTTCGGTTCCGCTGTTTAATATTACAGACACAACCCCGGAATATTTATCGGTGGAATGTCTCCAGGGATATGTTGTAAAGATTTCAAATTTAGCGGCGGAAAACACAGACAACCTGTACACGCCAGTGGCTGTTGCTGTGTATTTGATAGTATTATTTTGTCGGGACCATGTTGCGAATCCCGATGATACCGTGTATACTATATTGGTGATATGCCCCGGGGTAACTCCAGTGGGGACTTTAATCAGACTGGTTTTGTTAACGATCTCAGGAATTCCCGATACGATATCCTGCTGTGTTTGTTTGATCGTGTCAATGTTATTTTGTATCAACGCGATTTGATCTGAAAAACTTTTATCTGTTCTGACTACACCTAACCGGGTATTAATCTTGTTGACTTCGCTGGCGTTACCAGTAAGTTTTTCTTTGATTTCAGAAAGTTTCATGTCGATGACTGGAGGAGCCCCAAAGAACTTATCAATGGACTCATCAGCTTTTTGAAAGTTTCTTCTAAAAGTCTTGTAAACGCGCCCACGTGAACATCATACTCTGTCCGCAACGTGGCTAGTTTACCGTCAATGGTGTCTACATATTGTTTGTTTGCGGCATCTTCCGGGGATGTTGGATCCGATAACACGGTTATTTTGTTACCGCTCATGCTGAGTTCACCTGTCATTGTATCACCGGTCTTCGCTACATGTCCTTCTGCAGCTTTTTGTGCATCATCTCGCAGCATCGCAATTGATATCAACGAATCTCTGATTCTGCCGCTGTCAGTGAATACAACGATGTTGTCCGTGGTAGCTCCAATAACCCTGCGAATTATGTCATTGAACTTAATGTTGCTGGTTCTTAATTTTCCGTGTCGATCTTGAAAAATAACAACCTCATCTGGGTCTATTCCGGTTAACGTTAAAAGATTATCAATTTCATCTTTGGTCGCATACTTTGATAAATCGAAAACTTTTTTTGCCTCCTTGGTTCTGCTTGATCTTCCGTAAATATCAACCATTATTAGTTATGGGGTTGTTTAAATTTGGAAATTACATCCGTGGTGTATTCATGCACGACTTTGTGAGGAGAACTCGCTGATTTTGAAATTGCATCAAGAACATTTAATATTTCACGACCGCATATCAGAGGATCAGTTAGTGTTGGCAGCGTTGAGTACCAAACCTTACCTGACGCTGTCCTTGACGCGGGGATGTTTTTTGTGTATCTGAGGAATTCAACTGGCGGTGCTAGCCCGTACGAATCAAAATAGATAATTCCACGTGGATCGATCGCGTAAGCAACCCAGTGAGTTCCTGGACCGTTTTTATTGTCGAGATTAATAATACCGGTTTCTGGATTATTCGGTCGTGCTGGTAATTGATCTCGCATAAAGACGCCTCTGAAGTTCTTTATACGTAATTGTTTAACAGCATCAAGTAAATCAAAATTTGACATTGGTGTGAAAACACTTAAAACCTTTTTGGGTAACATGATGGCGGAGTTCCTGGGAGTCTTAGACCGGATCCCTTCTTTCTTTTGTATCCTCGCCCTGTGGCTTTCTTTAGTGCCATTCCAGCAGCGGTTCCAACAGCTCCTAACGCTGCAGCTTTTGCGACTGCGGGAGCAGCAGCAGCTATCAGTGCTGGTATCGAGGCGAGAAGAGGAAATATACCTCCTGTTTTAACCATATCTTTGACCGCGGCTGGAGAGAGATCAAGTCGAACTCCAGTCGTTGCCTGCGCTGCTTTATTGAAATGTTTTAGTTGGGTTTTAGTTAATGACAGTTTGTTTGGACCACCCGCTAGCTGATCGTGTTTTAGTGTTATTGTTGTCCCACATGTGCTCGCGTTCTTCGATTGTAATTTCTTCACCTGACCAGGAGTCAGAGTGACATTAACATGACTGTATGACATTTTATTTAATATGAGATTGATCTAATTGTTACATATTTTCGGAAAACCTATAGGTTTTCCACTGGGGCATCAACGAGTATCATTCGGCCGCCAGCACCTTCAAGCAACATTGCTTTATCGGAAAGTATGACCGCGATTGCTCTGTAATTAGCCATAACTCCTGCGTCTCTATTCACGGTAGCCCGAAAGTGAATGTCAACGACAGACTGTCTGGTTAAATCAAGATGCTCCAGCGAGAAGTAATAGATTGGATAATGAGAGATAAAATCCAATTGTGATATTTGCAAACCAGTATCGATATTTAGATCACGCGCTAGATATTTCGTCAATCGTTGATATGCACGTGCAACATGGTTGTTAGCAAAATTTAGCATTATGTTCTCGGATGGCTCTTGATGCCCGTTTTTTCTCAGAGAAACGTCAGTGATACCAAGTTGATCAAATATCATATGCGAACTTGTTTGTGAGTTTACTCCTGCAGTATCTTGAAGAGCAATGAAAATATGTCGCGGCGCGGAAACCCCCTGCTGTGATGCTATATGCCATGTTAATAAACCATTGATGGTACTTTGAATACTATCTGCGGTTGATGTAAGCCACGACAACAACGATTTACCACCTTGATCCATAAAAGAAAGCAGTCGTTGTTCTTCGGCAATTGCAGGGGCCATTACCGTTATCCACAGTGATAGTTTTGTTATGTTTACCTTACCAGCGTCACCTAGAGGTCGCCATATAGCATCATTGTCGTCGGCTTTTCTAACAAGCACGACTGTATGTTTTGCTCCAAAAATCACCTTTCTGACATCTCTGCAAAATCCAAAGATATGCGACAGCGGAATGGCACATGAAAAATTTCTACGATTACCTTTTAGCATTTGTCTACGTGCAGCGAAACCTAAATTAAATTCTGCATTAGCACCACGAACCTTCGGCCACACATCAGCGTCAGTGTTATCGGCAAAGTTTCTTGGTCGTCTAATATCGTACTAACTGTTAGGAAAATTAGAAGTGTCCTTGGCAAACATCATTGATGGACCGGCTGATCTTGTATAATCATCAGAATATCTCGCTAGACCAATTATTGTTGTAGCAACATCGACATCCTTTTGAACTGATTCAATATTTTTCCATCAATCATGTAGATAGCACTATCAAACAAGGCCATAATTCCGTTATTGACAAAACCGACTTTAACATTGGGTCCGTATTCTGTATTATCTGCTCTTATAATTTCTCCTTCTACTTCAATAAACGCTTCAGCGGGCAGGAAATATCTACTGGTATCCTGAACCTGAAGTTCAATTCGTCCTTTATTTGGTTCTCGTGCGTCATAAGAATAATACTGATAATCACGCACTGATTCATTTTTAAGAACCGGTTCGTCTATGTCGAATGCTGGGTCGGATTCCCGTTTAAACATTTTATTATAGAAGTTATCGTCTAAAACGAAGACCACTTCCCGCCACCAAACTTGTATTCATTTTTCAGGATTTATCTAGCTAGTTTTTGATTTGCGACTTCATTTATTACTTTGCCGACATTTGCTGGCATGTCTGCGGTGGCTGGTAATTTTACCGGCAGAGGTTTTCTACGTATCAGTCGTGCTAGTCTGTCCTTGATTGTCGTGAATGCTTTACCGGCAGCGCTACCAGCAGCGCCAATAGCTTTATCTTTAATAACATCAATGGCTTTCATCGATAATTGTTTTGCGATCGGTATTGCTTTAGGTGCCATTCTCGCAAATAAACCCTGAACAACATCGCCTAATCCGTTTCCATAAGTCATTTTGTATACGGGTACTCGTGAATTTACAACCCTGACCATGACTGGTCTACGATGAGAATTGTGTACTATCATGCTATTTAATTAGTTATTTCTCTAATCGCTGTCGACGAGTTCATCAATAAGTTCTCGATAGATGTGAGTATCCATGATTCCGCCGCGAAATTGTCGCTGACAGATATCAGCCGCTTCATTAATTATTTCTGGTGAGTTATTTCCAGCTCGTTTTCCTCCCAAGAGAACTTCTAGCCGTTATGCATCATTGATGATATTGTTAGGACAGGGAATAAAACCCGATCCGGTTTTAGGTTTATCAAATAATTCCTTTGGAATGGTTTTCTCCTTGGTGGGTGATTGTCGTTGCTGTATCTCTGCTAACTCTTCCAGTTTCTCCTTGGATCTTGCAAAACCAGAATCGTTTGGATCAACGGGTAAATTGTTTTTACCAAAATATACCGCTTCTGCCCATTCTTCGAAGGTGTCTATGTTTTGTTTTCTTCTTTTTCTTAAAATTTTTTCTCTGTTATCAAAATTATTAAAAGCAAAAGCGGGAAGAGACCCAGTACTTTCCATTTTATCAATACCAAATTGCGTAAACAAACCTCGAGGAGTTTTTTGTTGTTTGATCTGCTGCAGCGGATGAGGAAGTCGATATAATTCTTCTTCTTCTTCTGTTGGATCTGTGACGTCTTCCGGTTTAGCTATTTGTTTTGGAGTTGGTTTTTTATGTCGCTTTGTCTGTCGCATTTGGATATCATATCGATCTGATCTTGCCATGTACTCTCGATAAAATACATCACTGGTATCTAACCGTTCGATACCCCTTTTTATTTTATAAATTTCATCAAGAAATTGTTGTTTAGATACCTTTTGATTCGGATCTTTTATAAACTTTTCTCGAGAGTGATAAGCCCTAGCAGCGTCAACACCAAAAGCAATTATTTCATCTCTGGTTCCGACTGGATGTTTTTTTATTTCATCCACAAACTCTTCAAGAAAGTCTGTTTTATAATTAAATCCTTTAATCGGTTTAGGTTGATCCCGTTTAAGTTCTTCTATCGCCTGAAGCAAACTCTTCTGTGATTGTTCAGGATCAGTAGGATCGGGTTTTCCTATGATAGCGGTTTTAACTGTTTCAGTAGCTGTAGTCACGGGTTTAAATAATTCTTCTGCGGATGTTGCAAATTCAACCTGTGCTTGCTGCCGCGCTTGTAATTTTTGTCTTACACTATCTCTGAGAGGAAGAAATTTTTTTATTGCTTCTAGTCGCTCTCGAGCTAGTCTAGCAGAATGTGCTTCTCCAATGTTGACCATTATTGTTAACTTAAATTTTTAATTCACAACTAGAAATCCTAAAATATTTACTCGCTAGCAGCAGAGAGACTGAGCCCCACGAGAAGTTTCGTCGACCGTTCCCCGGAGTCAAAAAAGTATTTTTATAGAGAGTTATCTTTGTCGAAATAAATCTTCTAGCCAGAAAAGAGGATTTAGTCATCATAGTTTCTGAATAGAGGGTTTATTTTTGTGAAATAAGATCTTCTATCAAGAATGTTTTGATAAAGGGTTCTGTTGGAACGAATAGTTGGTGGGCTCAGTCTCTCTGCTGCTGTTTGTAAGACAGAGTTGAGCTGAATCAGTTAAATGCTAGATTGCTTGTTCTATGCATATAATACACGTAGTGTTTTTTCTTCTCAATAATATCTGCCGTAATCTTATTTGATATAAAAAAATTTGTACCAATGAGAATATGTCTGCAATTTTAACTTGCGTCGAAAGATTCTAAAGGGGATTAAAACTGGATTGGATCAGATTACATTCATATAGTTATTCATTTGCCACGAACTTCAACTTATTTAATGCCGACTTGACCTGTACTTAACCGTTGGTTTTGCATAACACCACTACTTCAGCTACAGCAGATTTCTGTGTTGCTATGGTGATGTGAGTTGAAAGTCTGTACTAGAATACTTTGATTGGAGGTTTGCAATCTGGTTTTAGAAGTTCCTTCGTTTTCCCCAGTTAAAAAAGTCACTTTAATTAAACCATTCCTTACAACATATACTATTTAATAATTGTAATTTTATCTCCTAATGATGTCGATAATAATAATATAGATTTTCAATGAAATGTCTGCATGAAATGGAATACGGTGATAAGTAACAAATTTAGAAAATAATGTACGCGAACTCTTTAGGTTTTCTGCGTATATTTTTTGATTAAAAATATATTCAGTGCTCATAAATTCTGTGACTAGTACTTTTTTGAGTGTCCTTGCTTCACTGATAACTAATTGTTTAGATTTGGGAAAAATGAGTTAGGTATCATGATGAAAATTAGTAATAGTTGTTGTAAGAGTATTAGTAGTAGTACAAATGATAATGACAGCAGTAATATTAGTAGCTGTTATCAAGGATGTCTTTTGATAATACAACAACAACAACAACAATAACAACTACTACTACTACTAATAATAATAATTATAATTATTATTATTATTAGTGAGCCGCTGTGGCTCAGTGGTAAATGTACCCGAGAGACTAACGAAAGGGTGCGGGTTCCAATCCTACCGTTGGGCTAGCTTGTGTCACCTACCAATGTATGCCTTTGAGCAAGATGATTGACTCGTCATTAAATAAACCTTTTGTGCTACCATACCGTAAAGCACCAAACCAAAATTATTCATTTTATTATTATGAAGTATCGATCTGTCAATGATTGAATGGCTAATACGAAAAATAAGTTTTGAAATATAAAGTTATAAATAAAGTCAGAAAGATTCATTTAGTCAGTTTGTTATGAGTCTGAGCATCCGCTAATTCACCTAGGGAGTTCCGTTTAGTCAAAGTGCTAATTTCAGGAGAGTGATGACCATGATTGAAGTCTTCATTTGTACAAAATGAATATGAAAGATTTTTAGTAAGTTACACAATGTAGACACGGTGAAATGCTACAGTAGAGTATGTGCTGGCAAAGTAAGAATATGCACACGTAACGCGAACTTTATGAAAGGGAAAAATATATGCATTATTGCACAAGGAAAACTTTGAACAAAATGACAGAAGAAACAGGAGAAGGGTTACGGAAGAGACAGCTATGTCCTTGTGATGTAGGTTAATAAAGAAAAACAGGTTATTGCATAAAACATACACGATCATAAGGTAAAATATACACTAGACCCGAGAATACATGACTTCTGACATAACAAAATCCAACGCCAGCTGTTTCTTGCCTTTGATAGACGAAAGCAAGCAATTATTAATTTGAAATCTAACCGATTAGAGCCGGTGAGTGCATTGAAAAAATTATTTAGTATAGCACGACAATCCGTATCTGACGCCATGAATATCGTAGTAGTTTTAGTCTACGTTATTACATATGATGTCTAACTGACAAGCTATATGTTAAGTAAGATGTTTCAACAATAAATATTTTAATATCTGGTTATTACAGACAACACAACTGTTTTTGAATATTCAGGGAGGCTGCACCATGAATCATTGACCACATAAATTATATATGTACAAGAAAAATAAAGCGTATTGTCTTTTCGATTCCTTACTCAAGTTAAAAAAAATATACGTTTTCCACATTGTTCGCATTAGCATTTCTTTATACTTAGCAAAGACCATTTTAATGCGACTGCAATTGTTGTTGTTGTTGTTGTTGTAAGGTTTAACGCCATTTTTCAGCAAAAGATAGGCTATACATGGCGGCCAGTATAACTGGTGGAGGAAGAACCCTGGAAAACCCCGGGAAGAAGCACCGACCCACAAGAAGCCACTGGCAAGCTTTCTCACCTACCCACGTTAACAGAGCCCGAGACTCCAACCCACGCAGACAGAGGTGAGATGGCAGTGATCCGGAAAGTTGAGCACTTTAGACCTCTCAGCCACTCGGGGCCCCAGACTGTAATCGTTGTCTCGTGCATATCTGCTTTCTTTGCCATACTAATCATTAAATAATTTTGTGAAAATGCGCTTAATATGATGCACAATACACTTTTAGTCAATTATAATATACATTGTTGAGATACATTTTGGCATACTGTGGCCCTGTAAGTGTCAAACGAATCACATGGCTGCTTTCTTAATCTAAAGAAAATCCTAATTTATTTTCCTGACGGATGTCCGCATTGCTATTATCTTTGGATGGTCAGAAGAAAGCAATTTTGGCTCTTGTGTGCATTTGTTTAAATATTCTTTAAAGATTGGGTTGAAGGATTTTTGGTTGATTGAACCCGATTTGCTCAACCATTTTATGTCAATATTCCGTTTTTCGTAAACTTTAATTTTTTCTACGCCTTTGACGTTGACGTTACTGGTGGCGATCCAGTCAGGCTCTTATACCCAATTTAAGGTAAGTTTACTTTGATTTCTGGCAGTACATATTGCCTCTAATAATTTAGTCGTTAAATTCCTGATTCATGTTCGTATATGTGGACCCTGGAGCAAATAAAGGGGCGGCGGAGGACTGGCTCATACATTTTCAATGTTGTCAAGACGTTGTAAATTTTCCAAACTATATCAAAATGACTTGGCTTATCTCAGGTTAGTAAAACTTCTATGACATTTTGCATCTGGATTGTTCTTACATTTCCACGCCGTCTATGCATACAAATGAAATGTAAATCGTTTCAAATGTTAACATATTTGAAGCATAGCGGACTTTGTATATGGCGCGAAGAAAAGAACAAAATTTCCCATTATTCTGGATAGTTTTCCTTGTCTGTACCAAACCGTAATTTTGTTTTGTTCTACTGCTGTCACACTGTGTGTGTGTGTGTGTGTGTGCACTGATTTACTGCGTTGTGGACACCGATCCAAAAGTGGTGTCCACAAGGTGCACACCGATATAAGTATTACTCTTATTCATGTAAATGATGGTAGTTGGAAAAGTACAAACCGACGCTATGAACCATTTCCCGCCATCAGTGTGTATATTTCCAGGTTCTCACTCAGCAGCCGGTGTGCTTGAACTCACTGCGCGTACACATATTGCGGTTCGCGGATGTCAGTGCCATTGGATACTGTACTCGCTTTCTTCCTATTGGGTATTCTCGCCTCGCGCGTTAGCAAGATATCAAATATCATATCTGCAGTAGCAGCTGGGGGAGAATGTATTAAGATTCAAAAAGGTAAGAATCAGTTTTTAATAATATGTATAGACTTAGCTGCAAGAGTCTCCTATGTCTTTCATTTTTTTATAGTTGAGTGTAAATTTAGCGCAAGAAAAAGGGAATAACTAACAATGCTGTCCAGTGTTTTTCGTAAGTCTTATAACATAAAACGGAACAAAAATGTTGAGAATACGTTCTTTCATTTCAGTACAATGGCTACTCTCTTCATTTTAATAAATATGTAATTCTGAATATAATTTGAAATTACTTGTGAACACGTCTTCTAAAAATGATGAATAATGTTTAAGAAAAATATTTTGAAGTTCTTGTAAAAAATAATTGGAACGCTGAATATTCCAAAATGCTTCGCATCTGTTTTAAACGTAGTTTCAGTCTGAATGATAAAAGAAACTCTTTGTCAGTATGTTACTTATGTTCAGGCCATACTGCACAATAACGTACGCTTAAGGGACACTATGTGAAAAATAAAGAAAATATGTATGTTCGAATGAGAAACAAAAAGAAACGGGGTAAACAACAGAACCAACAACAAAAGCAAATGGAAGCGAGAGAACAGCAACAAAAACAAGAACAACAACAA
Source organism: Sinohyriopsis cumingii (assembly GCA_028554795.2). Taxonomy (NCBI): domain Eukaryota; kingdom Metazoa; phylum Mollusca; class Bivalvia; order Unionida; family Unionidae; genus Sinohyriopsis; species Sinohyriopsis cumingii. Next base: position 12,953,081 of record CM068833.1, read on the forward strand.
CAGCAGCAAAAGAAGCAGAAAGAAGTATTGCAAGAAGAAGAAATAGGACAACAGAAGAAAAAAGAAAATATTAACAGATGAGCAGACAAAGAACAACGGAAAAGAACAAAGAAAGTGAAATCATCTTCAAGTCAGGAACGAGAAACAGAAAAATACTCAGAACAAAAGAGAGCGAAAGAAAAAGGAAAAAGATCTACAAGATGTACGACGAGGAACTTGACATTGAAAAATCGTATGACATAATTGAGATGTCAAGTCTAACTGAAATGGAAAATGAATAACTAAATAAAAAAGAGGATCTGAAAGGACCCAAAACACATACAATGGAAAAAATATATACAATATGAGAAAGCGCACATGCACAAACAACCCATAAAAGTTACCCCCCCCCCCCCGAAAATACATAATTGAGAAAGCGCACTGGCACAACCCATACAAGAAAACAAACAAAAGTTGATAACTGTAACGAATAGCATTCACCTTGAACAAATACACTAAGCCTACTGGTACAACTACAGTTAGTAAGGTGGGCCAAACTCTATTGTTCTGGAAAGATCAGAAGAGGGACCCCAAAAAAGAAAACAAAATCACAGGGCGAAGTCTTTTTCGCTTTCCTAAGGTTAGATTGTTTAGGCGACTCAGTCGCCCACTTCCTCCGGTAGAATGACCCTTGATCCATGTAACAACTTGTATTAATTTCGTTTATTTTTCACTTACTAATTATTTAAATAACATGAAATATCCAGGAATCATTAATATGATGTATGGTAAGTTCATTTGATTTCACCAAGTGCAAACATTGTGGTCAATGTGTCCAAATCTATTCTTTTCATGCGCAGCTAGACATTGCCAGTTGGAGGGCTGAGGTGTAACCAAAATGTAGAGATATTATATCTGAAGGATATTTGGTAGATATAATGAAAACTGATTGATGGAAACAAAGTTTTGAATACAATATTTATAGTGTTTTCTCAATGTGTCTTGCTACACAAATGCATGTATAAACATTATAGACAGCATGGTAACAAACATTGCTGACAGAATTCACACAGTCAGATTGGTGAATTAAGAAAACATATATTGTTTTCAAGACAACATTTTCAGTATTCTTGTATATTTTATATCAAATCAGTAGTGTGTGACGCAATTGCTTACCAATATGTGTACCATTTTAAAGACTATTTTACACATACTTTTTGCAATTAAATTAAAGTTAATTTTGTGTCTTTAAACTAAGTTTTGAAAATGGTGATTCGCTCGTCATAAGCAGGTAAGAAATAATAAAAAAATAATTGTAATAAACTCTTGTGGTGAACATGACGGTGTTATTTTTAAGTGCCAATCAGCAGCAAGTAAGTAGGAAGAAACGATGTCTGTTTGACTGTGAGGCTCATTTGAGCATTCACGTGATTAATTTATCTTCCTCAGCCTCTTTGTTTAATCATTAAGCAGCACCCCGGAAATTATGATCTGAAACAAAGAGACCTCATTACGTGTTCAAAGCGATTCTTGTTAATGTGATATTAGGCATCGTTAGTACGGGAGATGAGAAGAAATAAAAATGTCGAAATATAATGTCTGGAAAGGCTCTGTCAGTGGCTACATTGTAAAATGAAAAGTAATATAATTTAAGTATTGTTTATAATGATGTCTAAAACTATAATGCGTTATTTCCGCATTTAATAATTTTCGACTGAGTGTCAACAAACAATATCCTGTGAATTTAAACATAGGGACCAATGCAAGTTGTAAAAAGGGCTAAACGATTGATATGATTCAGCATTTGCAGACTGCCACAAGTGTAAGAAATTGGGACACTATGCAAAATGCTGTCTGTCAAAATCAGCAGTTTGAACAATAGAATCGAGAGCGGAACCTGATTTCTAGGGACTATTAGCACAAATAAGGGTCAGCCATGGATAACACGTGTAAGATTGAACAACACTTCACTTTTATTCAAGATTGATACTGGAGCTGATGTGACTGTAATTTCTGAGAGGGATTTACGAAACATCGGAGACCAAAAACTATCAAAGTCTGATCGAAAACTGTATGGACCTGGAAACTCTGAACTTAAAGTGCTGAGAAAATTTGCATGTGGATTGGAATCGAACAATGCGTTCAGTGTACAAGACATATTAGTTGTAAACGGATTGAATCAGGCACTGTTGGGCAGGTAGGCGATTCAGGCTCTCAAGATTATTGAACAGGCACATATATCCTCAGTAAATGCCTCAGATAAAATCTCACAAAATGCAAGCAAAATTCGTTTACGTCCAGAGTGATGCATTGTCATTACACCAACGCCAGGGATTGAATTTCCTTCTTGGAATACAAATTCTGCTAATAAAGCTTAAGACTGGCACATGCATCACATTATTTCTTCGTATTATTATGTAGATTTGGACTTTATAATAATAATATATTTCTGGAAGAGGAGTCATTTAAAGAAGCAAGCTAGCAAAGACACATGTAACCAGGCAGCAGAATGAACGATTAACTTAAGATACAAATAGCAACAAACAAATGTCTTAGGAGTGATGAGTTAAGTTTTAAATTCCTGCTTAGAAGCGATTTCGTGAATGTGAAGAAGAGCAAACATATATGTGCCTTTTGGTTTACCACGTGATAATAAAACTGACATCACTACATGCTTGAAACTGACATTGCTTATTTCTCTGTTCATTGCGAGAAACTAGTATTGCATGAATATCAAAGCAAAATACTAGTTTACATATGAAAATACCCACTCATTATGCATACTAAATTTTGAACTTTGTTGTAAGTGATCATGTATTGTATCATCTGTACCGAAGAAATTAGTGTACACACAGATAATATCATATTGGTAAAGTATTTCATATTCCGTTTTTTGTCTGTGAAGAGAATGGTATTCATAGACAAATACAGTGTCTCGTGGGTAATGGTACAATTTTTATAACGAATAGTGGTGAGCAACAAACATGGTATTTCTAGGTCAAACGTTAGGGTTATACTAACTAGGAAGAATGCGTTTATAGTTATTGATTTAAACACAGATCATTTCATGTTTGTCGTTTGAATTAACAGTATATAAAATGTTTTATCCGACTCGATACAAGAAGTTAGTGAAAACATGTATAATGATGATAGAATGAAGTCAAAATAGAGATAGGGCAGATGTTTTCATGATCACGATTATTGATTGCATATCTATACCATATTTCTATCAATTCTACTATTCTTCGTCTCTTGAGTTACACATATTTCATGTTTTATAGTTCTTGTAGTGAGTGCTGTTGTTTTGTTATTGTATTTTGGATTTGCTACACACCATCCCATATATACTATCCAATATTACATTTACTTTCCGTGCATTGTGAGCAATACTTGTTTATCAACCATCCACCAACACAAAAATTTGATATTATCCAACACGCCATGTGAGAGGAAGATAACCTTATCACCAACTACCACATGAAAATGATAGGATTTGAAAAAAGTTGGTTGAAATAGCACACTATCACGCGCAAGATGGTAGGAGCGTTTATACGTTTGCTATCAGTCTATACACGCAAACATGCTATCACATACTACAGGTTACTGATAGCATATACCCTATATCAAAGAAAAGAATTATAGAATTGTTTTTACGTTTTATTTGCTTTTGGACAGACATAGACATATACAAACAAAAAAGACACAGTGATAATGACTTTGAGCAGCATCTCGCTTTTCGAGGAGATTTGGGTGGCACATAACTAGTCTTAGGGTTATTTAATCAAAGATGTTTGACACATGCATCGCTTCACAGTTCATTTTCTCAAACGTCTCCTTATAGCTTGTCCATAGACTAATACTATCTTTCACATATAATTTGTGTTTCCTTACCAAATAGTTGTGTATGTGATGCGTGTCAAACTGGCATAACACTATAGGAATACAGGTTTTGCACTGCAATCCATTCCATCACCATTTATGCATGCCCTTTCATAGAGAGTTTCGGCACCAACACACAAGACTCACTAATGTTGCGCCGACTTAGTTGATGCGACTCCGCTAGGGCCTCATTAGCTTTTCTGTTACTCCTCTTTCTGGGGCCCCGAGTGGTCTAAAGCGCTCACCGTTCCGGATCACTGACATCTCACCTCTGTCTGCTTGGGCTCAAGTCCAAGGCTCGGCTAGCGTGGGTACGTGTGCCAGTAGCTTCTCGTGGGTTGGTGGTTCTTCCCTGGGTTTTCCAGGGTTCTTCCTCCACCAGTTATACTGGCCGCCATGTGTAGCCTATCTTGTGCTGAAAAATGGCGTTCAACCCTAGAACAACAATAACAAAAAAGCTCCTCTTTCTTCCGCTAAATTAAATGTGAGGCTAATTCGGCCTGTTTGCCAATCGTAGTGACTACGTTACTGGGGTCAGCTTCTGTAATCCCGATGATTCCCATACATTTTCGTACTTCGAGGACAAGATTTCCGGGATGGAAACTACATTCACGTTTATCTTCATTAAAATAATTTTATTGTTATTTCACAAGATTTATATAAGTAATGTCATGTTTGCCTAAGTTCTAGGAAGGAAAATAATTAGTTCATTAATCAACTTCCAAGCTAACATTGTTCAGTCCAGCCTGCTATAAGCGACATATCCATTCCAAGAACAGAACAGTTCTTGCTAATTATTGATATTGTATATCACCGTTGGACATCTTGTTTCAACAAATAGCTAAATGTCACACCTTTGTCCAGAAACGAAAATGTGTCTCTGTGTCCAAGTTGTAGACGTGAATCATTCCATTCAAAGACATGACAATGAACACTAGAACTACTAAGGGGCGGTCAGAGTAAGAATAAAAGAGAAGAATAAGGTGAATTTGATCTTTTTTGATTTGGCTATGAGTATTCACAAAAGACTGGAATTCACATCCATACTTTTGTGTGGTTCATAGCAATCCTGACAAAATGTATTCAATACTCTTTATTTTGTCACTGTCCAAGTTGTACCTTGATTCCAGAAGGATACAAATAGGACCATTCAGCTGGAAACGACAGTTGTCTTGAGGTCTTTGAAAATAGTTTTATACATGTGTTTTTGGTTGCGTTAAACCCTTGTTTGCTATATACGTCTAGCACAAGTTCATATAATAGTTGTCTTTATTGGAAGTAACCGCCACATTAATAGATTGATTTGAATAATTTTCTTATTAATTGGTTTATTAAGTTTCATTGAGATATTCTAGAGCCAGTTGATGCCTTCCTTGGTCCAAAATTTAAGTACTTTCCCTCAATTTCCTTATACATGCAATATATATTACACGCATTCGAGTGATATTTAAGTTATATGTATCATATTTGGAAGTGTTTCATATTGTAACAAACATGGGGGGTGGGGTGCATTGTAAATATCTATCTATTTATAGTCTTCTTAGATTTTAGCGATTATTTCTTTGATAATAGGTTGTCGGTGGCGTGAAAATATTTCTCAAAACTAGTAGTTTGTCATTTTTTAGGAGCAGACGCTATAACATAAATTCTTCGCGAGACTTGATGGTAGCATATACGGATTTCGTAAAATAAGTTCTTCCTAATTTCTTAGCATATGGAAGTCCTTTGATATTTTCAGGTACAGGTATTTACTAATATTCGGCATGGAAAAGCTTACTGATGGGTCATGCAATTGTAAAGCAAGAGAGACCATGCCAGTCTGAAATTAGGATCTAGTGAGTGTTTGGCTGTTGGTTGATTGAGGAATTTATATGCTGCACTTGTGCGATTAAGAACCCTACAGCAGAGAGCGGTTGTTTTCTTGACGTCCATGGAGATAACGGAAACAGTGAATCAAGCCAGACTAGCAGAAGTGTTGTTTGATTTGCTCCGTAGTGAGACCCATTGCTTGTTATAGTTATGTAATGATCGTAACTAATACACATGCGCATACATTTAGAAAACCTCTGGTCAGATAGCACTTGCATTTACACAGCAGATTCCAAGACACTTCCAGATAAAATACGAAGCCTGGTACGTGGCGTCTAAACATTACACCATTTATGTGCATTAGTTTTATTACAAAATTAATTTCTTACTAAAATCAAAGCAAGAACAGAGTTTCGAGCTATCCGAGGGTAGGCACTTTTTCCCTAAATGTCACAGCCGTACCGACCCGAAAATCATTTGTTGGTCCCTTATTCGCGAGGACAATTGTGGATGTAAAGAAATTGTGCTTTTATAAAGTGATCAACTGTTCGTACAACACTAATGCCATGCTCAAATGATGGTCACTTAAAGTTTCAGCTTGGAAGCATTTTGTACCTTGTATTATTCGAAAAAATGCATGCTACTGGTCAGGAGTTATAAAGTTAGTTGGATATTTTACGTATCACCATGACTCGGTAAAACTTGATATCTCCGTGCCATAGTGTCATATCATGAATGCAAATCTTGCATCATATTTCCCGAGCAACACACTTGTTCGGGCGACCTTTGTATCCTTCAATATCAGGTTCAGTATAATTTGTTTTATCTTTACTGCAACTACGTCCTTACTTTATGATTCATGTATAGACATTATGATAATGAGGCAGGTGTTCCTGATCTAAAAGGATGTACAAAATTACAATCTATTTAACTTAGTTTTCTCCCTTGGCTTAAGATGTACAAAAACCTACAAATTCGACCGACTAATCGCGAGTTTTATTACTGAACAAAAAGCCTTGTTCTTTTTATTCTCTTCCTGTTATTATTACCGATATATTTGTTGCTGCTTGTGTTGTTTGTGTCTGTTAATGTGGTTTATTATGTGTGATGTGTCTATAAATTAAATGCATGCTTACAAACACTAATTATTCTTTCAAATATGTAACCCTATATTGATTAGTGACTTCAGCTTAAGGAACATTATGAATGCGTCTTCATTAGATAAAGCAAGATTTCATAGTGATAGAAACAACGACTTTCCGTATATGCAAAAAAAGTGTGTTTGCGAGGACGTTTCGGGTAGTGGATTATTGCATTGATATTGCACGGATTTGCTGACGATATGGAACCTACACAAACTCCTGCACAGCACCCCAAACCATAACCAAATCCAATCTAGCAAATATAAAGTAGACCTATTCAAACGATAAGAAAGCAAACAGATGGATATATTTCTGAATCCATCTGAATATTATTATAAAAGCCTTGTGTGTTGTTAAAAGTGCCTTTAAAGCAACAAAACAAAAACACACCATTTATAATAAAGGAATGTATCATTTCATATGATGCAGTAAGTTCAGTTTAACTTTCCTTGAATCACTGCCTGGCATCGTTCGGGTCAAGATCAACAATTGATTACTTTAAATGTCAATAAATTCAAGACGCCAGAGTGAGCGTGATTTTAAGCGTGTCGCCTATAAAGTTTGCAAAATACATCCAGTCACGTTATCCTGACACCTGTCCGACCAGTCTTAACACTAACCTCTTAATGCTAAACACCCAGCACCCAGCTGTTAGTACCTGGAGTGTACTAATAAACTCATTTGTATATTAGTAGGGAACAGGTGATATTTTGAAGCTTAACACAGTTTCCAATTCGTCTCGAATAGAATTAATATGTAACATTCTTTATATATCTCTCTCTATAATTATTGGATTAGTGTTTTTGAGAATCAGCCTAACTCAATCACGATGTCGATGTACTGTACGTATTATAAGGAGATGTTTATAGAATAAGCAACCCACGGAACAAAATGTTCAGTAGTACTATAACAAATTAGCATACCTTTCATCACCCTTCAACCATCTCGATTTTTAGATATTTACATCTGTAGCAGACATACGTAAATACGTAAGCCTTGTCGGTTGTTCATTTGCAACCCAAGTTACGCATTTGATCTCCAGTGCAGGTCTAACTGTGACAGACAGTCACCAAAAAAGCCAACCCATGTTCAAGCCTAAATCAAATTAAATCTAAACCACATTACAGATTTTGCTTCTGAGTGAATTTATAAATGCTAGACTTATAATAAGTAGGTTCATGCCTTCTACCATAAAAACTAGGGTGGTGTCAAAATGCGAAACTATTCCGTGAGACCTAATATCAGACACCGAACGTGCACAGATCTCAACAATCATTTTAAATGCTGTTTATCAACCATATTGACCGTAATTGTGATGCCTATCGTGTATCATGTTGACAGCGATCTAAGACTCTTGTCATTTCATACGTTGATAAACATTAATAGGTACTCAAACATTCTCCTGTAGAAACCAGTAATATAGCTTTCCGTTCTATTTGGTTTATATTTTTAATTCTATATAATTAGTCTATATACCTTGATATGATGATTTCTTTGTAGGAATCCGGAGTGACTCTAGATTGATGAGAATTAATTACTGTGCCTGCCGTATCAAATCCACCAGGCCGATTATGATAGATGAATGTTTCAAATTCACAAGGCCGATTCTGATAGATGCATGTTTTAAATTCACCAGGCCAAATCTGAATCCAGGTTTCAAATTCACCAGGCCGATTCTGATACATGTATGTTACAAATTCACTAGGCCGATTCTAATTCCGAGTTTCAAATTCACCAGGCTGCTTCTGTTTTCGAGTTAAAATATGACATAAAGTTGCTGCTTTTATGAAGTTAAGGATGTCTTCCATGATATTTGTTTACCTACCAACAATTAACCATGATCTGTACTATGTGTCTACATGTCAAGATTTAGCCTGTAGGGGTTGCTATGGTTGGGGTTGTGTGCTCCCTATAGTTTATCTAAATTATTATAGAAGTCCCGCCCAGGCTCGAATTCGGTTGGAAGTTAAATTTGTAAAAGTTAGATGTAAAGCTCCGAGCCCCCAGTCAGCAATGCCGACGGTTAAATGATTTGAAGATGAACAAAAAGTGAAATTCAACGGATAACAATTTAATAACAATTCAATGGTCAAGTGATTCATATTTCCCAAGTACTCTATACATACCGCTAAATTATGAGTGGCTTTCTCGGAGTAATCCTATTTGCTTAGCAATCTTCCCAGGAGAACTACTGACCTTTTGCTTGTGAGTTATGAAATTATAATTCGGATCTAAATTGCAATCATACCCTCTGTCTTAGTTCCGATTGGATATCGCTGTAAACCGATCCAATCAAACTTACCGGACAATGTCCTTCTTGCTGTCTATCCACGTAGGGACTGATGAGAACACGCCCCGTTCACTCCACGGGTTTCCTCTGATCTCTGAACAAACCATTAACATGTAGGTGTGATACGGCAAGCCGTTATCCAGTTGGCACGATTTATTACCTGTGTCGATTCAAGATTCCGCTATCTGGCGGGTCACAGTAACCTTGCGTAAGAGATTAACTCTGGCTTGCAGCAATGTTTGGACATGAAACACATGGCCGCGCCAATTATGCATGGGCTTAGCAAACGTGACATAGCCCATGTCCAGTGGTAGCGGTCTACATGACAACATGTAGCCCATACTCTGTGATATCAATCTACATGTCAACATTGAACCCTTGCTCAGTGATACTGGTCTAATGTCTACATTTAGAACATGTTGAATGATATCAGTCTAGCCGCCATCATTTATCTCATGTTCAGTGAGTATCGTTTGTATTGGTGACGAGAATGGTGCTGGTTCAAATCCTGCAAACGTTTAGCTGAAGTAATGAGTTGCTAGTGTCAGATTGGATCAATGTTTTGCTAGTGTAGCAATGCATTGCTAGTGTCAGCCTGGAGACCTTAACTTGCTAGTATCAGATTTAAGTAATGTATTGCTAGTGTCAGATTGGAGAAATTTATTAATACTATCAGATTGGAGCAATTTATTGCTAGAGTCAGATTCGAGCAAAGCGTTCTAGTATCAGATTGGAGAATAATATATCTAGTGTCATATCGGATCAATGCGTTTCTGTTTCAGATTTGAGCAAATCAAATCTAGTGCCAAAATGAGGAACGTTTTGCTAGTATCACACTGAACCAATGTAACGATGTCTTCAAACTGGAACACTGTATTGATATTGTCAGACTGAACCAATGTAACGATGTTTTCAGACTGGAGCAATGTATTGGTATTGATAGGCTGGAGCAATGTATTGTTATTGTCAGACTGGAGCAATATATTGGTATTGTCAGATTGGAGCAATGTATTGGTATTATCAGACTGGAGCAATGTATTGGTATTGTCAGACTGGAGCAATGTATTGATATCGTCAGACTTGAGCAGTGTATTGGTGTTGTCAGACTGGAGTCATGTATTGGCATTGTCAGACTGGAGCAATGTATTGGTATTGTCAGACTGGAGCAGAAGATTTCCGTTATGTATTGGTAACGTTTGATTGGAGCTGATTATTTCGAGTGTCACTCTACAGCAATGTAATCTTAGTATTAAAACGGAGCGTTCCTTGTGTCAGACTAGAGCGATGTATTAAATTAATATTGAATTATTATCATTAAGATATAAAATGTATTAAAATAGTATTAAATTATATATATATATATATATATATATATATATATATATATATATATATATATATATATATATATATATATATATATATATATATATATATATATATATATATATATATATATATATATATATATTAAATTAGTAGTAAATTAAAACAGTGCGTTGCTAGTGTCAGACTACATAAATGCAATTTTAGTATTAAATAAAAACGGCGTTTGTCGCATGACTGAAAAAAGCGATATGTTAGTATTAAAACCGAGCGGTCCTATTGTCAGACTACAACGATGACTTGTTGGTATAAAATTAAAATAATGCATTTCTGGTATCAGACTCCATAAATGCAATGTTAGTATTAAATTAAACAGCGCGTGTCTCTTGTCAATCTACAGTAGTGACTTGTTAGTATTAAATTAAACAGCGTGTGTCTCATGTCCGACTGCAGCAGTGTAACGTTAGTATTAAAGCAGTGCGTTTATTTTGTCAGACTACATACATGCAATATTAGTATTAAAACTGTGCGTTTATAGTGTCAGACTACATCAAGGTAATGTCAGAATTAAATTAAAACAGCGTGTCTCGTGTCAGACTGCAGCAATGTAATGTTAGTATTAAATTAAAACAGCGTGTCTCGTGTCAGACTGCAACAATGTAATGTTAGTATTAAATTAAAAGAGCGTGCGGCTCGTATCAGACTGCAGGAATGTAATGTTAGTATTAAATTAAAACAACGTGTCTCGTGTCAGACTGCAGCAATGTAATGTTAGTATTAAATTAAAAGAGCGTGTGTCTCGTGTCAGACTAAAGCAATGTAATGTTAGTATTAAATTAAAAGAGCGTGCGGCTCGTGCCAGACTGCAGGAATGTTATGTTAGTATTAAATTAAAACAGCGTGTCTCGTGTCAGACTGCAGCAATGTAAGGTTAGTATTAAATTAAAAGAGCGTGCGGCTCGTGTCAGACTGAAGGAATGTAATGTTAGTATTACAACAGAGCGTTTCTGGTGTCAGACTACATCAAGGTAATGTTAGTATTAAATTAAAACAGCGCGTGTTTCGTGTCAGAATACAGCAATAACTTGTCATTATTAAATTAAAACAACGTGTGTCTCGTGTCAGACTGTCAGACTGCAGCAATGTCATGTTAGTATAAAAACAGTGCGTTTCTGGTGTCAGACTACATAAATTTAATGTTAGCATTAAAACAGTGCGTTTATAGTGTAATACTATAAATGTAATGTTAGTATCAATTAAAAAAGCGCGTGTCTCATGTCACACAACAGCAATGTAATGTTAGTATTAAAACTACGTTTCTAGTGTCAGATTACATAAATAGGATGTTAGTATTAAAACAGTCCGTTTCTAGTGTCAGGCTACATCAATGTAATGTTAGCATTAAAACAGTCCGTTTCTAGTGTCAGGCTACATCAATGTAATGTTAGTATTAAAACAGTCCGTTTCTAGTGTCAGGCTACATCAATGTAATGTTAATATTAAAACAGTCCGTTTCTAGTGTCAGATTACATAAATAGGATGTTAGTATTAAAACAGTCCGTTTCTAGTGTCAGGCTACATCAATGTAATGTTAGCATTAAAACAGTCCGTTTCTAGTGTCAGGCTACAGCAATGTAATGTTAGTATTAAAACAGTCCGTTTCTAGTGTCAGGCTACATCAATGTAATGTTAGTATTAAAACAGTCCGTTTCTAGTGTCAGGCTACATCAATGTAATGTTAGCATTAAAACAGTCCGTTTCTAGTGTCGGACTGCATCAATGTAATGTTAATATTAAAACAGAGCGTTTCTAGCGAGAGAAATCCGGGGATAACTACCATGATGATCTAACTGTAGATTCTACGCATGTGAAACGGCATCTGTACAGGATGAATCTTCGCAAGCAGAAATGTTTGAAAAAGGAAATTGAATATATATTTCAGAACAATTGTATTGAACCAAGCAAAGTAATTGGAGTTCGCCATGTATACTAGTCACCAATTTCTACGTGCAGAAAACATTTTAGCAAATTCCACTTGCGGCAGAGCAAACGAATTGTCATCATTTGCATTTCAGGGTAGACTTTACCAATATAAAGTGATGCCTTTCGATACGAAATATTCTCTCTCAACATTCGAGTGTTTAATGAACATGGTACATCTCATGTAGATGACTTTGATGCATACATCGAAGAGATCATTGCACACAGTGACGCCTTGAAAGACCACCTGGAAACTATCCGGAAATTCTTTCTTAGATTGCACCAGACAAAATTGACAATTAATTGGACTAAAAGTGAGTTTTCGCCGAGCTTGTGTTAAATTTGTAGGAAATAATGTAGAACATGGTCAAGGTCAACCTATTTAGGTTAAGGTTTGATCTTGCAGTAATATAACTTCAGAATTAGGCACATCAAAGGAAATGGGAATCTGATTACAGATGCACTCTCACGTAGCTTTGTACTATAGTACTTTGCTTTATATATTTTGTGTTATTCATGAAGTATCTTTCTTCTCCGTTAGGAGGGAGACGTTATGTATTTAGACCTTCGTTCTACTTTTGGTGCATGACTATATTTATTTTTTGGTTTAAATTCTGTCAAATAGATTGCATAGGATCTGTAAATATGTGTTGTCAAGTTTCTAATAATCAACATATTTACAAGTTTGGAGCTATTTATGGTTGGCTAATTAAAGTGAAGTGGTTGTGAAAAGATGGAATAGTAAGGTCAGTCATGCGCGGTATATTACGAAATATAGTCGTCATAGTTCTTAGAGATGTAAATAAAGACAGAACTGAAACATTAATTCATTCCTTATTCTGATTCATTAAATAAAGCAAATTATAAAACGTCAACGTATACACGAACATTATGAAACTTTCTTTTCACAATGGAATGGTTTATCTCAGACACAACTGTGAGCATTAAAATAAAATTTACAGCAGTACGATTTTTCCGACTTAAGTAAGAGAAGTTTCAACTGAAGAATGTATGAATGGGTAAGTTCAGCATCACAGTAGACCAAATGTGTTTGGAATATTATCTATGCAAGAATACCTCTCTCATATCAGTTTTCATATGCACAACTGTAGAGATATTTATCCTCATGAAATACATTTTTATTTCTTAAATACGGTTGTCTTAAAAATAATGTTGATTATATAATCGAAACTGATCATGAAATTGCTTTCATTCATTTAATGGAAGAAGATAAGAGATTATACACATTACCCACATTAGGAGGACAACCCCATGTTTACACACCAACGTTATGAGGACCTCTGACATTAGGAGGATATCCTCCAAATGCTTCCTCCTAAGTTATGTGGAGTAACATGTGAAAATATATAGATGTTAGAATTTATATAAGCTTTTCATCTTTCAAGTAAATTAAAATTTTGACCAAACTGGATTCTATTTTGTTGCCTGCTAATAAAACCTTTTCAGAAAAGGCACCCGGAGTGTAGCATGCCGCGTCAGCACAAGTAATGATAAAGATTGGGCTCAAACAGCCGGTAAGATCAATCTTTATTTCAGTGAGGTCGAATGAAACTGTTTCAATATTGTACAAATGATGTTAACCTACCACTGAATAAGGCTACCATTACTTAAAATAGGGAAACTTTAAATGTCATACAGGATCATTCTGACATAATTTGCCCTGCGAATTACCACGGCATTTAGCTTTTGTATGTAATTTTTCAGTCAGTCTAGACCTCTCAGGCCCACCTGGGAATATTGTTAAATAACTGACTTGATCCTGTTTGTAAGGGAATGGAACGTAATGCATACGCAATGCCTTTTACTGATTTGTATATGCCGCATGTGTGAAATTTCAATTTTAAGGAAATTTAAAAAAAATAAAAATGCATGTGACACATTTATTTTCATTTACTTTGGATATAATTAATAGGTACTGCATCTGATCTTTCTGAAACCAAATCTATAATTAAATGTGAAGAAATTTTATCTACATAATCAGAGAATTGAAGGTTTAATTTAGTTTTATCAAAAGAGTCCAATGGGTTTTCATAAACTCAACAGAAGCTGTCTCCGATGAACGTTTAAACCTAGATATTTCACTGTACCGCGTAGATTTTTGAAGCTAATATTCATTTTATTTCTAAAATCAGTTTTATTACCACTATGTATACAACCGTAACATATGTAACTATGCCTGAATTTATAAGTATAACTGTGCAGGTTAGAATCCTGCAATTATATCAGCACGTGTTTGGCTGCCATAATGTGTCCTAAGATAACTCCAGTTGCCACAGTATCAAAATAGACTATTTGTGTTGCTGTGATGAAAACCATCATTCCTAACCAAATCATGCACGTTTGTAGCAAGTATATCAAGGACTAGTTTATTAAGTGATTCAAAACCATGGCAATAAACTAGCAGCATCACGATTCTAATAATAATAATAATAATAATAATAAAGTAGTTCAGTACTGAATATCAGTCAAGTTAATCCAACAGTGTATTTTACATCTTCGTTATTGAACTAACTTACCACAGATACCATTTGTAAATCATGTAAGAAAGATAAAATGCCAGGTAGAACGTTCTGAAAGGAAATACTATCATGGAGAAGGAATATGCTAAAGGGAAGAAAACAATACTGAGTCTAGCATATGCTATGACGTTGAGACTAAAATTTCTAATTGGGGAATATGGTACCTGTACTTTTGAGAAGCCCTTATTTATTAATGTTGTGGACTCTTATAATGGAGTCTTTATTATTCCCATTAAATTATAATATAGTTATTGTCATATATCATTTTTATCTATATTTACTTTTTGCTATCTCCCTCCAGAGGAAGCTAAACCAAGAAAAAGTGGACAAAAGAAGAAAAGATGTGTTCTTGACAGCATTTGAAATTTGTTTCCTGGCAGAGAGAGTGCCTCGAAAGAAAGAGTGTCAGGATGTCATGACAATATTTCATATATTGGCAGGCAGAAGCTGGTGATGTCTTGTTATTTTTTTTTGTCTTCAAGTGAGAACGTGCTTGCAATAAAGGAGCTAAAAAAAGGAAATATTTTTGTCACAACAATAAATTGAACCTAACAATGAATTCAACGTCATGTTGTTTACAGAAGATCTCTTTTCAGCAATACATCCAGTGATATAGATTTGAGCTTATAAAAGAAGCATGAACCCACTGCAGACCAAAGGAATATATGTCCAATCCATTCATAAGTGTCCACAATTAATACAATTTTCGCATCATTACATCACAATCTATTCAAGTCATCTACACATGATCACAAATAGTAATACTAAAATTCAAAATTTACTACCTCCAGTAACTATTGCTCAAAAATGCTAAAGTTGTTTATGTGAGAAAGGTCTAAATCGCGACCTTTGAAGAATGTGTAAAACAAAAGGTAAAATTGCTGTATCAGCCTAAACATATAATCAATTTTTTTACATCTGCATACTAATACACCTGAAAAATGTTATGTCTACCTTGCTTTTCAACTGTACTAAAAGTTTCTACCAAATAAATGTCTAATCTGTTCCTATTCCACTCCACAAATAATAAACATTTGAAAAGAAAAAAATGCAAAGAGCTGAAATTATAAGCAGGTCATGGAGATTTACATACCTGTATGCCTACAAAATTTCATGTCTTCCTTAGCGGGTTTTGGTCAAAAAAATGTAAAACCAAAATTGTGAAAATGTGTAATTATACATTGCTGTAATTGTCTGAAAATGGACATTTTCATCTATTTATGACTTACAGGTAATAAAGTTGCAGATTTCATGGTTCGCAACAAAACAACATGCTCTCCTTATGCTATTTTAGAAGTGGCATAATAACACGATATATTAGTCTATATCCAGGAAGGGGCATACTAACACGATATATTAGTCTATATCCAGGAACTCAAGAATATGTGTTTTCCTGGTGTGGTGAAAATGCTATTTATAATATCGAGGTCATTTCTGATGTGATGAAGAATAACTTAGTATGTATAGAGGCTTCCAAATTCAAAAACTTCAAATAATACACTCAATATTAAAGTTCGGTAAAATGTGATCTGCACAATTTCTATTGTAAAACTTACCTATAGTGAAAAATTACAGTGCGAAATAGAGCTGTCAGCTAATACATGAGATATTTTTGCAATATGATTTAAGTTCTTTTTACTTAATAAACCGACATATCCCATGTAAATGTTTGCTAGTCCTTCATTGGCTGTACTGAAAATGGTAATGTGCTTAATTTACATGTAGTCTAAACTTTGTTTCTCCTGCATAAAATGATTTTGTTTCCATACTGGATTTGATTATGTATTACGTCGAAATAGATTAAACAACCACCTCTGGCAAGTTAAACAAAAAGCCTCTGGAAACAAGTGTTCGTCTTAAAGAGGGTAATTTCTTCTATATGTTTGATGCAAAACTCTTAAACATGTAACTGTTGAAGAAAGGTACTTGCATAATGGTACTGACATTTAAGGTAGATTCTAGTAATGTTAGGTCTCATTTACAGCATGTGTACAATTTCTCACCACGAATGTAGTTGCATATGGTTGTATGAACTCCATACCTTAAGGTAACTCGTTCATTTATCCTTTGGATACAAACTAAATACCCATTACCTTGCCAAAGAAATGAAAATGTTTTTGTAAAGACAATGTTTCAGCATTAGCCTTAAAATGTTTTTAAACGTCTACTTAAAGTTACCTGCAGGCCACTGAGGATTGGTGCTACTTTAACATTTATACGAATTGCTTCTTTCAATACTACTGTCATCGAAACTATCATAAAGTCTAAATACACAAAGAATGTGCTAGTTGCTTACATTTAAAACCAAATTCATGGAAAGATTAGATGCTGTTTGGTCAAGTATCGGCTCAAAATATGAACGTATATACAAAAGGACGACCGACAATATCATTATTATTGGCATGAAAGAATATATTTTATCTATGTTTCTAACAGAAACAGATTTGAAGTTTGCTATGAAACACAGTCTTTTAATTAAGCAGGTTTACTCTGGATATCTGCGAAGATATGCCTGGGTATTATTCTACAAAGTAATGTAATTGCAATAAAACCGAGCAACAAGGCAGTTATGGGACATTTAATTGTCCTTAAACAGTCTATCAGTTTGCATCGGTATAAGTAGCGGTTTGGTCAGCGTATTGAGGAACGGTTTTTCTTGAAATTATGTTATTTTGTCAATAATTGTACTGCCACTCTCACTCTCGATAAAAGTATTCATGGTGTCTTTTAAAAGTAATAGACACTTAAAATGGTTATTTTGCACTTGGTTAGCAAATTTTATTCGTCATCAAAACGTTGACATTAGCAAGTTGGTTGGTCTATTATCATTAACTCTAATCATATTTAAGGTTACTTCAGTCCATCTTGTACAGGTCCATAAGCTTCCGAAACTTTTATAAAGACTTTCAAAACATGTTAAAACACCATCTACATAATTAAATATATGAGCCTGCGAACTCAGACTTGTAACTTGTAACTTCACACTTTATTAAAGGTAGATGACACCCACAAATATTACATACCTGCAGGGTGGTATGCATGCTTGAACGAAACAAAAGATTGAATAAGGTGAGGTTACTAGGTAATAGTGAGAGTTTACACACATAAAACCAGCCATAACAATTTTGCTTTGTAAGAAGGTACTTGATTAAGGCTTTGCTGTCAGGCCCGGCCCGAAAGGCGAGCGAGGGAACCGTGTTGGGTGCCGCGCTTCTCCGCAATGCAATTTTTTGCTTGATGCTGCCTTGGGCTCCGCATGCTGCTTAGGCGCTGCACAGCATAGAGCCGGGCATGTTTGCGGTTACAGTACAATTAACTTACAGCCCTGTGTTTACTCAACCAGTTGTAAGAAAGATAAAATATTCTGCGTTAATTAACGATTAGGCAAGAGCGAATAGATATCGGCCGTTTTTAGAAAAATAACACCCTGGATAATCCAATCCATGTTTATCTTCTTGAATCAATATTCCACTTTTACATTTCGTGAATCGGCAACAACATACATTCCAAATAACTGACTGGCATCTGGAGCTGAAACAAACCGGTGCGTCTTAAGTACCGCCTTTAATTTGTCAAAAGGTTCCTGACAGTTGGCAGACCAATGAAAGTTGGATATTTTAGTCAACCTATTTGTCCAAGGCTCGCCAATTATGGACACATTCGAGCAAACATTTCTGATAATATCCAACCATACTCCAAAATTGCATCAGTTGCTTTTTACTAATAGGTTCTGGGAATTCAGAGAGAGTCTTGAGTTTAAGCTCGTTTTAACGTGGCCTTGTCTAATAATATGTCCTAAAATGCAATGCTCACTGTTACATAAATTAGGCGTCAGATCAAAGAATTTCCGAATAGTTTCGAAGTGAACTTTCCATGTATCATTGTAGGTGTCATGATACATGTAAAGTTTCTTCCCCGTAGGAAAAACCTGGAAACAAGTGCTCATATTCATATTTATGTTACTTCACTCTTTTTCGCTGGTTGTAGATGTGAAAGTTTCTGGTTCAGAATGTTGAATATTTCTGAAGTCCGAAGATTGGCAAAACCAAAGTCCCTACAGTGAGGTTGGATTCCATAGTTTACATTTTCAATGTGCGGGACAGATACAACATCAATAATTAGGTGGGATGTCTTTCCTACAGAACTCATTTACAAAACAGCGCTTCCTTTCCTTTCAATTGTGTCAGGATCGTTTAATTTTTATTTCACATAATATCCTTTATATGCATATTTGACTTGACCTATGCCGGTATAGAGGGTTCCGGAAAATCCAGTCATCCTAATGGAAAAGTACTGGGGACTTGACCTATGTCGGTATAGAGGGTTCCGGAAAATCCCGTCATCCTAATGGAAAAGTTCTGGGCCTAGTGTTATTATAAAGAAGACTGTACTTGAAGTCTTGCTACTTAAGCATCTTGTTTACTTAAAACTTTACAAACGTCATGTAGGCGATGACTTCATTCACAACCCTCAATTACGATCATCACAAAAAGTCATGTACACAATACAAATTTAATATTCATGACGTCATATTAAGTCATCTGGTGAGAACACCATATGGCTTTCCGTACAGGAGGGGTACTGATAAAAAGAGTACCAATGTGGACGTCTTTACGATTTAAATTTGATGCATGAATTCCACCTGATCAATAATCTCAATATGCAGGACCAGGTTATACTATAATATAATTATTACATTTATATCGTGTGTTATACCATAATGTAATTATTACATTTATATCGTGTGTTATACCATAATCTACTTACATCTACACTGAGAGCGTGGTTAATGAGTTAGTTCATAAACGTGTAGCCTTAAGTTCGTTACATGTTACTCAGCACACAATTTCAATTGAGTCAAATCAATAGGTAATTAAGTATATATTATTAACCTCGAAAGTAGTAACGAATAAACGTGTATATATATATATATATATATATATATATATATATATATATATATATATATATATATATATATATATATATATATATATATATCCATTTAATCTTACATTGCTGATCTGACGTTCCATACAGATGATCAGTCTGCAATTCAGTATTGCACATATAAAATTTCCGCATCACACACACAGTTTGGAACAACTTTTACAACTTAATATATCAAAATAATAGTCCACTTATAAAATATCAGGAATGTTTTGTTACCATAAATTTTCAAATATTCAAAACTGCCAACACACATTTGTATTTTTAAGAAATGCAGTCATATTTGGTGACAATGACTGCTTTTGCGTCTGTGGATAATAGGAGATTACCATATGTAGCAACAGACACTTGATGTGCATTTCGCAGTATCTAGGACGAGAATTAGTTGAAGTGGACAGCAATGTCTTGGACAGAATTTTGACAATGAGGTGTCAGACGACGCTGGTGTGCAAAGTGATATCAAATATGAGAGAGACAAAGTAACTTGCCGCTGACATCTTGCATTGAAATTTTTAAAAAATGCAGACAAAGTAGGAAAGACTCACGGAGTCATGCGATACAAGACATAATTAGAAATGAACCCGTTTGGAGTAAAAACCCATGTTTAATTCCCAAAACACATTCCACAATGTAAATCATTTAAAATATCAAATGTAACTTAAATCCATTTTCAGCTTTAGAATTTCAAATATATAGTTTGCAGAATTATAAATTTTACGGAGGAAATTAAAGTGGAGGGACTTATTATTTGTCTATTAAAATTAACAAAGAATCGAATTTGTACGGTAAACCTCAGGATGAAACTGACAAACAATTTCAGCGTAAATTTAGATGTATCACAGAGAGCAGCAACTGTTTTGTTTGTGACGCAAATTTATAATAATTAAATCTTCTGGTCCAAAACTTATGTACCATTTCACAGTAAGGAAAAAATCGACCTGCCTGTGATTGTCCCATACAACATTTGTAACATTTCAAGGTAATCACCAAATCACCTAACCAAACCTCATTATACATGCAATATATATATATATATATATATATATATATATATATATATGTCTTTGAGGCGATAGCAAATAATGCAGTACCTCCTAGCAATACGTCCGAGTCATTACTATATCGTTTGGTATTTACTGCATGAATAATGTAAAGAACGTTTCCAGAAATTAAAAAAGAAACATACAAAAATTACCCAATTTATTTGCGTTCGTTAATATAATATGCCCTTGGTGTGATATATTGGTGTTCCATTTCCAGATACCATTCTGAATAAAATTTAAATAAATGCCTTTGTCCAAAAATCTGTATGAGCACTTAAATATTCTCAGGGAAAAGAATTAATCTCTTAGAATCCAAATAATTTGAAGAGAAATTAGAATTTAACTCCAACTGGTCAGAACAGAAAAAAAAGACCACATTGATGTCGAAGTGTTTAAAAGCCCAACTAAAATTATTTCTAAATACATCACTATGATATCTGGCTACTGCGCAATTCCGGTAAAACGAGAATTTCGAAATAGAGACTTTTCACATCTGTAAAGTCACGTACATCCAGTACAAGATCGATTCCACCCTTTAAATCCGCATTAGGAATGAATAAAATAAATAAAAAATTTGTTTACTTCAACTTAATTTCATTGAGGCATATAATATACCCTTGGATGACGTATCCGTGTTGGCTTAGAGAATCCATTAGGTAGTCGTTACGCTTGAATGTCTACATCTACACATATATTGACAAAATGCTGTGATCGGCGACCAAGAAGTCAAACTCGTGATTATAATGATAAAGTATCACACTTTTTTGTGTCGGTTGGAAACACAAATTGCATCACCGCAGTATAATACAATTTTAGTTAGTGTGATACAAATTGGTTCCATACTCATTACAAAGTCGGAGTGAACATTTATCTTAATTATGAAATATATTGATAATTAAATGGAATAATTCTTTTAGATTTTATATCTTTTTGGGGGATTCTGAGTTGTGGTGCAGCGTACTCAGGCCACTCCCCCCCTCCCCATTCATTCAAGGGACACAATGCAAGTAGGATATATCAAACAGACTTGAATAATACAACCGCTTGCTAGCAAAGTGCATCTGCCAGATGCTTGCAACCTCTTGATGCCATCTCAAAAAAATGCAGATATGTATCCATTTAGGCAGCTGAAACTAAAAGGAACTGGTGGGCTTAGTGCCCCTGTATAGCCATAAGCAATTACGAAATAACACTTACTACCCAGGAACAAAAATTGTGTTACACATTGAAATTTGCATGATATCAGTTGGGGGAATGTTTTTGTCTCTTAACTTCTGAATTAAGTACTTTCGGCTACTTGTGTTTGTTAATTTCTTTCTTTCTGTAATATTTGCATTTTCGTTCATTTTTTTCATGATGCATCCAAGTTTGTTAATTCCAACGACTTGTTTCCTAAACCATTTTGGGTTTGTCGCTGAGATTGGCGTAGTTTTGGGCGAAATATAGAAAGGATCTTCACGTTGACAACAGTCTGCTGGTCTTAGTTCAGCATACCGTTTGTAGATAGCAAGTGGATCTCTCTCTCTTTGTTGTTTTTGTTTTCATACATCTTAGGTTTAATATCCCTGATGTCATTGACATTGTCTCCTGTTCTTGTTTTTGTCTGCCTTTCATTGAGTTCAAGATACTCGATGCCATTCACATCTTTCTTTAGTGCAACATCCCCCCATTTCAGATTGTAATGTTCAGTCACTCCCCTCAAACCAAAATGCACAGAGTTGTTAAACCACAATGTGTTAACAATGGCTTCAGGTGTTTCCATCCCCATTAGTTTTTTTACTATACAAGACATTTATTTCTTCGTCTGTGATCGGTTGACTCCGATTGGTTTTATTTCTTTTTCCTTTAGATTTTAAATCTTTTTGCTTAGCCCGAAGAGCTTCCCTTGTTAATGCAAAATTTGTGTCTGTTCCTCTCATGATTGTACTTGCATATTTCTTGATTTTAAGATGGCGATCAATGGAGCTGATGATGCTTCTTAAGCTGTTCGGTTCAAACTCAGATCCATCTTTTCTCCTAACACTGAGTATAAAACCAGCCAGGTGCTGATCCAATTCAGATGGGTGTATCTTGTGTAAATTTCTGAATTCATTTTTTGACTGCAAAAATTATGTCACTAGCCTTACATCAAAAAGTGTCTTTTTTAAAGTGTTTGCATTTTGCTTATTTTCTATAAATTTCAGTATAACATCAGGTTCATGGTGTACTTATCTGTCTTCCTTAACAATGATCATTTTCATTTACAAATGTCTCAGCAATGTCTCTATCAAACTCTCCAATTAACTCACAGTTTAGTAGATTAAATGTTGCTTCATCATCTTGCTCCTTATCTGGTGTCATTGTTTTCTTTTTTCCACAGTGTTTGATTTTTGCCAGAGGGAGAGACTGGAAACAGCAGTGTTGACAGAGATGACAGCAGACGATACAGGTTGGACCTCAGTAATATTTATTTCCTGGATTGAGCATGGTTGTTTTTTTTTTTGTTGTATAAAAATGTTAGTTTCTATAAAAATATATTTTACAAGAAAATCATTTTCTTGTTATTTTTTCCTTTTTAAATGTAATATTACAAGAAATTCATATCCATGTTTAGAGAGTATAATAGCTATAAAACATGTTCATTACCAATACTATTGGTATATCAAGTTGCTTTATAGCAACACTTAAAAGGCCATGTTATTTTTAATGTATGTGGTATATCTATATATATATATATATATATATATATATAGAGAGAGAGAGAGAGAGAGAGAGAGAGAGAGAGAGAGACGCCCATCATAAATCCAAGCTTAAATACATACACCATAAACAAAGATGGTTAAGTACCGTTCAGGATATATGTTGCCATCCTTGAACTAAATTTCATCTCCGGTAACTAACATTGCTGATAAAGTAAATCTGTAAAATTACATAATAACTCGGCCTGTTAATGTTCAAAATTAATTGTACAAAATGAAGACTACGATTTATTAAAATTCATATTTGACTCCTCCACCCTATACGCCCGGTTATGATGAACAAGCATGATCCAGATTCCTTCACCCATACGAATTGGTATTTATGTCTATCAAAGCGATTTCCATCAAGAAAACCTAAAAAAAGTCGACCTTTTTTCTTAGACTGTATGCTCAACTGGGTTTTCTCCTTTGAATAATATTCCCATAATTACTTTCCATAAAGTTACAACACGCGGCGATGGTGGTATATCTGCAGTCTCTTTATCCATTTATAGTGTCATCCCGTCATAAGCTGAATTTACATACTTTGATTCCATAGTTTTCAGTGACCGCAGCACGGGTTCTTCGCAACAGTGCCGTCAACCTGGCAAAATTATCTTGGATTTCAAATGTTAGATATTTGCAATTTGCAAGTTCGATTTACAAAAATCACAAGATTGCTTGGGTCAACACCAAAAACAACACAACTAGTAAACTCAGTCACGTCTCCTTTGATGGCAAACTTGCTCAGATCTGCATCAACATAGCGCTGGAACTTCTTAACGTCCGTAAATGTTAGTGGATATTTTGCATAATATTAAAAGTATTTTAATATAAACTTAAGTGTTGGTGTTGATGAAGCTTTGTTATCACTAGTGCATTCAACGCTTCAACAACAAGGTGACCGCATGTTGAGCCATCCAGCTGAGTTTGTATCGGTGTAGTCGAATAAAATAATGGCACAAGCCTTTTTCCACGTCTGGTTAATTATTCCAACTTCAACTGGTACTTGAAATCTATAAGAGTCAAAATAGAAACGATGCAGAGGTGGCATCGTACAACCAAATGAGTGCCAGAACCTGTTATTAAATCCTGGTTAACAAATCCAGTTTCTACTGTCGTTGGCACAACCGATGCAGTTGCTTTTGGAATATAACGTCACGACTGATTTTTCCATCACGACTAAATCAAGATTGGTCAATAGACGTGTTAACAGCGTGGCTTTTAGCTTGTTGTACCGTTTGATCCAATACCTCTTTCCGACGGTTGTCGGCGATTTGTTCCTGGTAATCGAAGAACTTTTCCTTTTTTATAGAAATACCAGTTCCACCACAAGAGGCTCCCACTGCCTTTTTCAAAACCCTTCTGGATGCAGTTCCGACAGCCCCTAATGCAACCGCTTTCTCAACCGCTATAACCGCCGCTGATAACAACTCTGGAATCGCTGAAAGAAATAGAAATATTGCACCAGTCTTTTGCAACTACATCACCTCTGATTTGGATAATTTTAATGTCACTGAGGTGTTGTTCTTTTTGACCACATTAAGCTGATTAGGTTGTGTTTTGGACAACCACACTGGTTCATCTACATTTAATTTTGATGGAGAAAGTTTCAGTGTGAGCTCACAATTATATATTTTCTTATTTTCTGCAGCTGATATTCACCAAGACCGACATTTACTTCGTAAAAAAAACATGTTTGTTTTAAGTTGTAACAACTTCATTTATGAATTTGTCACAGGGGCATCAATAACCCTCATTTGACCACCCAACAGCGACAGTCTTGTCAGAAAGGATCACAGCATAACACTGAACATCGGGATGGCTTATAAACTCTTGATGTTCCAATGAAAAGTAATAAGTCGGGTATAGTGTACAAAATTCTTGTTGAGAAACATGCAGGCTAGTGTCGATATTCTGATGTCGGTTCATATGCGACCTCATATTGTGACATGCACGTGCGGTTGATTGACATCTGATTAGTCAAGCAAAACCCCTTTAGAAGAGCCATGACACAAGTTTAATCACAAAGAAACCTCAGTCGCACCTAAGTTTCCACATATCATTCCGCTATGGGTTTGACTAATATCTCGCTTTATTAAGTCGAACGCAACGAACAACTTTTCGTGCGGCAAGACCATGTTGTGTAAATATTTGCTATGTAAACTATCCAGTAATATTACTTGGTGTGTGCGCACTTGTGGTATGTGAGAGGAGCGGCTGCATTGAAGCTGTTCCAAGTTGCATAACGTATTTTGTAGACAGCGAAGGGGCAAGCATCTACAATCTAATGGTGACAACTCAACACCTCCTGTACTCCAAAGTGCAAATTTCGGCGTTGCTTTTACGAGATAAGGTGACTGTATGTTTAGCTCTAAAAATAACATTGCAAACATCTCTAAAACCCCAAATATATGACAGAGGGAATTGCACATGAAAACCTCAAAGAGTTCCAATGAGTTGTAAAGGACGCGATGCAAAACCGAGGTTAACATTAGGATTAGGAAACGTTAAATTTTCTATTTCATGTGAAGCGATAGTGGGTTATGCACGGTTATTAGGTTGTTTAATTATATGATGTCTATGAGTTGTATTATCGGTTGAAGTTTTGATAAATATCCTTGTTGGACCAGGTAATTTCCCATAATCGTCACGTGATCCGAGAATCGTCGTGGCGATGTCAACATTGTCAAGAATTGATTCGATTTCCTTTCCATTGATGAAATCCCTTGCGTTGTTAAACAGTGCCATGATACCGTTGTAAACAAATCTCATTTGGGCAATGGCATCATGATTGTTACAGTTGTCGGAGTTTACACGTTTTCCCTCAATTTTCTAGAATTCCTCATATGGAAGAAAGTCTCTTTTACATGAACACTGGAGCGCACATATTGAATATGGGATGTGATATAGCTTTGAAATGTGCCTTTTCCACTTATTCATTATAGCTTTTGTCTAATAACTTTACTTGATGAACTTTTCACTCACTTTCTCAACCGAAATCCGCTTTCCAATAGATGATTGCCATTTACTGAATTTGACAGCTGTTTTTGGCCGGCCTCATTTTACCAATCTCAGCCGGCATTGTTTCTGTCGATGATAGGGTAATGGGCTTTAGTCCAACTTTCTGGTGCAAACGTTTGTGATGGTACGCGAGTCAGTAATCATTGTAACTTATCTCGGTTTGACTGAACCGCTCGTAATCCTAGATTTTGCAACTTATCCGCAGCAAAGTTTTTGGTGCTATAAACGATTCACGTTGCAACTTAATTAGTGAATGGTACAGCACGTGAAGACAATCCTGCGAACCCCTTTAGCACGATTGTAAATAATCACTGACCAACGTCACTGAGGCCAGTTCCATAATATGTCGCGTAAACTTGTTTTCTCGCTTCTATGACATGATAGTGGTCTTACACGTCCACGTACGACAGTCTTTATATTAAATATCAGTTCGATCTCCAATGTACAGTTGCATCGTTAATGTTTCACTTCGAAGATATACAGCGTGCCCGTCTTGATCCATATGAGATAAACGCCGATTTTGTTATATGAGAGATACACAGGCGACACGGGCTAATTTATGTCAAATCATCTGGTTTCAAAATTAGTAAAAACCTACGACTGTCGTACCAAACCGACTTTCGTAACTGCCATTGATGGCGTCATAGGTTAGACTGATTGACGTCGTTGAGGTAATTCTGGCTATACAGTGACCTTTAGGTCTTGCGAAAAAGTTTGTTTTATATTACCTTTTGTTTTTGGAATATCTTTAGGTCAGCCAAGAACTGTTCTCAACGACGACTGTCTAATGTTCGCAATATATTGCGGAGATTCCATTGCAATGCTGGAGCTGACTGTTTCCCCGTCAGCAACAAAATTCTTCGTTGAACCTCATCACTGAATGAGGTAAAATCGTATATGCCTATAAGAAGTTCTGCCATACACCACGTTGATCCGCCATCTGCTGAAAATACTACCAAATTGTTTACGTCAAGATCACCAAGCAAATGTAATAAACTCAATGATACTAATACGACCTCATGTGTGCAGAACACACGATTCGAATTGTATGGAAAAATGGGAACCAGAAATGGGTGAACATAAAATAGAGTATATATGGGTTTGGTTTGCCAGGATTGGTTAATAATGTAAGTTATGTTTTAGGAGAAAGAGTCTTTTGAGAGCTAATCCTAGTTGTAAGTGAATCAAATAGAGACATTGCTTTATTGATGGAGTTTCAGTCCTTTATCAGTCTTGAGCTTGGAACACTAATTACTAAAATTAGCACCTGAGTCGTTGGTGCGGAATTGAAAGCACATGTCTTAAACAAATGCAGATCCAGAAAATGCTGCGGCTCATATCCTTTTCTCTACATAGAAGATGACATCAAGGTTTCATCTATACTGATAAATATAGGTTTGATCATGAGCACTCAGAAATTTTAAGTTATTCAATTATTAATATCATGGTGTCTGCATTGGTTTACTATGGAAACTGAATTAGCGCCGTGAGTCTTTCAATCGGGCAAGCTGGGTCTCACCAAACCTATCCCAGTCGCTCATGTATTTGCATGGATACACACCTTTTCGCATTAACAAGCCAGTGTTGGTGGCATAACATCAAATTGTGACTTGAAGTTTTCCACTGCTAGATTACTCACAAACTTGCCTAAGGGCTCATTTAGAAATTGTATGAAATCAAGAATGAATGAACTGCAAATGTCCCGACATAAACGTCATGTTTCTTCCACGTTGTTTAGACAAACATTATTGGTGTTTTGATGCCGTGGCTACTGATCCCATTATTACATAAGCATCATACCTATGTAGTTTATTAGGTACTAAAGGATTATTTGGATTTTGGGGAGTAAATATGTAATTGCAGATTAAATGCACAGTGTGCTACTCCACGGTATACACCAGTGATGTGACAATGGTCACGTAGCTTGGCATCAGTAACAAAGTGACCATCACATATCCAATAATGAGTGGCATCAGAAAGGTTATTAATATCATCATTAGTCATATTATATCATGTAAGAAAAACCTCAACCGAATATGATATTTTTATTACTTGAAATTTGTTATGTTAAAATTATTCACTCAGGGGATTCATTCGTCTAACGCGCCTCACTCTACAGATGTATTTGGTAATCTAGTCAGTGTCAGTGACTTCATTTGTTGTTGCACAATATCATACAAAGCAGTTATCTTTTTTTGGCTCATAGCATGCATAGTTTATTTTCTAAGAAAATTCCTAAATTAAATTATCAGCATGATCCTGGTTTGTGTCAGAAAATCCTTGAGCCTCCTTGATAAATCTGTATAATCCATTTACAAGAAACCACGTCAAAGTTTCAGTATAATCTATTGTCAATACTATATATAACATACAATATCCTCTTCCAGTACAAATCATATTCACTGCTATAGAAAAACGTCTTTGCCAAACTGTGTAGTGCTCCTGATGCATTGAAAATCAATATTTTTTGCATATGCGGCATTTAAAAAATATTTTTTGATGCAGTTGCATTCAGTAAAATAGGACTGATTAAAAGGTGTACCATGCGGATCATTATCATAATAAAGAATCGTGTCTAACTGGTGTCATATACATTTTTGCTGATTATTGCTCGATGTCACTTATATCTTCTATGACTCTGGATATTTGCATTGCTACTTGTTTGGTAACGTCATTTTCGTTAATTATTAGTCCACTTGTTGTACATAGTACGTGACTGTTTGAAAATGGCCGATTTTGCGACAGGTGATAATGGGAGAGTACCGTAAGTAGCAACGGGCACGTGATGCGTATTTCGCAGTGTCTAGGCCGAGACTTGGTGCGTATTTCACAGTGTCTAGGCCGAGACTTGATGCGTATTTCACAGTGTCTAGGCCGAGAATTAGTTGAAGTGGACAGCAATGTCTTGGTGAAAATGTCAGACAATGAGTTCTCATATGAAGCAAGTAAGACCGATATGAGTGTTTGGTGGACGATACTTTAACTGGCTACGAGTAGATATTTTAAGGTGTCCTATAAAAGTATGTTAGAGTGGTATGTCATTTAAGGCAGTATAATTTTACAGAAGGACTTGTAAGCGAAAGCAAAATAGTGAACTAGAAATTATAAATATATAGATGTGAAAGAAGGGACGGCCACTTACTAATTCATTATTACAATTAGCGTTTAAAAACAATATAAATGATCTATGAGATCAATAGTTGCGAACACGAAGCGATCATTTTAGCTAAACATATGTAATAATTGTTTACTTGTGGATGTTTGGAGAGATAGAGAGATAGAGAGTAAGATTGGGGGTGGGGGTGTGTGCATTTTCCGGGCTCACAATAGTATGAATCGGTAAATGTTTGGTAAAACAAATCCAAATCTATGCACAAAATACAGCTTAATCACAAGGATCAGTGGATAACGAATTACATGTGCTACAAATTCATGACTTCAATTTGATTGTTTATAACTAGAGAGAGAGAGAGAGAGAGACAGAGACACGTGCGCGATCCCATGTGATGTGCAAAAAGTAAATCCGTTTAAATACTCTAGATCTCTATACAATGGTTTATTAGTGATTTCATGTATTTATACTCTTTCAATCAATAATCTTCTCCTATTCATTTTTACAATTTACATGTATCTATTTACTTTTTTTGATTATTTAAAATGAAATCTATTTGCCTAACTAATATATTAACTCGGCTGTACACGCCTATGTCATTATTTTGCCATCGTGGCTACCTTACGTTGTCGTTTGGGAGAATGCATTCAGTTGGAAGGAGTACCTATACATGCTAGGGAAGTGGTTACAGATATAAACTGACTGATATATAGGGTAAAAGTATTACCGTGCATATTATATTTTGCAATAAATAACGTTGGGTGAAAATGTACAACTCCATGTGCATAACTGACCTAGGAATGAGTAACATAGGTAGCTGACTCATTGCAAAATGTACAACTCTTTGCACTAAATGACCTATGTATTGGTAAGAATGAGTTTGTGTATAATAACGTGCATAAAATATATCTAGTTCTGCACACAAAATAATCTAGTTGCGTGTAACTTAAATATTTCTTAACTCTACTGTTAAAATATAAACTGTTTGACATTTGATCTCCTTAATAGAAACCATTGTAAACAAAACAAATGTTATAACGCTGATTTGGGGTTTGTGATTTTGTTTATGTGTTTTTCTGTTGGATATTTTGTTGATGTTGTTGTTTCTTACTGCATACATGAAAAATAGATAAAATAAATGTGTTGAACGTGTCTTGATTAAAGAACTTTGCTTACGTATATACGCTTATTACCGACTATTTTAATCTCTTCCTCAAACAAAAATAATATTATTTATTTATTTATTTATTATTAAATTGGCATATATAGATGTTTCTCTAAGATCTTTCCTCTTATAATGAGAAACAAGTACTCTTCGGTTAGACTGTATTCTCATACACAGACACATAAACAATTAAACAAAAAGAACATAAGTCTCTCTGATTTATATTCATCAAGGTAAAGAATGTGGTATTCACAGGGTCATACATATTGCAATTCGTTTCAAACAAATGCAAATGTCAGTTGGAGTATGGAGGGGTATAATAAATGATCTCATTACCACAATATGCATCTTACTCAGATGCGTTTTGTTCCTTTTAATTAAATATTCAGAAAACAGCCAATTATTTTCAAACATTTCAAAATGTTTGATTTGTTAGTTTGGTTTAAAGAATAATTGCTTCTCATTTTTAAAATTTTGATACGTGTTTAGGCTCTCATTAACAGTAACAAGAAAACAATGAAGACAACAAGCTTTGTAAATTTTAAAAAATAAAAAAAATTCCTTCGAACAATAGGTAAAAATGAGAAAAAGAACTTACGGTTTTAACATTAAAATCGAAAAATATTCAAAGAATCATCCAAGAATTAAAATAATGGCAGTCATAGTAATAAAAAGTTCTAATGAATTTGAGTTCGAGTCCCGACAAAATCCGAAATGGATGGCAATGACGTATGCTGTAGTCAGTGTAGCACTAATGTCTACAGTTCTTTCATGAATTTCAGAAAAATAATATTCCAGTGTTTGAATTCTGTAAAATTCAGATAATTGTCTTTGTCCCAGAATTAATTTTGAGCTCAAGTATTTCCAGGGAAAAATAATCTCTTAGAATCCAAATACTTTGAAAATATATTTTACAAATTAAAATCAAACTGAACACAGCAAAAACACCTGAACGGGTTTAACGCAACATTAACATTATTTATCGAAACATCACTATTAACTCTGGTTACTGCGGAAAACAGACGCCCGGATAAGGGCCAACGCTCCGGTAAAACCAGAATGTTAAAATAATTAATGTTTCTTGAACAACAAAGAAGCTATTTGCATGGCTAACATCACGTACTCCCAGTACGGCCCCGATTTCACTCTATGAATATCACACTAAGAAAGAATACATTTTGTTTTTAAACACAGATCTTAAAAGAAAGTTGTTTAATCATTAATTAAGGTCTGGAACTAGGTCAGCTTTTGATACAAAGTTCTCAAAATAGGTTTTCAAAACACTGAACTAAATTTCTGGAAAATATCAAATCCAGTAAATAAAACAACATCATGTAATGGAATAAAAGAATAATAAGAACAAAATTTAAAACGAACAAACAAATAACTAAATTAAATCAAATGTTACGTATATCCGATTTAATTCATATTTAGTTTATTTAATTTTTTGTCAGTTTTAATTTTTTTATTCTATTATATGCTATTATGATGTAAATTTATTCACTAGAGATGATACTTTTTCAGGAAAATTGTTTGATCTTGACTGTTACTTTACAAACACCAGGTGTTGATCTAAATTCTGACCTTATTTCAGAACTTGTAGCTACCTTTGTAAACAAGATCTATTTTATTTTAAAATAATGGTTGTTTCCAAGGTCATGATGGGCCTACATAATTTAAGATGTAAACAATTTTTTTCTTTCTATTTCTTGGAGTAAAATGATTGGTTGTCGTCAGGGTCATTTTTGGTGTACGTGACATAAACACAATCACGTGAAACCCTTTCGATTTCGCAATTGCGGGTTTTCCATTACACGCATTTGTTAGTTTTATTAGAGATGCTTTGAGAGAGATTTCTCTGTTTTGGACTATTTATACTGATGTCAAGTTATTTTGTTGTAGCCAGATTTATAGTTCTAATTTGCTTCAGATCAGTTGGATTTCAAAAGGATTTATTCATTTTTCTCTGGAAATATTTTGAGGAGTGCTCACACATGAATTTTGGAAAGACATTGCTTAAATATTTAATTTGTGTTTCTAACACCGGAGTGCCATTTTTTGTATTTCTACAAGGATCTGTAGATAAGCACAATACTGACTACATCATACGTCATCGTCATCCATCTTGGACTTTCCATTTCAGGATTCGACTTGGAATTATTAGAACATTTGTTACTAGGACTTTTGCAATTTAATTCGATTATTCTAAGATTATTTTTGGATTTGATTCTTGAAACCGTAAGTTCTTCTCCTTTTTTCATTCTTACGTAATTTGTCCAGGAAAATAAATTATTTGTTAAATTTTAACAAGCTTGTTGTTTTCACTCTTTCTGTGTTACTGTTTATTCGAGCCTAAATACGTAACATATAATTGGGTAGCTCGTCCGAAATATTAGTATTTTTGGTAAGAATATTTCAGAAAACTTTGGTGTCTGAAATTTGAATTCTCCATGATTTTGAAATCTTTAGTGAGATCGACAAGCTTTTACTAAAATATCATCAAAAGTAGAGAATTTTCTTTTAATTTTACCCAGGAGTGGTTTGAGATTTTGAAAATGGAAGCACAGCTAAACAATGTTGGAATTAGAGATAAGACAGGTCCAGTTTCAGATCGAAAAGATGCAAGTGGAAAGAGAGATGGAGGTAAGACGAACGCTGTTTCAGAAAGTGAGAGATGAAGGACAAATGCATTTTCAGAAAGAAATGGAAGTAAGACGCCTGGAGCTCCAAATAGAGAGTGAGGAGAGAGAAATACAAATGCAGTTATAAAAGAAAGAAAGAAAGAAAGAAAGACAAATGTAGTTAGGAAAAGAGCAAATGCAAAAGGAAGAAAGAGAGAGAGATGCAAATGCCAAGAGAGAAGAATGAAATGGAATTTAAAATTCGGTTAAAATAATTAGAGCTAGCAAAGGAAAAATACTCCCCTACTTTTGATGTTTAAAAAATATCAAGTTACATTTGTTGGGTCTAACAAACCCCAGTCTGATTTGATTATGGAGAATTATGAACCATTCATATCGAAGGGTTATATATCACTCTTGGGTGATTCGGCCAATCATATCCCTATTAAAATTTTAAGGGACACAGGAGCTTCTCAGAGTCTTTTATTGTCGGGTACTTTGCCTTTTTCTGAGAAGTCTTCTTCGAATGAGAGTGTTCTTATTCAGGGAGTAGAGTGCGTCTTTGTTGATATTCCTCTCCATTGTGTAAATATGTTATCAGACTTAGTTTCAGGACCCGTGACAGTCGGAATGGTATATGTTTTACCCGTTGAAGGCATTCATTTATTACTAGGCAACGACCTAGCTGAAGACAAGGTTGTTGTTAATCCACTTGTAACTCACAAGCCTTGCTTGGATCAGAAATTCGATCCAATTGAAAGAGATTCCCTAACGTATTTACAACTTATGCAGTTACCAGAGCTATGTCAAAGAAAACTCTTGAGAATGATGTTGATAAGGAACGTATACCTTTAGCTGACACATGTATTGGTCGGGCTCTTGATGAGGTCACTTTTACTCCTTGCTTGGATCAGTCAGAAGGTATTGATCACAGTGATCCTCTTTCAACGCCTCATTCTCTTTATTCTAATCAGGGTGATAAATGACAATCACTTGTCGTCAAATAGGAAAAAAGATCCTGAAATCTCCTCTTTGTTTCAGCAGGCCATTAGTGAAACTGAAGCTACCGAAGTTCCCGTCTGTTATTTCATTAAAAATGGAATTCTTATGAGAAATTGGAGACCTCCTGAGGTACCTGTTGATGACGAATGATCAGCGAACTATCAAAGTGTAGTTTTAAAACCTTACAGACAGGAAATACTTAGTCTGGCCCATGAAACTCCACAGGCTGGTAATTTAGGGATCAGTAAAACTTATCACAAGATCCTGACTCACTTCTATAGGCCAAATATTAAAAATGATGTTCGTAAATACTGTAGATCTTGTCATACTTGTCAAATGGTAGGAAAACCAAATCAGAAAATTCCCAAGGCTCATTTACAACCTATTCCTGCATTTGTCGAACCATTCAGTAGAATTATGGTAGATTGTGTTGGTCCCTTACCTAAGACCAAGTCAGGTATCCAATACCTGTTGACCATTGTGTGTGCATCAGCAATGTTTCCAGAGGCAATTCCCTTGATGAATATAAACTCTAAAACAATAATAAACATTTGATAAAGATACTTTTACTCAATTTGGCCTATCTAACTCTATCCAATTGGGTCAAGGGTCAAATTTTAGGTCTGGAACTTTCCGGCCTATTGTGCTTGAATTTGGCATTCAGTAATTCAAGTCAAAAGTGAAATTATGGTTTGACAGAACTTTGATGGAGAGAACTTTTCAGTTTTGTAATAATGGAGTTCTGTCTCTCTTGGTCATTCTTAAAAAATTTCTTCAGTTTAGATATTACGGCCCTTACAAGGTTAAGAAGAAAATGAATGAGTTAATTATAGTATTATTGCTCATGGGATCTAAATAAATTACAGGAATACGAATCAATTCATAGGGATAGCCATGTTAAACATGCACTTAATTTAGTTATACCTGTCCCACTCAGTGAAGATTTAAGCGAACGAATATCATCACATTCTACTGATATTGGAGTGATAACTCTTCGGAATTCAGATATTATGTAAGATCTGGGCCAGAAACTTTCACATTTGCAAGAGCAAGAAAGAAATAAACTTAAACATTTATTATTTGAATATGTGCACTTATTTCCAGATGTTCCTACAAGGACAAATAAATTTTTCCCAGACGTTGAAATTGTAAATTCGAAACCTGTCAAACAACATCCATACATAATGAAACCTCTCAAACAGAAATTGAAAACGGAAATTCAATATTTGCTGGAGAATGATTTTATAGAGCCCAGTAAAAGTGACTTGAGTTTACCATGCATACTTTTTCCAAACCAGATAAAACTTTCCGTGTGTGTACTGATTATAGGAAGGTGAATAGTGTCACAAAAACAGATTCATTCCCATTACCAAGAATCGATGACAATTTATAAGATCGGGAATGCCAAGTATGTTACCAAATTTGACCTTCTGAAAGGATTTTGGCAGATTCCACTAACGGAAAGATCAAAAGAAATTTCGGCATTCGTGACTGCAGATGGACTTTACCAATATAATGCCGATTGGGACCAAAGGGTCGCCAAGTACATTTCAAAGTGACATACACACGATCACGTGACCCGCCTTTCGATTTCGTAATTGCGGTTTTTACATTACGCGCATTTGTTAGTTTTATTAGAGATGCTTTGAGAGAGATTTCGCAGTTTTGGGCTTTTTATACTGATGTCAAGTTATTTTGTTGTAGCCAGATTTATAGATCTAATTTTCTTCAGATCAGTTGGATTTCAAAAGGATTAATATTTTTTGTCTGGAAATATTTTGAAGAGTGCTCACACATAAAGTTTGGAAAGACATTGCTTACAACTTTAATTTGGATTTCCAACACCGGAGTGCCATTGGTTGTATTTCTACAAGGATCTATGGATAAGCACAGTACTGACAACACTATCACAACAGCATACGTCATCAACATCCTTCTCGGATTTTCCATCAGGATTGGAACTTGAAATTATCAGAACATGTATTACTAGGACTTTTGCAATTTAATTCGTGGATTATTCTTAGATTATTTTTGGATTCGATTCTTGAAACCGGAAGTTCTTCTCATTTTTTCATTTTTATAGAATTTGTAAAGGGAACATAAATTATTTGTTAAATTTTAAAAAGCTTGTTGTTTTCACTCTTTCTGTGATATTGTTTATTCGAGCCGAAACAAGTAACAGAAATGCAAATTAAATCAAATATTCATAACACTCCCCCCCCATAAAATGACTGATTTGATAAAGCTTTCTTTTTACCATGGACTAATTATGCATGAGGTTAAAGAGAACATGCGAAGAACTCATGAATTATACAAAGTGTACATAAAATAATACATTTCTATAAACGGGAAGTGCATCTGCTATTAAATTATCTTTGCCCTTGATGTGGCTGATGCGAATATTATATTCCTGTAACAAGCTCAACCTTAGTAGTCTTTGATTTTTATTTTTCATTTTGCCCATGAAAGCAAGCGATCTGAGGTCACTAAACACAATAATCGAAGGAGCTGAACTAATGTAAACTTTAAAATATTAAAAAAAAGCATTCATTCTGGATTGTTGAATAATTTATTTGGTGCTTATTTAATTTATTAGAAAATTTATTACAAAAAATTAACACACTGAATGATCAGCAACATTTTCGTCTTCTTGAATCAATACTGCTCCTACCCCAACATCACTTGCATCAAAAGACATTTTAAATGATTGGCTGAAAGTTGGTGCTGTAATAACTGGCACGCTTTTAAGTATCACTTATAACTTCTCAAAAGCCTCCTAACATTTTTCAATCCAAAAGAAACTTGTTTTTGTACTCAATACATGTGTCAGGGGTTAAGTAATTATGGAACAATTGGAACAAAATCTCCTATAGTATCCAGTCATATCTAAAAATCGCATCAGTTCCTTTTTGCTAACATACATAGGGAATTCAGAGATAGCTTTGACCTTCGCATCTATAGGTTTATCTTGTCCATGTTCAACGATATGCCCTATAAAAGTTACACTATCACGGCAGAATTCGCTTTTTGATAAATTAATTGTCAAACTTGCATCAGTGAGTCTGTCAAAGATTTTCCGAATTGTCGCTAAATGTTCTTTCCGTGTGTCGTTGTAGATGATGACATCATCGATGTAAGCATCACAATTATCTAGACCAGAGGTAAGCATATTCATTAGACGTTGAAAAGTACTTGGCGAACCCTTCATCCCAAGCGGTATCACTTAATATTAAAAAGGTCCATCTGGTAGAATGCCGAAATTTCCGTTGGTCTTTCCATCAGTGGAATTTGCCAATTTAATGACATACTTGGCATTTCCGATATTTTCAATACAGTCATCGATTCTTGGTAATGAAAATGAATATGTTTTTGTCACACTGTTCACTTTCATATAATCAGTGCACACACGGAACCTTTTATCTGGTTTCGGAACAAGTATATATATATATATATATATATATATATATATATATATATATATATATATATATATATATCTTTTTTCAAGTATTCTTGTTTGAGAGGGTTGATCCTGATCGGGCGTTGTTTCACAGGTTGGAATTTACAATTTCAACGTCATGGAAAATTGTCTTTGTTCTTGTAGGAACTTTCCTATAATCAGTGCACATACGTGAAGTTTTATATGGTTTCAGAACAAGTATACATGTTGAACTCCAGTCACTTTTACTGGGCTCTATGAAATCAGTCTCCAGAAAATACTGAATTTCTTTTTTCAAGTATTCCTGTTTGAGAGGTTTCATCCTGTATGGGTGTTGTTTCACAGGTTTGGAATTTACAATTTCATCGTCTTGGAAATTTTGTTTGTTCTTGCAGGAACATCTGGAAATATGTGTTCATATTCAAATAATAACTAAGTTCCTTTTGTGAACGTTTCTGGTACAACTCAATCATAATTTCTGAATTCCGAACATTTGTCACTCCAATATCAGTCAAGTCAATGATATTCCTTCACTTAAATCATTACTGAGTGGGACAGGTAAAACTAAATTAATTGAATGTTTAACCTGGCCATCCATTACAATATACTGATACTCCTTTAAATTATTTATATCATCATAATTTAACTCGTTCATTTTCTTCTTAACTTCTAAGGGCCGTAATATCTAATCTGAAGAAAATTTTGAAGAATGAGTAAGAGAGACAGAACTCTGTTACCAGACTCAAAAGTTATTTCCATTGTAGTTCTGTCAAATCATAATTTCACTTAACTTGAATTGTTTAATGCCAAATTCAGGCATAATAGGCTGGAAAGTTCCAGACTTAAAATTTGATTCTTGACCCGATTGGACAGTTTTGGGATGGCCAAATTGAGTTTTAAAAAAAGACTTTATTAAAGATTTACTATTGTTTTAGATTTAATATTCCTAAAAGGAATTGCCTCTAGAACCTTGTTGACGCACACATAATAGTCAACAAGTATCGGTTACCTGACTTGGTCCTAGGTAAGGGACCAACAAAAGCTACCATGGTTCGTCAAATGCAGGATTAGGTTGCATATGAGTCTTAAGCATCATCGGATTGTGTTTTCCTATCATTTGACGAGTATGACAAGATCAACAGTATTTACAAACACGACCTTTGATTTTTGATCAATAGATACGAGCCAAGATCTTGTGATAAGTCTTATTAATCCCTAAACGTCCTGCCAAATGAGTTTCATGGGCCAGACTGAGTATATTTCCTGTCTGTAAGATTTTGGAACTACAATTTGATAGTTCACTGACAACTCGTCACCGGCAGGTACATCGGGAGGTCTACATTTTCTCATAAGAGTTCCATTTGTTTAATGAAATAACAGACAGGTACTTCAGTGGCTTCAGTTGCGCTAATGGCCTTTTGAAACAAACAGGAGATCTCATGATCTTTTTCTTATTCGATGACAAGTAGTTTACGTTTATCACCCTGATTAGAATAAAGAGAATGAGTAATTAAAACAGGATCAATATCTTCTGATTGATTCAAACAAGGAGTGAAAGCGACCTCATCAAAAGCCTGACCAATACATGTGTCGGCTAAAGGAATGCTTTCCTTATCAACATCATTCTCATGACCTTTCTTTGCCATAGGTCTAGCAATTGCACAAGGTTCAAGTTATTCTGCAAATGCTTATTAATAAATATGCAGCAAATTTACAATTTCAGAATAATAATTCTTGTTAACTATGATATCTGCGAGTAAAATTTAATAGGAATGTAACTACTTTGGTTTGAGTTTGATGTTTTACGACACATCACCATACATCAGATTTTTAGTACATCGGAACAAGGATCAAAGATCCTTTCGCAATGACACACCACAAAAGCCAACCAGGGATAATTCAGTTGATAGGTTTCGAACCTGTTCCCTTTCAGTCCAGATTTTGGCACGCTAGTTAATAAGCCACCGCAGTATCTTTGAATATTAGAATCAAAGAAACGGTCTGAGTAGATTGCTATAGCTATATTAGAAACAGATTGAATTATTGTTGGGATAGACTTTGAATATAAAGAGTCCAATGTGTGTCTGTGTCTCTCTGTGTATGCCAGAATATCAAACATGCTACAAGAGAGAAAGTCTTCCAATGAAAGTAATGGAAAATTGATTTTTTTTCTCAATGAAAGAAGGCTCTTGTATTTTGAACAGATAGAAGTCGGTCAAAAGACGTGGGTCAATATTAGGAACAAAATATCACTAAAATGCAAATATAAATGTGGTTCCCGAGATCGGTGATTTCATGCTTAAATCGAATCAACGTACTTGTAATGGAGGCCTCTAATCAACAAATCACATTTGTACAGAGATGGATAATAAATCCAAGAAGGATAAACTTAATTCGGAAATCAAAGAAAAATATTAAAATGAATGTTAATGGAGCATTAAAGTTTAAGGTAAGAAATGAACCCAACACGAACTGGATTTGGTACGAAACGTCCTGTTATCTTAATATATCATCATTCGATTTTAAGTTAAGTAACAGTTTATGAATGAAAAAGTTGATGCGATGCACAGTCTCTTTCAGTGAAATAGATGCACCGAAAAATATCAGTTGCTGAGAATGGAACTTGGCGGTGTCTGGTAGAATCCATGCAATGATGTGATCTGTAAAATGCAGTACAGCGAAGAAAGAGAGAATAATTGGCGGATAATTTGAATGGTAAATACCCACTAAAATAACTGGTTTTTCATTATGCAATCAGCCTTTGTTGTTGTCAGCCTTACTAGGGCGACGATGCAATTTCTGCTTAGTGTAACACAAAACGGAAAAAAACATTCAAGCTGCTGAGCTGATATAATTTACATAAGTATATGGAATTATTTGCACAGAGACCCTTAAGAAATACCTTCCTAGCATTACTTAAACACGCATTACCGTAAGTATTTTAAACTAAAAGCCTCGACAATTTTAGGCAAGCTATAGACGCGGTTTTCCATTCAGCCCTATGACAGACAACTTTCATTACATTGACTAGATGGGAATTCTCGCTAGCGTGAACACCAGTAATATGAAATTTTATTTCCTATGCTATCCTAAATACACTTTTGGAGCTTTATAATAATATAGGTTGTAGATTGATACTTACAGCATGTGTAAAGTCTCCTAAAATGTAAGCTCCCGAATCATATGGTGTGTTCACTGCCGAAGTTATGTACTTCTGACGCATTCGGATAAAGTCCAGTTTCTATAAAGAAACCCACCAATCACTGCAAAGCCTGGTCCTCGAAGCAGCCACGATGCTCTGCATAATAGTCCATGCACGCACCGTTGAATGCTTGATACCTGTGGAGA
Organism: Sinohyriopsis cumingii; assembly: GCA_028554795.2. Taxonomy (NCBI): domain Eukaryota; kingdom Metazoa; phylum Mollusca; class Bivalvia; order Unionida; family Unionidae; genus Sinohyriopsis; species Sinohyriopsis cumingii. The sequence goes on from CM068833.1 coordinate 12,994,447, forward strand.
ATTTCTAGATGGCGAGTAATACAAAATACTTGGCAGTAAAGAAATAGCATTAAAATCATTTTTATTCCAGCTGTGTACCTACTGGCGTTTTTGTTGTATTAGTTACAATTCAGTACCGGATGTTGTGGTTTGTTTTGTAAAGTGTCATTATACAGTGCTGTCATTTTTAGCCTTATGAATGATTTGGAGTGGGGTTCAGTGACAGATTGCTCAATTGTATGGTTGTGCTTTAAGTTTATTAATTCTGTCAGGGATGCTTTATGTAAATTAAGGTTATATCAAGTGTCTTTTTAATGCTATTTTACATTAATCGTTAAAGTTTATTTCATATACGGACTTATCTGTCATGCAGCCTACTTGTATTTTAAAATGCATTAATGGAGCTGATAATGCCTCTGGTGTAGAGACGATATGTTAGTAATGCAACATTTACGTATATATGCAATTTTTAGATCTCTACAATTGTGCCATTTCTATCTATCTTGTTTAGCAAAGTAATATTTTTGCCAGTTACGATGCGATACCCACGAATGAAAATCTGAATACGTCAAGTATTAATATTAGTACTTGGTGAAATATGTGCTCAGACTATAGATATATATCTGAAATCACTGATTAGTGTTGACCTATGCTCCTATTAACTCGGCAATGTTAGAATGAAAAGCTGTGTCCTGCTGTAAGTTAGATGCTTCTGCTATAACAATACAATAATATATCACAATACTACCCTCAATATCACAATAATAACCCTCAGTATCACAATACTACCCTCAGTATCATAATACTACCCTCAGTATCACAATAATACCAATCAGTATCACAATACTACCCTCCGTATCACAATAATGTTCCTCAGTATCACAATACTACCCTCAGTATCACAATACTACCCTCAGTATCATAATACTACCCTCAGTATCACAATAATAACCCTCAGTATCACAATACTACCCTCAGTATCACAATACTACTCTCAGTATCACAATAATAACCCTCAGTATCACAATAATAACCCTCAGTATCACAATACTACCCTCAGTATCACAATACTAACCTCAATATCACAATAATGTTCCTCAGTATCACAATACTACCCTCAGTATCACAATACTACCCTCAGTATCACAATAATGTTCCTCAGTATCACAATACTACCCTCAGTATCACAATACTATCCTCAGTATCACAATACTCACCCTCAGTATCACAATACTACCCTCAGTATCACAATAATAACCCTCAGTATCACAATAATAACCCTCAGTATCACAATAATAACCCTCAATATCACAATAACAACCCTCAGTATCACAATATTACCCTCAGTATCACAATACTAACCCTCAGTATCACAATGCTACCATCAGTATCACAATAATGACCCTCAGCATCACAATACTACCCTCAGTATCACAATAATGACCCTTAGTATCACAACACTACCCTCAGTATCACAATAATAACCCTTAATATCACAATAATAACCCTCAGTATCACAATACTACCCTCAGTATCACAATACTACCCTCAGTATCACAACACTACCCTCAGTATCACAATAATGACCCTCAGCATCACAATACTACCCTCAGTATCACAATACTACCCTCGGTATCACAATGCTAACCCTCAGTTCACTGACTTGGATATTTTTTAATTATTTTTTTTGGTTAAAATATGTAACTTGTCTTTACGGACCTACTTCTAAATACATGAACAACAAATAAAAAAGCCAATGGTTATCGCACAATTTTGCAGGACCGACACAGTTTACCAATTAAAGACAGAAATTACGTACGAGAACCCCCAATAAAATTAAACGCATATATTACCAAACATAAATTATTACTACCAAGTGAATTTATTAGTCTGCATGGCGGAGAACAATAGACTGGACAGTGTCGGTGCCAGAACACAACTTTGCTTGACGCCATTGGTTACTGGGAATGGCTCAGATGTTTCTCCATTGTCCTGGACTCATCCTGTAAGCTTTCTTGGAAATGCTGCACCATGGATAAAAATATCTGGGGCATCCTTACTTGGCCATTACCTTCAACTATCCTTTTCTGCTGTGAGTATCGAAGGCCTTTGTAGAGTTGACGTAGATGGAGAAAAGGTCAGTGTTGTGCTCTTAACATTTTTCTTGTAGCTGCCTCGCATCATACACCATGTTGATGGTCACACGTTCTTTCCGGAATCCACACTGGCTTTCTGGCAGGAGTCCCTGGTCAAGGTGCGTAGTGAGACGGTTCAGCAGGATTCTGGTGAGTTTCTTTCCTGCGATTGAGAGCAAAGATATATCCCGGTGGTTGTCGCTAGACTGGCTGTTCCCTTTGCGCTTATACTGGTGGATGATGTAAGCGTCTTTGAATTGGGGGGGGATAGTCTCTTGCTGACACGTCAGTAAAACAGTTGGTGGAAGCTTTCTATCAGGGCTGTGCCCCCCTCATTGTAGATTTCAGCTGGGATGGAGTCTGAGCCAGGGGCTTTGCCACTGGAGAGCAGAAGTATTGCTTTCTGCGTCTCGAGCAAGGCTGGAAGGTCATCCAGGGCTTCGTTGACGGGTAAATGGGGAAGATGACTGATAGCGTCATGATTTGTGGATGAAGGCGATTCAGGAAGCTGTCCAAGTGCTCAGCCCATCGTTGAAGAATCTTCTCTTTGTCAGCAATTTGTGTGTTCCCGGAGAAGGATGGGTGAAGGTCCATACACTTTTTTCAGAGCGTTGTAGAAATTCTTCATGTCATGCCTATATGCATATCACTTGATCTCATCAGCTTTGTTGCTCAGCCATGTGTCTCGCATCTGACAGAGTTTCTGCTGTTCAGTTCTGCGTATTTTATTGTATGCATATTTTCTGGAGGTGGACCTGGGGTTGTTGAGGAAGGCTGGATGGAGGCGGTGTTTTGCATCCAAAAACTGCTTGATCTTGTCGCAGTTCTTATCAAACCAATTTTGGTGCTTTCTGGTTGAGGGACCGAGGATTTCCAAAGCTGTGCTGTAGACCAGCTCTTTGAATACCGTCAAGTCGGTCTCCACATTCTGATTGTGCAAGGAGGTGAATTTCATACGTTCTTCCAGGGCATCAACGAGAGACGGTTTCATCTTGATGATGTTTAGTCTTTAAGGAGCCTTTTCTCGCGGGTGTCTTTTGGACTGAATGCGGATGTTGAGCTTGGTGGTGATGAGCTGTGGTCTGTTCAGCAGTCGGAGCCGCACAAGGACTTGGTCACATGCACATCGTGCCTGAAAATTTTCCTAATAATGACGTATTCGATCAGATGCCACTGTTAAGAGCGAGGGGGTTTCCATGATGTCCGGTTACGGATAGGGAGGAGGAAGACTGCATTGGTCATCAGCAGTTCATGCTCGACGCAAGTCTGGAGCGAAAAGAGGCCGTTGCTGTTACAATGGCCAACACATTGCTTTCCTAGCATTCCATCCCAGACAACGTAATCACAGCCTACTCTTTCATTGAAGTAGACAAGATCCTCATAGAACTTGACCTTCACTTCATCCGAGTTGATCATGGTTGGAGCGTAGAAACTGATGATGGTGAGGTGCTTTGTACCAGACAAGAGGACGAGTTTCATGGTCATGCGTCTATCGCTTATTCTCTTGGGAGGTCCAGCCAATTTGCCAATCAGTGCTGTCTTCACTGCAAAGCCGACACTTACTCAGCCACTTCAAAATGAAGTGTATCCGGAGCCCATTTCACAGAGTTTGCCTTCTTCTGCAAGCCGGGTTTCGCTCAAGGCAGAAATGTCCATGTTGTTCCTGACGAGTTCCTTTCATATTAGGGTGGTCATTCTCTGGGTTCTTTCTGAACGTCTCTGTCCAGTAAGGTGCGACCATTCCATGCGCCAATTGTGAGAGGAACAATCCTCATTTTCTTCTTTGTATTTCCACCGCTAGGGTAGGGACCCCGCCAGCCGTGGTAAGCTGGCTAGGGAGGATACGAGCATGCAATGTTTAGGGCACACTTTATAGCCCCTTCCTGATGCCAAGGAGGTGAGCAGTGCATTCGTGAAGAGGGATGCTTAGTCGTTCAAGGGGCTGCCGAACTCCATTGCTTCTACGTGTCAGTGGTGAACGACCATAATGGCCTGAGCCACCTGCTACCCCCAAAGGAGAATGACTGCTTCCTCCAGCCATAGGTGCTATCCCTCCCCGGACACCCCATATACCCCAATATCGTCACATTGTTGGAATTGATCTAAATATTTAAGTGCCACTATAAGTAAGTATTGCAATCCTATATTAAGAGTGTCCATAGGTTTAACATGGGAATACTATTGTAGGGACAAAGTTGTATACGGGATAACACTATTAATAGGGACAACAATATTTATTGGGACAAAATGTTTATAGGGAGACGTGACATGTAATAGTAACATTGTAACTGCTAAAGGCCGTTTCTGTTGTAAAACTGTGATATGGTTTACTATGCATATCAAGTTAACATTTTTAGGTACTATCCAATACACATTTTCGATTACTATTCAGTACCCACCTTTCGATTTAAATCCAAACACACACTGTACAATCCAGCATCCATGTTTTGATTAAATTCAAAGTACACGATATGTACAATCCAGCACTCACTTTTTTATTGTTATCCAACATCTTTCTGGATCTACTAGACTTTAACATAGGATCAGCTATTTACAATCCACCCCCACCCACTCCCACACACAAACTATCCAGAACACCTTGTGTATTCCCTCAAATTCTCAAGACGGGCTATCAGAAGTAAGGTGTGTGTCTGATTTGGATTTTTAACTTAGCGTTAATAATATTTCAGTCATATCGCTAAGATGCCTGCGTTGTGGCAGTTTATAGTGATGTCTAGCACTGGGACGTGATGACGCGAGCACGTAGTATCATGTCCTACCTTGTCACATTATATCAGTAACAGTCCAACAAGTCATAACGTTAATTTCTTCATGCTGAGCTCCTAGCGAGGCAGCTGCTAGTGCCGTTTTTATAAACGACTTCCTGCAAACAAAGCGGACGCTCTAACCATGTAGGCCATCAGAGCGGTCTCAGAAGAAAGGATTACGAAGTAAAAGAAGGATCTGAGATCGCACCAACATACTTTCCATCAGAATCATCTCTACCATCCAACAAACCATATAGAGCATCCAAAACGTCTGAGCGCGTGTGTGAGTACGTGTTTGTTTAAGTCACTTATCCATAGCATAATAATTCAAGATAAAGCAACGATGGATGGCCTGACTGCTGACTGCACATGCGTTATAGTCAGGCATGGCATATATACCTTGTACGACTGGCAAATACCGCCACCGCTGGCTTCTTAATATATCGTCTGGTGGTTTTGAGAGCCACCACCAGTCCATTTTAATGTGTGTAATGCACACTTCTCGATGGTCATGTCCAGAAGCATCAGTGGATGGAAAGGCGGCAGGAGAGCCGCCTCGATGTCACAGGAAGGCTTGATCCAGGTCTTATGGATCATTTGCCTGAAATGTTTACTTTTGAATAGAGGGTTCACTGTGGAAAATGGCTTATTCTCTTTTATATATAACAATCAGTTTGTCCTTTGTCAATATTTCTCGATTTTTTTTTCTTCCAAAGTATCTATCGTAATTTAAAATGCTATTACCGTCAATTTCAAGGGGCATGGGAATATCTACCTCTGCCGAGGATGGATTGTGCGTAATTGCGATACAGATCCCGTAATGGGCTGATACCCGTTCCGCTCCCCGATAGATGCACAGCCCTCAGCTTCCCGGAACCCGATGACTTTAACATTTTAGTTTTTGACTATTTAATGTTTATGATGATTTGCATTGAATTTTGTTTTTAATTGGATTTTGTTGTTAACGGTTTGATGATGTCTTTTATTGTTTAGTTTAGTTTCTTTGGTTAAAGTTGATGTCAGTTCCTACATTGTTTATATTTAGAATAAGTCAATATGCCTATAGGGATTTATATTTTGCTCTTTAGCAATATTCCAGAAAAATGCCAGGATATTGCTAAATACTGAATTGATAATATTAGCTCCTGACTGAAGTAATTCTGGATAGGTCAATGGGGCTTTAGAATATTTATATATTTCTTGAAATTTGGGCTTTTGTGCCCTATGCTTGTGGCAGTCATTGCTAACATGATGGAGCCTTTCTGACAATGACGTACTTTTTACAAGGGTGAAAGATCTTAAGATATATCCCATGGGTTTCAAATACTAATTCTGTTGATTTTGATATCTGTATATGATTAATTCGTTGGGGTCTTTCTTATATACGCGTCGAGGTGGGGCTATTTCTGATTGTTTGCCATGGTTTGTTGATTTTATCAATCCTATGTATGTTTGCCTGGTTTTCGGAGGTTATTGTTGTTTCTTTGCTTTGGTTTATTATTATCATTATTATTATTATTATTATTATTATTAGTAGTAGTAGTAGTAGTAGTAGTAGTAGTAGTATCTGCAGTATCTGCATGTTTGCCTTCTTTGGGTCTGTGAATGCAATGGCTTAATTACCTTGCAATTCTTCTATATTCTGTATTTTCATATTTGCTTATGGGCCCTGTTTGGCATTTAGGTTTTGGTTTTAAGCCACATTTTGGTTTTGCTTATCGCTTTGGGTGGGTTTTTATTATGTTACTCCTCATTATTTGGGGATTATTTCTGGTACGGGGTTTCATTTTTGTATGGACTTGGTGAAGATTGAGATTTAAAAGTAATGGTGGAGTCCTCCTTCACTGGAGTAGCGATTGTTGAATTAGATTGTAGGACGCGCACCTGAATATCTCCACTATTTCCAAATGTGTTTGATCCTATGCGTGTATTTGTTGGTGTTGGTTTATTAATCCCGTTGTTATAGTTGTTATATATTGATTTCCTATTTAGTTTACTTTGAAAAGTCATCTGTACATTAACTGCTGTGACATTTTGGGAATAGTTGAAACTAACGGTTAGGTTAATATTCTGAAAGAGCAGAAACTGATCAACTCTTGCTTAAATATATTGGGTGGACACGTATAAGCTATATGATTGAAAAATTATTGTGTTTTCAAGGATGCCGCCCTGGATTACCTGAATTAAACAGACTGACAAAATCTCAGAGCAATTTTCACAAGCTTGAAAATGTGCAATTATTCGGTACAGGTATGTGCTAGTGAATATATTTTCAGTCTTAAAAATCGGGGCCTTGAAATACCAGTGGTCAACGGACCACATGAGAATATACGTTCAACGTATAGAGGGGGGGCAATGCGTCTTGACGAATCTACATTTCGGGAATACCACATACGGTTTATTTCGATATGCCTGCTTGCTATAACAGAAATTATAGTTCTTTTGCTGTTCGCTCTGGCCAATTTTCGAATGCTCTGCAGTTCTCTTTTCTAGTCTGTCTTTGAGTTCTTATAGGCATGTGTTCGACCCACGACGATGACTCTGGTCAGCACATCTAGTGTTGGGAGGTGTTAATTATGATCATTCTACGTTTTGTCCTGCAAAATTCTTTCCCCAGTAACAATGTTCTCTGTGGCTCGCTACTTTTAGGGGGTGAAGCGTAGCTTTCCCATAGGTCATCTTAAACTAATCATTGGGTTTCTGTCCTCTTGAACTTTGTCGATGACTTTATATGGCGTTAATTCAAACGGGAGACTTCAAACTGACGTGATGGATGGAAATTCAAACGGGAGACTTCAAACTGACGTGATGGATGGAGAGTCTCAAACGATCTTACTCTTTAGCCTGGCATTGTCGGTTCAGTGTCTCTAAAAAGGAAACCCAAACATATTGATGAAACCTGGTACTTCGGACTTGAGCTCTTTAAAATTTACCATGTTGGTGTAAACCGTCGTTCTAAATTTTCTGGATGAGCATTTCTGCATCTCTTGAATTGGATAATACTTGTCGGTAGCGGCAGAACAAATTTCTGTATGGGGTGAATCTGTAATCTCTTAGTTTCATGGCAGAGGGCGCTTATTTAGGCTGACTCGTGCCCTCTAAATCACCAGCATTGATCTGAACAAACACCTCGGCTAGTGTACCTAGTGACACGGCACGTCATTTCCTTTTGGCTTCATCTTCTGATTTCTCACTGGAATACTGTGATCGATTCATCATGATTGCAAAATACGTTCATTTCACTAAATTTTACAATCACTAGGACTGTATTTATATCGGGAGATTATTTAGCTTTCTAATTGTGAAGATGAAAGAGCACTCCGACTCAGATACTTCAGGTCAGAGATCTACCACAACAGACCTATGCTGCGATCAGAAGTTTAGAGAAAATCATTTCTGATAGTATTCAGAAATCGAGTGTCTCATTGTATATGTGGCGTGTTTCGATTGCAATCATGAAGTGGGTGTTAGACTGCAAAGTGTGTTTTCAGACTGTAACAGAAAAGTGAGTGCTGATTAGTATTAAAAATGTATTTTGGATCACGTCTAAAATGTTAACATTATATTTTCCGTACGTACCTCGAACATTTCAACACGGAAACCGCCTGTAATAATTAAAATGTTACATTACAGTTTCCATAGTCCCCATCAAGTTCGTCCCTTGTGACACGTTTGTACCACTTTTTTCATCATAAACACTTTTGTCCACCAAAACAATGTTTTCTCTATAGTACTATTCCCATGTTAAACCCATGGACACATTTGACATATGATTTCTCATTTTTTCAAAAAACTCCCTAGTATGTTATGGGCGTAATGTTATTCGTAGAGTATACTCCCATCACATACAACTACTCGCAGTTTCATTAATTTTCCACTTTCGCAGACAAGCAAGTAGTTGATACTGTGGTACGTTTTACCACCTTTCAGCAAGGTATACTAGAATTAATTTAGCACATACATTAAGTCTTCTTTTTCTTTAATATAGATATATTACTGATTCCATTTTAGTAAAAACTAAATTGTTTCAGACGGCATTCGGTCTGTAAAACCAAAATTAAAATCATTTCATTTGTGTATCATGTTACGTGTTTCGGCTAGAGTAAACAGTAACACAGAAAGAGTGAAAACAACAAGCTTTTTTAAAATTTAAAAAATAATTTAATAAATAATTAATTTTCCTGGAAAATTCTGTAAAAATAAAAAAAGGAGAAGAACTTACTGTTTCAAGACTCAAATCAAAGAATAATCTAAGAATAATCCACAAATTAAATTGCAAAAGTCCTAGTAATAAATGTTCTAATTATTTCAAGTTCGAATCCTGATTGAAAATCCAAGATGGATGACGACGTATGCTATAGTCAGTGCTGTGCATATCTACAGTTTTTTGTAGAAAAACAAATAATGGCACTCCGGCATTTCTGTGTGAGCACTCCTCGAAATATTTCCAGGGAATAAATAATTAATCCTTTTGAAATCCAACTGATCTGAAGTATTATTATAGCTCAAATGTGGCTACAACAAATTAACTTGACATCAGTATGAAAAGCCCCAAAACTGAGAAATCTCTCTGAAAACAAAGATTCTATTGTATCATTAGACGCAGTTTCGAAATTCCCCAAAGTTGCGAAATCGGGGTGGGGGGTGGGGTCACATGATCATGTTTATATCACATACACATAATATGGCCTAGATTAGACCAATTATTTTATTCCCCGAATAAAAATTTAAAAAAAGAGTTTACTTCTTAACCCACGTATTTCCATCATGACCTTGACAACAACCAATCATCTTAAAATAAAAAGAACTTTGTTTACTAATTCAAAACCCAGGTCAGAATTTAGATCAACACCTGTTGTTTATAAACTAACAGTCAAGGTCAAACAATTTTCTGAAAAAGTATCATCTCTAGTGAATAAATTTGCATTACAATAGCATGTAAGAAAAAGAAAAATTTAAAACTGACAAACAAACAATTATATATATATATATATATATATATATATATATATATATATATATATATATATATATATATATATATATATATATATATCAGATATACGTGAAAACCAATATTACCACTGATGCCGTGGTCTGAAGAGGAGTTCAGCTTAAAAAGGAAACAAAAATAAACACAGCATAAAGCAACAGAGACTGAGTTGATAATGTTTAAGATATAATATATCAATAAATACGGCCCAAGCTAATTATTACCAAATGTACATAAAATCACCATAAGACAAGAAGTATGTACTCGACGTAAAGACATTAAGATCATTGGATCCATTATATAGAATACAAAATAATCAAACACACCGTATTCATTTACATGGTAACCGACATGCCAATGATTGGTCTAATCAGATTAAGGAAGAATATTTGCTTGCATAGTTTCATGTCAGGCTTTAAACGACAACGAGTCCACTTCAGTGCATCCTGCTTTTAAGGCCTTCACTGTCTCATCATTACTTTGTTTTGCCACTAATTCATAATGCTTCCTTTGTTCATCAAGGCAACGTTTGTCCCATGACCAGTCATTCCATTCGAAATAATAAAGCTCGTTTTGCAGAGTACTCCGATTCAGGTGCTTACATTTATCAGGACAGATGTCGAAGCCACCAGAGAAGCAAATGCCCGTTTTGATAACATGTCTTAAAGTTTCTGGAGATTTCCATTTGTATCCATGGTAGCGATAATGCACGGATGACCTTGGCTTTGGTACCTTTTGTTCCGCAGTCACATTAGTTTGGTAGAACTCATATGGCTGTCGTCCGGCAGAGTTACCCTCCCCATGCCACGTACCGTTGTTATATGACCGCAGATGAAAATAGAATTTATATTCGTCTCTGTGGAATGTCCATATGTACTGACACATGACACTGAACTGGGAGAAAGCCCATCCTGACGACATTTTAAATATTTCATCAAATGTCTTATTATGAAGTTTTTCAATGTATTTTCTGAGTTCAACAACGTGAGAGACTTTCATTATGACAGGAAAATAAGCCATGCCTTTCATGACTTCCTTTGATTTGAACATGGATGCAGTCGGTAGCGCCGCGTCACTCCACCACTTTGTTTCCTCCTTTCCATAGTTTCCAATTACGACAGGCTTCCCTTCTTCAAACAAAAGTTCTGGTATCACTCTAGTTACGAATACAGTATCTGTGTCGATATAGCCAACATAAGTTTTCTTTATTTTGTCCTCCGGGTAGAAAAAATCTCTCTGCATTCGCTCGTGCCCACGCGAATGGTAAATACTGGGATCAATCGGGCTTTGATATTCCACACGTGGATAGGGATATCGCATTGGCAAAGACTTCCCAAGTTCTTTATCCCTTGCACTTTCTTCGTCAAGCACGACTACGATAGATACATTTCCAGGCCAAAAGTATCGCAAACTTGGAAGTAGAAAATTGTCGTATTGGTCAATAAATGCACTGCCCATTCTAAGATATAACTCGAGATCTTCAAACAGAGCCTGATTTTTAGTGATATGTTTTCTAGAATTGACACTGGAATTATACAATTGTCTTATTACGTAATTGTATAACTGTAGCCTATACAGATGTAATACAAATACAGAAGATAAGCCAAGCCATACGACGAACAAACATTTCCGAGACAAGTTTCTGATAATAAACATATCCTCGTTTATGCCTCAATTCCAAATGTAGTGAAATCTGTTTGGTTAGACCTTGAACGGACCTAAAATAAAGAAGGAATACAAATTGTTATATCTATCTATCTATCTATCTATCTATCTATCTATCTATATCTATATATATATATATATATATATATATATATATATATATATATATATATATATATATATCGTGTGGTTGACGTTTGTCCGTAATTGATAGTTATATATAGAGTTTCTGCATCCCTGACTTTGTCATGGTAATAAGTAATAAACTACTGAAGTTTGAGTTCACGTACTAACCATGTTTACGAGTTAGCGGAATTTTCCATTAATTGTACAGAAAATAATATTGCTTCGTAGGTCAAATAAAATATGCATACATAGCGGTTTGGTAAAGAAATAATTCATTCCTATTTTAAAATCAGTCTGCAGAATCGCTTACAGCTGCGCTTAGAAATACGTTGAGATGAAGTATTGAAATTATTCTTTGGAATTACAATGTGCTCATTGACTGGATTAAATCAATATTTTGGAATTATTGTGAACTCATTTAAGACAATTGTTACATCGGTATATTCTATATTATCGTTATAAAGCACATTTAAGGCTATAGTCATATAAAGACAGTCTGTACATCAGGGTTTTTAAAGATTATTGGAATTCATTCAAACCATTGTAGACTTTTGCACTTGTTATAGGACATTTGACGAATCGAGTTCTGGTGGTCATTGTCGGGAAATTTGGAGTACTGAGTAAATATGGATATTTTAGTATCTGATGCATCAATCTCAATTCGACATTATAAGGCCATTCATGATTTTCTTCCATCGATAAAAAGGATTAAATTATGTCTCTTAAAGCTGTACCACCCTTCATACGACGTACGGATCACAAATGCTTTTCATGGTTTGGAAATATAGCTGTTACTGATCTTTAATTATATAAATTTGATGTGCAAGGGCATTTATTATGTAATGCAGAGACTGAAATCTCGGCCAATATTCTGATATTTACAATTTATGTTTTTAATAGTTTTGCTTGGTAGTAAATTGCCGTTCTCGTTTGCTAATACTGGAGTCCACGCCAAAATTATTGTATAACTGTCCATATTAACATCACTTCATACATTTGTTGTGGGTATCAAAGTTTGTGCTTTTGTGAAACAATGGCCATTTCTCGAGTGTACAAATTCACATACATGCCGCAGATTATTATGGAGTGCTGTTATATTAGTTCTTTATATTCCCAGTTTGTGGCAACTCCGTACGCCACTAAAATTGGTGCTATACGAACAATCATATATTCACCATATATTTTCCGAGTTTGTTTCAGGGTAACACTCGAAGCACTTGCACAAGGCCTATATACCTGTTACGTGTTTATATCGTTATATCGATATTGTGATAAACATACTAATCTTAGGGAAACCATCATTGCTCTCTCTCTCTCTCTCTCTCTCTCTCTCTCTCTCTCTCTCTATATATATATATATATATATGGCGGGGGGTGAAAATGGCAATTTATGCGAATGAAATCGGTCACAAGGTAGCAGGAAAATCCGTAATTGGAAGGCTTTGAACGAAACGGATACATTAACATGAAATACAATGAATATCGAAAAGAAAATATAATCATATATGTCTGACATACATGTGTACATGCTAATATGTATAAAAGTAAAAATAATAAATAAATAAAATGCATAATAAAAGATCATTAAAATATGTCCATTACAAATATTAGTACGCCATACTGATGTCAAAGTGATAAATTACATTTAAAGAATAATTATGATATGTTAAATGAATCATTTTGGGTATAGACAATAAGATCTTGAATGAAACTGAATATAAGTTAATGTGTGTTGAATAAAATAAATTGGTTATCTTATGCGAGGTGTAGTTATAAAACAAGGCGAGGCTGCTAAGTGATAGTGAGAGCGATAAATCCAGCCATAAAAGTTTGCCTTGTAGGAAAGTACTTGCTTAAGACTTTGCAGTTATAGTAAAAATAACTTACAGCCCTATGATTAATCGCTAGTTGTAAAAATCCGGTGCGTCTTTAAGTATGGTTATAAAGTTTGTGAACAGGGTCATGACACTTGGCAGACCAATGAAATTTGGATTTTTTACTCCACCTATTTGTCCTAGGCTCGACAATTATGGATAAATTGGAGCAAAGCTTTCCTACAATATCCAACTATACCCCAAAACTGCATCAGTTGCTTATTACTAATAGGTTCTGAGAATTCAGAGAGAGAGCCTTGATTTTAACCTCGTTTTCACTTGACCTTGTCTAATAATATGTCCAGAAATGTCACAGAAACATTTTAATATTCAGTGTTCCATAAATTAACTGTCAGATCAAAGAATTTCCGAATGGTTTCCAAGTGAACTTTCCATGTATCTTTGTACGTGACGACGTCATTGACGTATATGTCACACATATCTATACAAGAGGTTATCATGTACGTTAAACGCTGAAATGTTGCCGGAGAACCTTTCAATTCAAATGATAACACTTTATACTGATAAAATGCACAGGAAGTTTCAAATGCTGAAATTTCATTTCTTCTTTCACTGAATGGAACTTGTGAGAATAATTTTAAAACTTCGAATCTTTTCAATGTAGTCATCTATTCTTGGTATTGGGAATGAATCCTTTTCGGTTCACTTTTCTATAGTCAGTAACACATACGAAATGTATTATTTTCCCGTTCAGTTGTATCAGGGTCATATAGTTTATATTTAACACAATATCCTTTATAGGCATATTTGACTTGACCTATGTCGCTATAGAGGGTTCTGGAAAATCCATTCATCCTAATGGAAAGTACTGGGGACTTGACCTATGTCGGTATAGAGGGTTCTGGAAAATCCAGTCATCCTAATGGAAAAGTACTGGGGACTTGACCTATGTCGGTATAGAGGGTTCTGGAAAATCCAGTCATCCTAATGGAAAAGTACTGGGGACTTGACATATGTCGGTATAGAGGGTTCTGGAAAATCCAGTTATCCTAATAGAAAAGTACTGGGGACTTGACCTATGTCGCTATAGAGGGTTCTGGAAAATCCAGTTATCCTAATGGAAAAGTACTGGGGACTTGACTTATGTCGCTATAGAGGGTTCTAGAAAATCCAGTCATCCTAATGGAAAAGTACTGGGCCTAGTGTTATTACAAAGAAGAATGTACTTTAAGTCTTGCTACTTAAGCATCTTGTTTACTTAAAACTTTACAAACGTCAGGTAGGCAATAACTCCATTCACAACCCTCAATTACGATCATCACAAAAAGTCATGTACACAATACAAATTTAATATTCATGACGCGACGAGCTATACGTCATATTAAGTCATCTGGTGAGAACACCATATGGCTTTCCGTACAGGAGGGGTAGTGATAAAAAGAGTACCAATATGGACGTCTTTACGATTTAAATTTGATGCATGAATTCCACCTGATCAATAATCTCAGTATGCAGGACCAGGTTATACTACAATGTAATTATTACATTTATATCACGTGTTATACCATAATGTAATTATTACATTTATATCGTGTGTTATACCATAATGTACTTACATCTACACTGAGAGCGTGGTTAATGAGTTAGTTCATAAACGTGTACCCTTAAGTTCCTTACATGTTACTCAGCACACAATGTCACTCGAGTCAAATCAAAAGGTAATTAAGTATATATTATTAACCTAGAAAGTAGTCATGAATAAACGTAGGTATATATATATATATATATATATATATATATATATATATATATATATATATATATATATATATATATATATATATATATATATAATTTCCACATCACACACCCAGCTTGGAACAACTTTTACAACTTATATATTAAATAATAGTCCACTTCTAAAATATCAGGAAAGTTTTGTTACCATAAATTTTCAAATATTCAAAACTGCCAACACACATTTGTATTTTTAAGAAATGCAGTCATATTTGGTGACTGACTACTTTTGCATCTGGGGATAATAGGAGATTGCCGTATGTAGCAACGGACACTTAATGCATGTTTCGCAGTATCGAGGCCGAGAATTAGATGAAGTGGACAACAATGTCTTGGACAGAATTTTGACAATGAGGTCTCAGATGACGCTGGTGTGCAAAGTGATATTAAAGATGAGAGAGACAAAGTAATTTGCCGCTGAAATCTTGCATTGAAATTTTAAAAAAATCCAGACAAAGTAGGAAAGACTCAGAGAATCATGCCAAGATACAAGACATTCTTAGAAATTATCCCGTTTGGAGCAAAAACCCATGTTTAATTCCCAAGACACTTTCCACAATGTAAATCATCTAAAACATCAAACGTAACTTAAATCCATTTTCAACTTCAGAATTTCAAAGACATAGTTTGCAAAATTATAATTTTTAAAGAGCAAATTTAAGTGGAGGGACATAATTTGTCTATTAAAATTAACGAGGAATCAAATTTGTTTAGTAAACCTCAGGATGAAACTGACAAACAATTACAGCGTAAAGGTACATGTATCACAGAGAGCAGCAACTGTTTTGATTGTGACGCAAATTTACAATAATTACATCTTCTAACAATGTGTTGAGACTTCATTACTGGGTCAGAAACAGTGAACTGTATGTTTATATTTTACATCTTTGTGACTTATTGAAGTCGAAAAACGAAGATAGCAAAATGGAAAAATATTGTAATATTCTTCAGAATGTACTTGCTAATTATACATGAATGTTAAATATCTAGTCCCCGCATGTACGAAAGAGACTAAATCATCGAGTTTTAAAAGAAAAAGATAGGCATAAAAACATATACATTATCACGTTAAGTTCAATGCATCAAACATTTCTTGTATTAAATGAATCACAGAAATAGAGAATGTAAATTCAAGGACATTCTGTATACGCTATTTAATATCCGTTAGTCTGTAAACTTTTCCCCTGAAATTTTTTGAAAGTAGAATGTTTATTCAGTAAGCCTGTCCATACAGCATTTGTAAAATTTCAAAGCTAATCGCCTAATCACACCTCATCATACATGTCATATATATATATATATATATATATATATATATATATATATATATATATATATATATATATGACATATAAATATATATATATATAAATATCCTACCTTTAAGGCGACAGCAAAAAATGCAGTACCTCCTGGCAATACGTCCCAGCCAGTATTGTATTTGTATCGTAGGATAGTTACTGCGTGAATATTGGAAGGAACTTTTTAACAAGCTAAAAAGAAAATGTAAAGAAAAAACAAATAGACCCCATATATTTGCGTTCATTCATTCATAAAATATCCCCTTGGGTGATCTATTGGCATACCCTTTCCGGAACCCATTAAGTACTGGAGTACATCTAAATATTATATTGATAAAATGAGAGTGCAGTCAAGCATAAATTATATATATATATATATATATATATATATATATATATATATATATAGAGAGAGAGAGAGAGAGAGAGAGAGAGAGAGAGAGAGAGAGAGAGTACAGAGAATTTATCAATATTCCATTGTAAGATATATAGCAAGGAATTTTTAAAGTTGGAAAAAAGAAATGAAAAATATATTTTCGTTTATGCATATAATATACTCTTGGGTGACATATCTGTTTTGGTTTTCATAATTCATTAGGTAGTGGTTATGCTGGAATGCTTACATCTACAGATATGTTGATAAAACTTTGATTTGCGACAACGAAGACATACTCAAGATAATTATGATATAGTATTTTTTTTAAATTGTGTCCGTAGGAAACACAAATTTCCCCACCGCAGTCTAATAAACTTAAAGTTAGTTTCACACAGCGTATTTCTGAATTCTAAAATGTATTGGTAATTTAAAGCAACAATGTTTCCCATTTATATATATATATATATTTGTGGCCATCCGAGTAGAGGTGCAGCTTACCCTGGTCACGCCGCCTAGTCATTAAGGGGAGACAATACAAGTTGGGCATATCAAACAGAACTAGAATAATAAAGCCGCTCGATGGCGTCAGAGATAGGGATTTTAAATCTGTGCGTGAGAAATTTTAATCCAGAGATTATACTTTTCCTGTCTAACACAGATGCACAATTAAGGATTATTTTTTCTCTCATTCTAGAGCAAACAATGAGAGTTGAAATCGTAAGAGCGTAATTTGAATAATGATGTAACTTGCAAACAATATAACACTCATTAATAATTTCATGTCCTTAATACAGCATAAAACTCACTGATAATTTCATATTCTTTATACAGCATAACAGTCATTGATAATTTCATGTTCTTTATACAGCATAACAGTCACTGATAATTTAATGTTTTTTATACAACATAACGCCCATTGATCAACATAACAACCATTGATAAGTTCATGTTCTTTATACAGCATAACACTCATAGATAATTTCAGGTTCTTTATACAGCATAACACTCATTGATAATTTCATGTTCTTTATACAGCATAACAGTCATTGATAATTTCATGTTCTTTATACAGAATAACAGTCAGTGATAATTTAATGTTCTTTATACAACATAACACTCATTGATAATTTTATGTTCTTTATACAGAATAACAGTCAGTGATAATTTAATGTTCTTTATACAACATAACACTCATTGATAATTTCATGTTCTTTATACAGCATAACACTCATTGATAATTTCATGTTCTTCATACAGCATAACACTCATTGATAACTTCATGTTCTTTATACAGCATAACAGTCATTGATAATTTCATGTTCTTTATACAGCATAACACTCATTGATAATTTCATGTTCTTTATACAGCATAACAGTCATTGATAATTTCATGTTCTTTATACAGCATAACAGTCATTGATAATTTCATGTTCTTTATACAGAGTAACACCCATTGATAATTTCATGTCCTCTATACAGCATAACACTCATTGATAATTTCATGTTCTTTATAAAGTATAACACCCATTGATAATTTCATGTTCTTTATAAAGTATAACACCCATTGATAATTTCATGTTCTTTATAAAGTATAACACCCATTGATAATTTCATGTTCTTTATAAAGTATAACACTCATTGATAATTTCATGTTCTTTATACAGAATAACAGTCAGTGATAATTTAATGTTCTTTATACAACATAACACTCATTGATAATTTCATGTTCTTTATAAACTATAACAGTCAGTGATAATTTCATGTTCTTTATACAGCATAACAAACATTGATAATTTCATGTTCTTTATAAAGAATAAGTCATTGATAATGTCATGTTCTTTATACAGCATAACACTCATTGATAATTTGATATTCTTTATACAGCATCACAGTCATTGATAATTTCATGTTCTTTATACAGCATAACAAACATTGATAATTTCATGTTCTTTATAAAGAATAAGTCATTGATAGCTTCATGTTCTTTACACAGCATAACACTCATTGATAATTTGATATTCTTTATACAGCATCACAGTCATTGATAATTTCATGTTCTTTATACAGCATAACAAACATTGATAATTTCATGTTCTTTATAAAGAATAAGTCATTGATAGCTTCATGTTCTTTACACAGCATAACACTCATTGATAATTTCAAGTTCTTTATACAGTATAACAGCCATTGATAATTTCATGTTCTTTATAAAGAATAAGTCATTGATAGCTTCGTGTTCTTTATACAGCATAACACTCATTGATAATTTCAAGTTCTTTATACAGCATAACAGTCATTGATAATTTCATGTTCTTTATACAGCATAACACTCATTGATAATATCATGTTCTTTATACAGCATAACAAACATTGATAATTTCATGTTCTTTATAAAGAATAAGTCATTGATAGCTTCATGTTCTTTATACAGCATAACACTCATTGATAATTTCAAGTTCTTTATACAGCATAACAGTCATTGATAATTTCATGTTCTTTATACAGCATAACACTCATTGATAATATCATGTTCTTTATACAGCATAACAAACATTGATAATTTCATGTTCTTTATAAAGAATAAGTCATTGATAGCTTCATGTTCTTTATACAGCATAACACTCGTTGATAATTTCAAGTTCTTTATACAGCATAACAGTCATTGATAATTTCATGTTCTTTATAAAGTATAACAGCCATTGATAATTTTATGTTGTTTACACAGCATAACACTCATTGATAATTGCATGTTCTTTGTACAGCATAACAGTCATTGATAATTTCATGTTCTTTATAAAGTATAAGTCATTGATAATTTTATGTTGTTTACACAGCATAACACTCATTGATAATTCCATGTTCTTTATACAGTATAACAGTCATTGATAAGTGTATGTTCTTTATACAATTATTGATAGTCCTCTCCGGTGGCGGAGTGGTTAGAGAGTCCACCTAAGTTGCGGGAGGTCGTGGGTTCCATCCCTGTCCGTGTCATACCAAAGACTTATAAAAATGGTACTAACAGCTGCCTCGCTAGGCGCTCAGCATTAATAGGTTAGTGTTACGACTCATCGGTCTGCTGTCAGGATAATGTGACTAGGTGGGACATGATGCTACATGTCTGCGGCATGATGCCCGAGTGCTAGACATCGCTTTAAACTGCCACACTGCAGACATCGTAGCGATATGACTGATTTTTGTTTAAACTACGTTAAAAATCCACGCACATACAGAGAGAGAGAGAGAGAGAGAGAGAGAGAGAGAATTTCATGTCCTTTATACAGCATATTACTCATTATACAGGATAATACACATTGATAATCGCATGTTATTTATATAACAAAACACTGATTTATAATTTCATTTTACAATATTACACCGATTTATAATTTCATGTCTTTAACTTAAAGTGTAAGAGACTCGATTTTTTTTTAAAATGGCCCTTAAGTGATGTTTGATCACATCTGTTTTAGGAGCAGTGGTAGAGACAGCTGAGATAATGCCAAGACCACGTCCCATTTGCGTACTAGAGATATTTTGCACAGAAGTTCAAACATGGATTGGGCAAAAATAAAACCCACTCTTGCCCACAATATTATTCGAGATAGACATGAAATAGTGATATAAACATTGATTCAAGTTTGATTTCGAATTAATTTATCATTAAAAAATAGGAATAGGAATCTGAAATAAATGACAATTACAACAGCGCCTTTCTCCGACTCGAAATCGATCTACATCAGTTATAAAGGTGGCTAGGTCGACCACTGTGAGATGTCCCATTTGAACGACACTTTATTTCAAATACTGTCCGTTTTAGTACGTAAATGTGTTGCAGTAAATGTTAATTATCTTGATTATCGCGAAACAATGCTCAGGCCACGATGAAAATCAGGAAGGTTTTGTTGCACTGAAAATCTCTATCCATACTGTTATGGAATGTGGGAATCTCTATCGGTAATGCAAGATCAGTGAAGTGGTCTTAATGCGTGGTAGTACAACACTTAAATAAAGAAGACAAAATTTGGTTCTGTACTTTTCATTTCCGATCGCTCTAGTGAGTGTGGATGATTACTGGGATAGACAAAAATATTTGTCTTTAAGATGTATACCTTTCTTTGTGATATTAAGTTTTTTTTTTATTGATAATGAGCTGAGAATCATCGAATTATTTCCAAAGTTATGGGAGACGAGAGTGATTCAGGGAAAGTATAATGCCTCTAAACTGTTTGGCGACGAATAAATAATGTAGTGGGTCTTTGAAAGTTTTCGATTTGTCTGGGTTTCTAAAATGTTACGTGTAACCGTCACCCTAAAACTTTGCAAAGGGTTAAGTTTGCTGTTGGGTACTTGAAATATGATCAGAAGCTTAATTTGTATAACCTTTTGTTTTCAGTGCTATCAGTTTTTTGCTGATCGCAGCCAATTGAGGACAAACAAACGGTTACAAAAATATAAAAACTACAGCGAAATATACCGGTAATTGAAACATTTAACCGTTGTTCACTATTCTGAAGTCACGACATGTATCTAATAAAGTTAAATTCCATTCTTGAATAACTGTTTAGAATGACCATGTTTTCTTTATTCGTAGCAGTTATTAGTAGTATAGTAGTAGAATGATTAAAAGACTTTGAGAGTTGTGTTACTTTTTGGAGTCACAGCCTCTATCCTCATGTCCTTTATTTTTATTTACATAATATGTACATCCCGTGGATCAATAATCCACTAAAATTATGTGACCAAACAAGTAGCCAAACAAATCGCTAGTCATAGAAGACATAGTAAGTGACGCAGAACGGTAACTGGCAAAACTGCCTATGACAATATACACCTCTTTGAGATTGTGATATAACATAACCATATGTGATATTTATACAAGTTTTGTTTATTTTCTTTGTTTATCTTTACTCGACTTTAATTGTCTGTAAATCCGCTATCGCAAGGTTTCTTACTTGAGCTCTAAGTTGACGGTGATTTTCCACTTTTTATTTCTGTCAACTTTATTGATCTTCGGTAGCCACTGAATACAGATTAATTATGAGACTACTTTGTGCTGCTGCATGCAATTCTGAATAAACACGTATTTTTAAATGTAATCGTATCGAAATTAATTTGCTAGCGCCACCAGACACACCGCTTCCAATAGCTCTGACAACAATTCCATTGGTGCACCTATTGTGGTTGTGGTGGATGCGATTTCTGTAACACCAAGACCAACATGTATTGCCAATAAATAGCATCTTTGACAAAACACGCACTATAACACTATGCTGACAAATTAGGCTGATCCCAACGGTTTATTTATATTTGACGCTTAAACCATTAGATGTCAGTGTATATGAGGTCTTCTTAACATCGTTCTGAAGCAAATATTCATCGGCATGTGGAATAAACTCACTATCGATTCTGGCATTTTTGTGTTAGTGCATCTACCATGTTGTTGGTAAATTCTGCAACCTCATAACTGCAGACAGAATCCATTTTATAATACGATGCATGCTTTGTCAAGGCTATAAACATGAAAAGATAACAGCTTTGTATGATACCGTGCAACGACAAATGAAGTCACTGACGTTGACTCTAATACCAAATAAATCTGTACGAGTGAGTCAAGTTACACGCATGAATTCCCTACGTGAATACTTTTAACATAAACAAATTTCAAGCATTTATTTATGTAGAAATAGTAATGTTAAGTTTGTAACCTCAACGGTTTTTTTCTGCTTCTTTTGTATTTGCCTTTGATTCATTTAGTCTAAAGTGCTCAGGCTAGTTCGATACTAGTCTTCTACTGTTCGTTGTCAGCTTATGGTAGACACACACACACACACACACACACACACACACATATATATATATATATATATATATATATATATATATATATATATATATATATATATATATATATATATATATATATATATATATATATATATATATAAAACCACGGCAATTATTTAGTATAATCTATTTTCACTACTGTATTTAGTATCGAGTACAAATAATATTCCATGTAATAGAAAAACTTCTCTGCCAAACTGTGTAGCCTTGGCGATGCAAAGAAAATCTATAAGTTTTACTTATGCGGCATTTGAAAGGTATTTTCTGTGATATCATTGCAATTAATAATATAGGCCTGATTAAAAGGTGTGCCATGCGGATCATTATCATAATAAAAAATCGTGTCTGAAGCAGTGTAAAGACATTTTTTGCTGATTGTTGCTCGACGTCACTTCTATCTTCTATGACTCTTGTTATTTGAATGACTGCTTGTTTGGCCACTTCATGTTCGTGAATTATTAATCCACGTGGTGTACCTAGTTGTTATGAATATTCAATTTAATTGTTCGTTTATTAGTTTTAAATTGTTTATTTATTTATTTCAGTACATGCTATTGTAATGTAACATTGTATGCTGGACTTGACTTTGTCCAAAAGTAAGTTCAGTTCTGCTTGACCTGCTTGACTTTTTAAAAAAAAATTTATGTAAACAACTAATCATATCTTTATAATTGTCTATGTATATGAACTTAATATCAGGATTTTGATTCAGGTAAACAAGAAGGAATAAATAGGTTGATCTAGGTGAGGGTTTTGGAGTTTCCTAAGTGAATTTTACAGGTCATTGTGTTGTAAAAAGCAAGGCTCATTCGATCATTCTAGAAGATTATTTTCCATTAGGTAATGCCATTTTTTGAAAACGCTAATTGTGGCCTGAGGTCAGGTAGAGAACTATATAAGCTTGTGATTGTGAGGATGTGGTCATTCGTGCTATAACATCTAGCATCTTCAAGTTGTATAATATTGTAACCAGTTTGGGTAGAATTTTATTTTCTAAAATTATTGAATTCAAGTGATTATTTTCTCCGAAAATACAAAAGTGCTCTGATAAATGTCTTGGATTAAGACATTCATTGGAATTTATAATAAATTCAAAACTGGAATCATATTTATGTGAGTAGTATATAGGGCCACCCTAACGTCAATGGACTTACCATGCAAAAACGGTCCATGCACTCTGGCGTCAAGGGGAATTTAACATGGGGAATTTTAACATGGATGAACTGTAGAGCGTCAAGGGGAATTGAACATGGAAATTGAACAGGACCGGTGCTTTAGCGTCAATGGGACTTTAACGTTAAAATATGGGGTTTGCACTTTGGCGTCAATGGGAATTGAACATGGGAATGTCACCTGGGGATCAATGGGAATTAAACATTGGTGACGTCATAGGTTTATAGGGTCAAAACCTTTTATAGGGTGAAATGTATTTGTAGGGACAAAGGGTTGATATGGACAAACATAGACATACAGAAACAAACAAATACACATCCGAACACACAGAAAAGAGGACAGAAATATTCTAAAGAAAGACTCACAGATAGAATAGAGACTCTAAAAAGAAAAGTCTGTTGTATGGGTTCAAAACATTTATTCAAGTATATACATGGGCACTCTGGCCTGTGCTTTGGTCTAAGCACTATCCATTTAATACATAACCATTTGGACATAGAACAAACCTATTTACGAGTTGTTTAGTTATTGAGTCTAGTAAACTAATGTTTAAAATTAACGTTCACTCCTTTCTAAAATCACTTCATATGCAACAAATTTACATTAAATGTTCTTTTATAAGAAAAAGCTAAAATAAAACAAGTAACAAACAATCAAATAAGAGAAAGTTCATGTTTGTCTCTCTATCCGTCACACACGTTGTTTAAAATCTGGTCAGCTACCACTTGTGTCCCAGCATAGATGTTTCCCATCACGTACTCCCTTTCAGTCGTAAATCTGCTGTTACGTCCATCGTGCTAGGTACACTTATCGGTAAGCAGATCAAGAGCAGTCATCGTCTTCTTCCCATGGAGGTACAACATATGCCATATGAATAGTCACTTTTCCATCGGTGATGTCAAATTTTTCTCTCATAGACTGCACGTCTTCAATAGCCCTCAAAAGTTTGGAAGAAGTTATTTCTGCAGGTGTGCTAAATTCGAGACATACAGACAAGTTCAAACTGTCGTGTTACATTGATAGGCTCAAACGAATTCGATCTTTGACTTGGCAATGACATTTGAGTTCTTCTAACAGTGATTCAAGTAGATTCGTAATAAAACCTGATACTTCCTCGGCTGGAACGTCAGACGCGAAGTCTTTAAATTTCACCGTGTAGGTGTATGTTGTCGTTCTAAATTTTTTCGAGGTCGCTGTCTGAGTCATTTGGATGCTAAAATACTCCTTTAGGTCTATTGAATCATTTCCCTTCTTGAACGCACTTTGCTGTGACGGTATGGTGGTGAAAGAGGTCAATGATGTTTGTTCCTTCTCTTTTTTTTCTGCGTAGAGTTATTCATCTTTCTCATCGCTTGTCCTCGCAATGAAGTGTCGTTCTTGGAAGTTGTCCCTTTTTATATGCTGACCAATATCGATGTGACCGTACGGCAACGTAAAGTGATTGGGAAGTCTCACTCGATTCTGGTACACGATTTGATAGACTTTTTCCAGGGATCGACTGACGATGTGGTGAGTGGGTAAACGTACAATCTTGTTCGGTTGGTGAGTGGTCACTTTAAAGTTTCCATCCTCTCCAGATTGCAAGGCTTCTTTCAATACCCCGAAGTTGACCACTCGACTGGTACGATAATTCAGAGTCAGTCCTTTCACTTTGCACTCCGTGTGCACTTCTCCTTGTTTGTCCCGGTATTGGTAGCCGTAATTTTTAGGACCGCCACTGGCGAAACTTAGAATCTTGTCGTCGGGGTGTTCGTCTGTCCGGGCTCCTAAACGGTCTCCTTCGATGTTAGGGTGTTGCTGACCCGGTCGATCAATGTAGATGCAACTGTCCGTGTCAAAGTACAGGACACGATCCCCTAACAGTTCTAAAGCTTCGTACAATTTTAAGCGAGCATGGGCTGTCACATAAGCCGCAATGATGACATTTCCAAATTCGTCGGCTTGTACAAAGTTCAGATCTTCTTCGTAATTGACTAAGATCAAATCCTCGCGAACGACGTCCACGTGTTTCATGAATTTGGTTTTGTCGTGAATCATCTGGAAGTAGCGGGAAGGTTCTGTCAAATACTCCGTCTTGGGTAAACACGACCGTTGTGCCATTTTACCCCACAAGCAGTTTAACATCACTTTGGCAAACGATCGCCTGCCTTCGTTTTTCTCGATGTGGTCTAAAGAGATGCCTTCTTGTGCCCAGTATTTCTCTTTGAATGTCTTTTGGTCTTCTGGAGTGTGACACCAGGAAGGATAACCACTGGCTTCTTGCTTTAGTTTCAAGAAGGCATCCACGTAGTCTGCGAAAATGCCTTTCTGAGTGGGGTCACCCTTGTGGTATTGTTCTGTCTTGGGAAAGTGGTAAATTTCGTACACTTCTAACAGTTGATATCCCATGTCCAGAGCTTTGAACAATTCTACGCTGACCCACGTCCCCGTCAAGGCGCGTTCTTCCTGGGTGTGCTGGCAAGGTTGATCTTGGTTGCACGTTTCGGCACAAGTACGGCACAAAGGAAACATCAGTTTGCCTTGACAATGGTGAGGTAACACGGGATGGTACAAGTCCGTGGGAGGCAAAACTTTGCACTTGATCAAGCCTTCGTATTGTCGAATGTTTTTCAGGTCGATGTGTTCCGTTAGCAATTGCGGGTGTCCTGCAGGAAAGTGACAATATTTGCACACGTAGGGATACAGCGAACACACGTCCAAGTATTTGATTTCTTCTCCTTTCTCTTCGTCGGCTTGGTACAGTAAACAGGTGGCATTGGTCCTTCCTCCGTACAAACTATCCCTCGGGTTCAGGGGGTCCACCCACTGGTAACTTTCCACGACACGTTTAAATTTGGGATCGGTTTTCAAACGGTGATCGTATTCGTGTTCCCACATTTCCACCACTTGGTATCCTTGCTGTTCTAACTTTAGGCGTCGCTGACAAGTGTCCTGGTACAAATCTTCCATGGTTCGTTGTAAAAACTGATTTTTAGTGCCACGGTCAGGGTAACAGACGGGACATCCGTGAAATAAGCAACCGTTAAACTCGTACACGATCTTGGGGTTTTTTAAGTCCCAGCCATCGACCGAATGCGTTCCGATGCTCTTTTCGCTCCTCCGTTGCGGGCATGCTGAATCCATTTGTCTTCCTTGTCACACAAGTAATGTGACCAGCGTAGGGCTTTGACCGAGTATTGACGTTTGACATAGTTGGTCGTTTGAGGACTGATGACAGCCACGGTGTTTTCAGGCATGAATCGTTGCCGGTACACTAAGGAACACGCTTTGGCAATGGTGCAAGCTTCTTTCAAAGGACCGACCCCTCCGTGTTCCATGAACAGTTCTCGAAATTTTCCACAGCAACGCCGTAAAATGTCCACGTCGGAACGACAATACTTTAGCATTTCTTCCTGAAAGTCAAAAGGGTCTGAGGCGTGAGCCTGGTACCAAGCGTAGAAAGCTTCTCGTTGTACGGTACGCATGTTGTCAGGGTCGTAATAGTGAGTCTCAGGCAAATGGGGTAGAACGGCGTGTTGATTGGCTTGCGTATTGAAAAAGTGTGGAAAGTACCCTTTAGCCATTTCTGTCATTCCAAACGTTTTAGGCATTCGACTCAAAGGCATGGCCAAATAACTCATCGAATCTTTAAACTGTACTTGTCCCACTTGCATGAAAATGATTTTGGCTCCGTTCAAAGTGACTTTAGGACGTTCGGTGCCATGTTCTGTATAGTACCTGAGAAGAAACTGTCCATCGTATCCGGAGAAATTGTGAACCATCACCGTGGCATGACGATGACAATCTCGGTAACGTTCGATGTCCTCTTGGCTCCATGTCTTGTCGATGGGGTCTAAGACCCATCGGGCGAAATCGGCTAGCGTGTTCGGTCCCCGAAAGATTTTTTCACGTCCTCCAGGAATCTTGCTGCATTGAGGGTAATAACTGAAGATAGGTTCTTGAATGCACTTCTCGCACGCTCGATGAGCCACGCAGAAATTAGGAATGTGAATACCGGTCTCTTGCATGCATTCGAAATCGAAAACGATGAAATTGCCTTTCTTCTTTTTCTTGTGACCATCCTCTTTCTCTTGTTGGGGTTGGTATTTTTGCATGTAGCATTGGTGCTCCAAGTCCACGATTCGGTGACAAATGTGACATTTTTTCTTTCCTCGGCACTGTTGGTACATATGCCTTGTCCACACGTAGGGCACAATCTCAGGAGTTGACAAGTACATTTCTGCTGTGAACCTTGCGTCTTCAGATGTTGTTGGTAACAGGCAGGGCTAACAAACGTGCGCAGACAAGCTGGACAATGCACTCGTTCTTGCCCTTCGTTCAGACAGGGTGGAGAGGCCAAACATGCTGAGCATTTCGATCCACAATACTTGTGTTGCTCCCGATTGTTATAACCATAGTCACATTTCTCACAGTAATATCTGTATCCCAGGAATCCGGTGATGGCGGTAATGGCATGCCGCAAAGTATTACCACATTCGAGAGACGGAAAAGCGCCCCTCTAGAAAATTTAGAACCACGGCTTACAAATACAAATTGAAGTTTAAAGATTTCAAGTCCGACGTACCGTTGGAGAAAGCAGAAGGGTTCATCACCGAGGTGTGGGATTCTTTGCTCACAACACTAAAGAGACAATGTCAACCCAAAGAATACGATCGTTTGAGACTTTCCATAGAACACGACGGTTTGAAATCCCCTGTTTGGACCGAGTTTAGCAGCCCTGCAGAATTGACCCCTTCCAAAGTCATGGACAAGTTTCAACACGTGCAACAATCCAATGATCAGTTTGACATCACCGATGGAAAAGCCACACTGTCCATGACCCACGTCTCTCCTCCTCAAGGGACTGGACGCAGAAAGGTCTTATTTGTGGACGACCTTCGCAACACCAAAACAAGTCTCGTCCGAATTAACAACCCTCAAGACCAGATGTGTTTAGCCCGTGCCATCGTGGTGGGACGAACCTATGCGAACAAGAACGACACGGTAGAATGGAAAAGAACCTGGAAAACTATTCAACAATCCGACCGAGCCAAACAACGAAATGAAGCAGAACTCCTGTTACAACAAGCCGGACTGTCCAAAGACACACCCTGTGGCATTTCTGAGATGCAAAAATTGCAAGATGCCCTAGCTCCACTCTACACCTTGAAAGTGCACCCTCAAGAAGTGCGCGGACCTCTGTTGTTTCGAGGGAAAGACTTTAAGGACGGAAAATACATTCATGTCTATTATCACGATGAACATTTCGATACCATTACCGCCATCACGGGATTCCTGGGATACAGTTATTACTGTGAGAAATGTGACTAAGGTTATAACAATCGAGAGCAACACAAGCATTGTGGATCGAAATGCTCAGCATGTTTGGCCTCTCCACCCTATCTGAACGAAGGGCAAGAACGAGTGCATTGTCCAGCTTGTCTGCGCACGTTTGTCAGCCCTGCCTGTTACCAACAACATCTGAAGATGCAAGGTTCACAGCAGAAATGTACTTGTCACCTCCTGAGATTGTGCCCTACGTGTGGACAAGGCATATGTACCAACAGTGCTAAAGCACAAGTATGTCGAGGAAAGAAAAAATGTCACATTTGTCACCGAATCGTGGACTTGGAACACGAATGCTACATGCAAAAATACCAACCCCAACAAGAGAAAGAGGATGGTCACAAGAAAAAGAAGAAAGGCAATTTCATCTTTTTCGATTTCGAATGCATGCAAGAGACCGGTATTCACATTCCTAATTTCTGCGTGGCTCATCGAGCGTGCGAGAAGTGCATTCAAGAACCTATCTTCAGTTATTGCCCTCAATGCAGCAAGATTCCTGGAGGACGTGAAATAATCTTTCGGGGACCGAACATCGAACGTTACCGAGATTGTCGTCGTCATGCCACGGTGATGGCTCACAATTTCTCCGGATACGATGGACAGTTTCTTCTCAGGTACTATACAGAACATGGCACCGAACGTCCTAAAGTCACTTTGAACGGAGCCAAAATCATTTTCATGCAAGTGGGACAAGTACAGTTTAAAGATTCGATGAGTTATTTGGCCATGCCTTTGAGTCGAATGCCTAAAACGTTTGGAATGACAGAAATGGCTAAAGGGTACTTTCCACACTTTTTCAATACGCAAGCCAATCAACACGCCGTTCTACCCCATTTGCCTGAGGCTCACTATTACGACCCTGACAACATGCGTACCGAACAACGAGAAGCTTTCTACGCTTGGTACCAGGCTCACGCCTCAGACCCTTTTGACTTTCAGGAAGAAATGCTAAAGTATTGTCGTTCCGACGTGGACATTTTACAGCGTTGCTGTGGAAAATTTCGAGAACTGTTCATGGAACACGGAGGGGTCGATCCTTTGAAAGAAACTTGTACCATTGCCAAAGCGTGTTCCTTAGTGTACCGGCAACGATTCATGCCTGAAAACACCGTGGCTGTCATCAGTCCTCAAACGACCAACTATGTCAAACGTCAATACTCGGTCAAAGCCCTACGCTGGTTACATTACTTGTGTGACAAGGAAGACAAATGGATTCAGCATGCCCGCAACGGAGGAGCGAAAAGAGCATCGGAACGCATTCGGTCGATGGCTGAGACTTAAAAACCCCAAGATCGTGTACGAGTTTAACGTTTGCTTATTTCACGTATGTCCCGTCTGTTACCCTGACCGTGGCACTAAAAATCAGTTTTTACAACGAACCATGGAAGATTTGTACCAGGACACTTGTCAGCGACGCCTAAAGTTAGAACAGCAAGGATACCAAGTGGTGGAAATGTGGGAACACGAATACGATCACCGTTTGAAAACCGATCCCAAATTTAAACGTGTCGTGGAAAGTTACCAGTGGGTGGACCCCCTGAACCCGAGGGATAGTTTGTACGGAGGAAGGACCAATGCCACCTGTTTACTGTACCAAGCCGATGAAGAGAAAGGAGAAGAAATCAAATACTTGGACGTGTGTTCGCTGTATCCCTACGTGTGCAAATATTGTCACTTTCCTGCAGGACACCCGCAATTGCTAACGGAACACATCGACCTGAAAAACATTCGACAATACGAAGGCTTGATCAAGTGCAAAGTTTTGCCTCCCACGGACTTGTACCATCCCGTGTTACTTCACCATTGTCAAGGCAAACTGATGTTTCCTTTGTGCCGTACTTGTGCCGAAACGTGCAACCAAGATCAACCTTGCCAGCACACCCAGGAAGAACGCGCCTTGACGGGGACGTGGGTCAGCGTAGAATTGTTCAAAGCTCTGGACATGGGATATCAACTGTTAGAAGTGTACAAAATTTACCACTTTCCCAAGACAGAACAATACCACAAGGGTGACCCCACTCAGAAAGGCATTTTCGCAGACTACGTGGATGCCTTCTTGAAACTAAAGCAAGAAGCCAGTGGCTATCCTTCCTGGTGTCACACTCCAGAAGACCAAAATACATTCAAAGAGAAATACTGGGCACAAGAAGGCATCTCTTTAGACCACATCGAGAAAAACGAAGGCAGGCGATCGTTTGCCAAAGTGATGTTAAATTGCTTGTGGGGTAAAATGGCACAACGGTCGTGTTTACCCAAGACGGAGTATTTGACAGAACCTTCCCGCTACTTCCAGATGATTCACGACAAAACCAAATTCATGAAACACGTGGACGTCGTTCGCGAGGATTTGATCTTAGTCAATTACGAAGAAGATCTGAACTTTGTACAAGCCGACGAATTTGGAAATGTCATCATTGCGGCTTATGTGACAGCCCATGCTCGCTTAAAATTGTACGAAGCTTTAGAACTGTTAGGGGATCGTGTCCTGTACTTTGACACGGACAGTTGCATCTACATTGATCGACCGGGTCAGCAACACCCTAACATCGAAGGAGACCGTTTAGGAGCCCGGACAGACGAACACCCCGACGACAAGATTCTAAGTTTCGCCAGTGGCGGTCCTAACAATTAGGCTACCAATACCGGGACAAACAAAAAGTGCACACGGAGTGCAAAGTGAAAGGACTGACTCTGAATTATCGTACCAGTCGAGTGGTCAGCTTTGGGGTATTGAAAGAAGCTTTGCAATCTGGAGAGGATGGAAACTTTAAAGTGACCACTCACCAACCGAACAAGATTGTACGTTTACCCACTCACCACATCGTCAGTCGATCCCTGGAAAAAGTCTATCAAATCGTGTACCAGAAGCGAGTGAGACTTCCCAATCACTTTACGTTGCCGTACGGTCACATTGATATTGGTCAGCATATAAAAAGGGACAACTTCCAAGAACGACACTTCATTGCGAGGACAAGCGACGAGAAAGATGAATAACTCTACGCAGAAAAAAAAGAGAAGGAACAAACATCATTGACCTCTTTCACCACCATACCGTCACAGCAAAGTGCGTTCAAGAAGGGAAATGATTCAATAGACCTAAAGGAGTATTTTAGCATCCAAATGACTCAGACAGCGACCTCGAAAAAATTTAGAACGACAACATACACCTACACGGTGAAATTTAAAGACTTCGCGTCTGACGTTCCAGCCGAGGAAGTATCAGGTTTTATTACGAATCTACTTGAATCACTGTTAGAAGAACTCAAATGTCATTGCCAAGTCAAAGATCGAGGTCGTTTGAGCCTATCAATGTAACACGACAGTTTGAACTTGTCTGTATGTCTCGAATTTAGCACACCTGCAGAAATAACTTCTTCCAAACTTTTGAGGGCTATTGAAGACGTGCAGTCTATGAGAGAAAAATTTGACATCACCGATGGAAAAGTGACTATTCATATGGCATATGTTGTACCTCCATGGGAAGAAGACGATGACTGCTCTTGATCTGCTTACCGATAAGTGTACCTAGCACGATGGACGTAACAGCAGATTTACGACTGAAAGGGAGTACGTGATGGGAAACATCTATGCTGGGACACAAGTGGTAGCTGACCAGATTTTAAACAACGTGTGTGACGGATAGAGAGACAAACATGAACTTTCTCTTATTTGATTGTTTGTTACTTGTTTTATTTTAGCTTTTTCTTATAAAAGAACATTTAATGTAAATTTGTTGCATATGAAGTGATTTTAGAAAGGAGTGAACGTTAATTTTAAACATTAGTTTACTAGACTCAATAACTAAACAACTCGTAAATAGGTTTGTTCTATGTCCAAATGGTTATGTATTAAATGGATAGTGCTTAGACCAAAGCACAGGCCAGAGTGCCCATGTATATACTTGAATAAATGTTTTGAACCCATACAACAGACTTTTCTTTTTAGAGTCTCTATTCTATCTGTGAGTCTTTCTTTAGAATATTTCTGTCCTCTTTTCTGTGTGTTTGGATGTGTATTTGTTTGTTTCTGTATGTCTATGTTTGTCCATATCAACCCTTTGTCCCTACAAATACATTTCACCCTATAAAAGGTTTTGACCCTATAAACCTATGACGTCACCAATGTTTAATTCCCATTGATCCCCAGGTGACATTCCCATGTTCAATTCCCATTGACGCCAAAGTGCAAACCCCATATTTTAACGTTAAAGTCCCATTGACGCTAAAGCACCGGTCCTGTTCAATTTCCATGTTCAATTCCCCTTGACGCTCTACAGTTCCATCCATGTTAAAATTCCCCATGTTAAATTCCCCTTGACGCCAGAGTGCATGGACGTTTTTGCATGGTAAGTCCATTGACGCTAGGGTGGCTCTATATACTACTTATGTGATTAAACAAAAGACTGCTGACACACCAACACTTTATTCAGGACTTAATATTATTAGGACTTCTGTCTATAATTCTTGGATTATTTTGGGATTTAATTCGCAATACCGTATCTTTTTTTTTTTCATTTTCTGTGTCTATTCTCGGGAAACAAAAAAAAATTATTTGTTAAATATTACAAAGCTTGTTGTCTTTCACTTTTTTCTATTGCTTATTTTAATAGCATAGACTCGTAACAATAGTACGTGACGTTTTGCGAACATGAACAAAAGGTCATGGAGGATAGTGGCTGTGACGTAGAAAACTAACACAAATCTAAACGTCGTATTATCACTCCGCTGTAATAACTTCATATTAAGTCTTCATATTGCACGGCAACTTCGTTAATCAACTGAAAAGACGGTGATTGAAAAATCGTTGTCGATGCTTTCTATTCCTCTTACATAATTAGTCTATTGACTGGACCGCTAATTTATCTAATATATGACTTAATTTGAATTAATGAAAATATCGGGATAATTTGTGCATCAGAATGCTTGATAGATACATGAGCACACCTGCTACCATTGGTCGACGATCAGGCGACCTTTCGGCAACAGCCGTCACCCAGGGGTTTCATTTAATGTGAATCAAAAGTCAAAACAAACAATAGTTTCAACATTTTCAAGCTACATGTCAGCGGTATGATGTCTCAGTGCTAGACATCACTATAAACTGTCACACTGCAGACATCTTAGCGATATGACTGATTTTTTTTAAAAGACACGTTAAAAATCCAATACGCACACACACACGCACACAAACACACACACACAGACACACACGCGCACAAACACACACACACACACAACAGACACACATGCACACAAACACACATACAAACACACACAAAACACACACAAACACACACACACACGCACACAAACACACACATACACACACACACACAAACACACGCACACACACATTACAAGTGTTACATGGTAGCATTTTCTGAAGTACCATTCGCGACTTCAATTCAGATTTGAATATTCAAAATGTGTCAATACATGTACCACTGTACCATTGTCTTAATCTCACAATGAAATGTTTGTGCAAAACAGTAGTGATGTCTGTAACATAACGCTGCAAGTAATAATGTTTCGTTTTCTGTACTTTGAAGACGATGAATCAGTTTTGATATAAACTATATCGACACAATTACTCATAGTCTGTATGAGTACATGCAATGAGATGTTTTTTGCCCGTAAGAATACGTTGAAAAACTGTGTCAGTGTTTGTGCCTTTAAAAATGACATTTAGTATTAATTTCTTGGATATTTGGGACTCCCACGTACAGGTTCAAGTAACTTACAAGCACACATTTAGCTCATGATATTTTATTGTTAGAACTATCACTTTCAAATGTGCGTCATTAAACGAAGGTTTTGTGAGCGACACGGCTGAATTTTTACTTTTGTTTTACCAACGCATCAAATGTTTTGATATTTTCAAAGATTTACTGAATCTAATACTTATGCGTAGTAAACACTTCTAAGTAAATCTTTATTTTTTCTTTACAAATACAAGAACTCAAAATCTGTATGAGTACGTGCAATGCGACGTTTCCTGCTTGTGAGTAGTCGGTGATACAGCATCGTCTTTTAATTACAGTAATGCCAGTAGATGCGATTAGGTTTTTCTGATTTTGAGAGATATTTAACATGTTTTTCATGGATACAGTTTTGAAACCCGAATCCTGGGATGAAGCAGCAGCAGAGAGGGTGAACAGACCATAGAATTCCGACAAAATAAATAAAACAAACAAATAAATCATCTCGTAGAAAGGTCCAGATTTTACAAATGAACTTTCCTTGAGATGTTTATTTTTGCAATGACCGATTGTGCTAATAAAACCTCAGTTCGAAATAGTAGCTGAAAAAATAAAGTACTCTACGTGTTTATTTATTTCTTGTTTATTTTTTTGACGACCAACGTTGGTAGGTACCCTCTCTGCTGCTCCTCTTCTGCTGATATTAATTAAATTATTATGTTATAATAAAATGATACATCCAGAATCTCATACTGCAAGAACAGCACGAGAACGATTAGAAGCAATTAAAAAATTTCTTCCTGTCAAAGACTCATTTAGAAAAAATCTACAAGCGCAGCAAGAAGCAAAAGTTGAGTATGAAGAGGACACTAAAAAACTGTTTAAGCCCGTTACTGCGGCTACTGAACAAGTTACAACTGTCATCAAAGAAGATCTTCTTCCGGTATCAAAAAAAAATAGGAAGAAGAACTAAACAGACAAGGGAGATTTTACGAGACCTTCCAACTGGCATAGCTGCGGCTCAGCCTCCACCTGTTGGTGAGGAAATACTTGAACGTATTGGAGAACTTCGTACTGAAGTCGCCGATGTGAGAAAAAAAACTTGCATCTGAACCCAAAACAGCAGAAGAGAGCTTAAGATTAATTGCAAGATTTAACGAAGGAGTTGTTGAGGAAATTAGAAACACTGAAAGAGAGAGATTACCTGAGTTGATATCAAAAAATATATCTAATAAATCTAATTTTTTAAAACCCTTTTATGGAAAAACAAATGATGATGATTTCATTAAATGGATATATCGCGTATATTACAATAAAAAACAAGCTAGAGGTCAAGAATTTAAAAGACTTAAAGAAGAAGTAGAAAGATTTAGAGGGGGACGGGAACAACCAAAACAAGGAGAGTCCTCCCAGTATCAGCTTCCTCCACCTCTGCAACAAATAGAACAACAACAACAATCTTCTTCGCCACAGCAAAGGTTGCTGTCGAAAATTAAAAAGGCTAAAGAGTCACTTAAATCACCCTTCTCGAAGAAAATTTCTGCACCGAAAATGACATTTACACCGACAGGTTCACCACATGGATTTCAAGAAGGTGACTCATCCCCGGACACCACTGAAGTACCTACTCCGGTAATGCAACCACCACCCCAAGATGAACCTAAAACAGGATCTGGTTTATGTCCTGATAATATCATCAATGACGTGTCACGGTTAGAAGTTCTCATAGGAGGAAAACGTGCCGGAAATAATTCACCAGAAATAACCAATGAAGCAGCTGATATTTGTCGGCGACTTTTTCAAGGTGGTATCATGGATATTGGCGTTTACCGAGAACTTATTGATGAGCTCGTTGATGACTAGTTGTTAGATAAATGGTAAATAAAATAAGATGATTGTGCATGATAATCATCGTAAACCCACACAGGTTAGAGCGGTAAACTCACGATTACCAATCTATGAAGCAATTTACGGAGATGGACTTGGTGATGTCATTCGGGGATTATTCACGAGGATAGCTCCAAAAGTAGCACCTGTTGCAAAACAATTATCGATGAAGGCTATTGATATTGTTCGTGATAAAGCTCCTGGTACAATTGTCAATGTTGCTGGTAAGGCGTTCTCGGCGATCAAAGAAAGATTAGCACGATTATTGCGACGAAAACAACAACCACCGGTGAAACTGGCAAGTACTGAGGTGATGCCTGCAGATGTCAGTAAAATAATAAATCAGGCTGCAAATCAAAAACTAGCGGCGATATCTGAAGAAGCAGAAAAAAATATAACAGCAAATTTAATAGCAGGGGGCGGTTTTCGTCGACGATGATCATCATTTGGAAAAATGGTAACTATAATAAAATGTTCAGGCGCGAATCAGACCCAGCATTTGATATGGAGGCACCTGTCCTTAAGTACGAGTCAGTACGTGATTATCAGTTTTATTCTTATGACGCAAGACAACCAAATCATCCGGGGAGAATCGAATTACAGGTTCATGATACAAGTAGATATTTCTTGCCCGCTGAAGCGTTTATTGAAGTAGAAGGTACACTTGTAAAGGGGGATAATACGGCATATGGTGCCAATCTGCGTGTTGGTTTTGTCAACAACGGAATTATGGCACTGTTTGATAGCGCCACATACATGATTGATGGAAAAAATATTGAATCAATTCAGAAGGATGTTGATGTTGCTACAACAGTAATTGGTCTGGCGAGATATTCTGACGACTTTACAAGATCAGCTGGTCCAACAATAATGTTCGCTAAAGATATCACCGACAACGCCAACCATAATCAGTATATCAAGTTATACACGCCAAGGGATACTGCTGTTGCTAATCAGTTAGAAGGTGCCAACCCAGACCGTGAAGGTAGACCAGCTGCTGAATTTGAAATCATAAAAGATATTGCCCCGACTTTCAACCTAGGATTTGCAACACGCCGGGCGGCGCTGTCGGGAGGTGATAGAAATTTTTCGTGTGCAATTCCATTATCTCACATCTTTGGATTTTGCAGAAATGTTAGAAAAGTCATCTTTGGAGCTAAACACACAATTGTGCTCGTAAGAAAAGGTAATGATAATGATGCAATCTGGCGAGGTGATGGTGTTGCTGATGCTGGTAAAGTAAATATATCAAAACTTTCATTGTGGATGCCAGTAATGACTCCATCTATTACTGAGGAACAAAAATTACTATCTTTTATGGATCAAGGCGGTAAATCATTGCTATCATGGTTAACAGTAACCAAAGATGCTGCTCAAAGCAGTATTAATGGTTTATTTACATGGCATATAGCATCACAACAGGGTGTTTCTGCACCACGACATATTTTTATTGCACTACAAGATAATGCTCGGACGAATAATCAACAACGTTCACATATGATATTTGATAACCTTGGAGTTAATGAAGTTTCCTTACGGATAAATGGACATCAAGAACCAACAGAAAATATACAACTAAATTTTGTTCAAAATCATGTAGCGCGCGCATATCATCGTTTAATGTCATTCATGGGACGTGATCAAAATATAGATACCGGCTTGCAAATATCACAACTAGATTTTACAGGTCTATATCCGATTTATTATTTTTCACTAGAACATCTTGATTTATCCAAACAATCTGTTGTTGATATACACTTTCGAGCTCATGTTACTAACCCTCCTCCTGATATAGCTGGTCCACCAATTGTTCGCGGCACCTACAAAGCGATCGCGGTCATACTTAGCGACAAGGCCATGTTACTTGAAGGTGGCAGTGGTCGAATGAGGGTCGTTGATGCACCGGTGGAAAATCTTTAATCGTGTTATTTAGAAAAATATATTTTATATAAAAATGTCGTATAGTCATGTTAATGTTACTCTGACCCCGGGTCAGGTAAAAAAGCTTCAATCAAAAACCGCCAACAAATGCGGAACTAAAATATCACTAAAACGAGATCATATTAGTGGTGGTCCAAACAAATTATCGTTGACAAATAATCAGATTAAACATTTCAATAAAGCCCTAGAATCAAAAACTGGAGTTCAATTTCATCTCTCCCCGAGCGCCATCAAAGACATGGTTAAAACGGGTGGTATATTCCCACTACTTGCGGCCATTCCGGCATTAATAGCTGCAGCTGCTCCAGCCGTAGCAAAAGCGGCCGCGTTAGGTGCTGTTGGAACAGCCGCTGGAATGGCACTAAAGAAAGCAACAGGGCAGGGGTACAAAAAAAGGGACGCGGTCTAAGATTACCGGGATCTCGTTGGGGGAGAGGCCTAAGGCTTCCGGGGTCATTTCGTTAGATGCTCCAGCATCAAATTTTGATTTACTTGATGCTGCTAAAAAATTAAAAATATCCGCCTTTATAGGTGTTTTTATGCGAGATCAATTACCGAAACAACCAAACAAACTAGAAACAGGTATTATTAATCTTGACAAACGTTCCGGACCCGGTACTCATTGGGTATCATACGCGGTTGATCCGCGTGGAATTGTTTATTTTGATTCGTACGGGTTAGCTCCACCTGTTGAATTTATCAAGTATGTCGCACCACTCCACGCAACAACCAGAGGTTCCAAAGTTTGGTATTCAACGCTACCCACACAAACAATGACAGATCCGCCAATATGCGGCCGTGAAGTAATTAATGTACTCGACGCAATATCAAAATCATCCAAGCCGCCACATAAAGTCGTGCACGATTATACAAGCAACCGATTTGTTGCGCGTAAAGCATTTTAAACAATGGATCTTATTATAATGGTTGATATTTACGGAAGATCTTCTTCACGCGTTAAGAAAAAGCTCGGCGACGTTGATCTATCGAAGTATGTGACTAAGGATGACCTCGCTGATATCATGAACCTGGCTGGAGTTGACCCAGATGAAGTTGTTATTTTTCAAGATCGATATGGTAAACTAAAAACCAGCAATATCAAATGGAATGATATAGTCCGGCGAGTACTTGGTGCAATTACGGATAATATTCCCGTGTTTACTGACGGTGGTAGAATCAGAGATTCAAGTATGTCACTTAAAACCATCAGAGATGAAATTGCAAAAAGTGTTGCTAATCGCGTGAGAAACACCGGTGACACAATGATGGGTGAACTCAGCATGAACGGAAATAAAATAGTAGTTTTAAGAGATCCAACATCTGACGAAGACGCAGCAACAAAAAAATACGTCGACGTCAACTATGGCACCGTAGACGGTAAATTATCCACGTTACGGGCCGAATATGATGTTCACGTAACCGGTTTTTTAAGGCTTCGAAGAAATTTTCAAAAGACCGATGATTCCATTGATAAGTTCTTTGGCACTCCTCCAGTCATCAACATGAAACTTTCTGATATCAAAACTGACCTAGACACGATCAAACAAACACAGCAAGACGTCGTAGCGGGAATTCCTGAGATTGTCAGTAAAACCAATTTGATTAAAATTCCAGCTGGAATAACTCCCGGGCACATCACAAACATCGTATACACGGTATCATCGGGATTTGCAACATGGTCAAAACAAAATAATACCATCAAATATACCGCAACAGTCACTGGCGTGTACAGGCTGTCTGTGTTTTCCGCCGCTAAGTTTGAAATATTTACAACGTTTCCATGGCGTCATTCCACAGACAGGTTTTCCGGGGTTGTATCTGTTGTATTAAATATCGGAACCGAAGAAATATTTATTCTGGAAGCAGCTGATAAGAAATTAACCGCAACATCCTTCTGGTGGTGTTTGGAATTTGTAGCTGAAACACCTCAATTGGTTACGGCATAAAAATATATATGGACGGTGCACAATACAGATACAATCAAGCGCGTGAATGGCAGGCTGCGCTAAAAGATCAAGTTGATCAATATACAGTAAAAGTAAAAAAATATCGACGACGATTGGTTATCGTTGATGTGATTATTTATTCAGTATCCGCTGTTGTTGCTGGAACCGGTGTAATATTATCAGCGTTGACAACGATGGCACCAGTAGCTGTAACTATCTGTATTTCAGCAGCAACAACTATTGCAGGTGTGCTTAGTATCATCACAAAAAAAATATGTACTTGTACGAACGAAAAGTTATCCGATTACAAAATAAAATTACATACAGCGACGGTAGCATACTCAAAATTATCCTCGTTGTTATCAGCGAGTCTCAGTGATGGAATTATATCTGATTTCGAATTTTCAATGATGACCAAAATATACGATGAAGGTATTAAAGATACAAGTATCAATAATGACAGAATTACTCCAGCAGATCGTGACCAACACAACTCCGCCAAAGATAACGATGATCTCGGTAAGTTCAACTAATCCTGAATTTAGTGTTAATTTTCCTATTGCAATTCCAGTAAAAGAAATAGCACTAGCACAATTACGAGTATATTACAGCTGGCCAAATATCAGATCAAAATCATTTAATGGTACACCAGCAAATAATTCGCTCGTATTTACTAACAACAACAAACCCGATGGAACACCTGACTGGGTTGTTGTTGGAATACCAACCGGCAGTTACCAGATTGAAGAGATCGGTGAGGAATTTGCGCGTAGAATAAAATCAATAACGGGAAAGGAATCAAAAATATCAATAAACGTTCACGAGCCGACGTTGTCCTCGACGGTTGAAATAAACTCGCCTGATTATGCCGTTGATATTTATCAATCTTCAATCAGATCCGTGCTAGGATGGCCTGAAATATCACCACCGAAAACACCGATACCACCAGAACCGAAAAAGTCTGATTATGTCACGGATAGACAATCATATCATGAAATTAATCCATCATACGGGGAACACCTACGTATTATAAAAAATAAATCAATGCTTCACGATTTTGTCTTCTTCGGTGGAGTTGAGGCATGGTTTTTTAAAAATCCGGGAGAAACAGGACCTCATTGGGGTTTTCATCGAGAAACGATTATTAAATATTTTCAGGAAATCAATCAAGAGTGTAAAAAACAACTAGATCAACTAAATCAATATTTTAACGAACATATTTTTGACATATCAGCGTCATCGCGTGAAAAAATCATCA
This sequence comes from Sinohyriopsis cumingii, assembly GCA_028554795.2. NCBI lineage: Eukaryota > Metazoa > Mollusca > Bivalvia > Unionida > Unionidae > Sinohyriopsis > Sinohyriopsis cumingii. The sequence goes on from CM068833.1 coordinate 13,036,497, forward strand.
CGCGTGTGGAAATATTAAATCAGCTTATATCAGATATGGAATATATTAATAACCGAATAGTTCAGGAGATGGTTAGTCTTTTAGAATCACCTGAAAATTCTGATGCAAAAGCATGGTTAGAAAAATATAAATTAACAGAAGCCGATGTACCAAATTATAAATTTCCCGGGTATAGTGTAACCGAGTTAAGAAAATCTATCAATGATGTCATTGATGAGTTTTTTTCTAAACTACTCGATGCATGGAGAAAATTAATTCCACCAGCAACCGTTCTCAGACATGATAATGATCCACATGGCGGCGGAAGACACGTATCCCCGCGGATCGTTAATATAACACCGACGGTCGCGGTCAATCTGGTTTGTGACGTAATCGATGGCAGCTATCAAATAGATCTCGGAAGATCAAATCAAGCTCAACAAGGATACATCCTGTACACGTTCACACCACAAGTTCCCCCTGGAAATTTAATCGTGCAAGAACCAACTAATCCCGTGTATTTGCGGTGTCACAATAATATGTTAACGCGAATCAATTTTAAACTCACAGACCACCTTAATCGCTTAATTGACATACGTGAAGAAGAGCTTGTAATAAATCTGTATGTAAAGTCGTAAAGACTTTTGTCTTAAGGATTTCTGTCTAAGGACTTTTGTCGTAGATCTTCAGAATCAAATTCGATCAACTTAAAAAAATATTTTATTATTACTAGCACAAATTTGTGTTTGGTACAAATTAATCGGCCCAGGCAACTAAAAAAGCTAGTCGATGAAAGTAAAATTAAAATTTCTATCACAAAAAAAATAATATTTATTAATTTTCCTGATTTTTACTGAAATTGTACAAATTACTTGATTTTGACTACCAACTACCCCCTCAGAAACATAAAAATGCACGAACTACTTGATTTTGACTACCAACTACCCCGTCAGAAACATAAAAATGCACGAACTACTTGATTTTGACTACCAACTACCCCGTCAAAATCAAGAAAGTTCTAACCTTGTCAAATTGTTCCTAATAAATTTTATTTATTATAAATTAATTTTATTTATTAATAATATTATTTTTACTGAGATTTTTATTTTTTTTTACTAAAATACAACGAAATTGCTCAATTTTCCTGATTTTGACTACCAACTACCCCGTCAGAAATCAAGTAGTTCGTGCATTTTTCTTTGATTTTGACTACCAACTACCCCGTCAGAATCAAGTAATTTGTGCATTTTTCTTGATTTTAGTAAAAAGAAATAAATCCTCAGTAAAAATAAAATTTATAATATTATTAATAAATAAAATTTATTAGGAACAAATTTGACAAGGTTAGAACTTTCTTGATTTTGACTATCAATACACGTGGTCAGCGTTGACTTGGACCCCAGTTACCAAAACTTTCATTTTCATTATCACCAGTAACGAAGTTACCTTGGATCGTTTCACCAACGAAGTTACCTTGGATCGTTTCACCAACGAAGTTACCTTGGATCGTTTCACCAGTAACGGGGTTACTCTCTGACATAATTTTTCTTAATAGTCTTATGCGAGTACTAATCGTTTTCTTTGCCTCATACTCGTGGGATAATAACGACTTAATTCTTTCTACGGCGGTAGAAAGAGGAACGAACTCCTTCACATGATCATCTTCTACGGTAGCTAGCGACTGAAACATTGCCGATTGAATCCGTTTCATGAGCCTGTATTCAGATGATAGTGTGTGTGTCCCCATGGTTTTACGTTCTTGTAAAATCTCAAAGTCAGAAACTATTTTTTCAGGATTAAGTTCATCAGATATATTAATTCCATCTTTTTTTAATTTTTTAATAGCGACAATTACATCATTGATATTTTCATGGTTCATTATATAATATATAAATCTTTAAAATAAAAAAAAATATCCCTAGAACACCTATCGAGTGTATTAGCGAGTTCGTCGGGATGTTTCAGGGACAGCACAACCAAGAACTCGTAGCTTGCCACCGCAATCTACCAAGTTCATTAGGCAAATATTCCCTCTACGAGAGCCCCTAACCCGCCAAACAACGGTCTAGAGGCCCAAGAGGGAGGACAGCACAACCCTCATTAAACTCGTAGCTTGCCACCGCAATCTACCAAGTTTAGAGGATATACATATAACATATAACTAACTAAGGACAGCACAGTCCTCATTAAACTCGTAGCTTGCCACCGCAATCTACCAAGCTTAGAGGATATACATATAACATATATACAATGAATGAAGAGCCCCTATCGAGTGTATTAGCGAGCTCAGATTATGAATGAAACGGCACTAACTAAGGACAGCACAAGGACAGCACAGTTCTCATTAAACTCGTAGCTTGCCACCGCAATCTACCAAGTTTAGAGGATATACATATAACATATATACAATGAAATGAATGATATACAATGAAATGGTTATATACAATGAATGAAGAGCCCCTATCGAGTGTATTAGCGAGCTCAGATTATGAATGAAACGGTACTAAGGACAGTACAAACATATACGCTCAGCAAAATCACACCCACAATAATTAATCCAGTGGGTGATACGAAAATATGTATCAACAACCAGTCAATATTGTGGTTGTGAATTTGCTGAGCGGAGGGGTTCTTGCGGTTCCCCCCACTATTATAAAAATCGCAATTATGCGCACCACCGACAAATTGTCAGCCATGGGGGTTTGATCCTGGACCGCGAGCGCCACAGTCCAATACCATACTGATCGAGCTATCAAACATTGTTACGAACATATGTTTCGGAAGTTAATATATAGCTAGCTATATAGCTAAGGAACCAATATTTACACTAAACAGCGGTTTCTGAATAATAACGGTTTCTGTATTTGTAGCGGTTTCTGTATTTGTAGCGGTTTCTGTATTTATAACAGTTTCTGAATAATAGTTTCTGTATTTATAACAGTTTCTGAATAATAGTTTCTGTATTTATAACAGTTTCTGTATTTGTAGCTGGTTTCCTAAGAGCAGACCGAAAATCAATAATAACAGTGGCATTAATGCACCAGTCAAAGAACTTTCCAGAATTGTAAGTTCAGTGAACACACAACTGCAGGTCAATTACAATGAGTAACGGTTTCTGTTTCACACACAGCTTCCTACGGATCAATAATATTATCATGTGTTGTATGATGGGAAAATATTTAAAAACCATAAATAATACTTATGAGTCTAATGAGTTAGGTTCGTCGGCACTATACGATGTAATTAGTTAAACTGACTAATTACGATCATAAAAAACCAACCATCTACGAAGAAAACTATATATTACAAAGTAATCTCCCCTTAAATCAAAAATTCAGTAGTGTATGGAGGACCTACTGTGACATAAATTAAAAAAATTAATTCAATGTGGTGATGATAGTTAATAATGTGGTGATGATAGTTATTGATACTGAAAGATGATTTTCTGCTTATATTTTTTCGAGAGAGCAGATCTGGTTATATTATCTGCTACATTTTGTACTGAACGCGAGTTAATATCAAAATATGTCGCAGCCGCGTTCATAGACTGAAACATAATTACTTTACCGGTTTCTATGTTTGTAGAAATTACCGCCCTCTTTCCGATTGTCTTACATCTTCCTGTATTACCACATGCAGAGTTCACGCTTCGAGTTGTCACTCGAAGGTTGGATAAATTATTGTTTTGAGGATTTCCATCAATATGATCAATAACAAGACCATCATTGATCAAACCCTTGTGACACTCGTATGTAAATCTATGACATAGATATCTTCTCTTTCCAACTGTAAATCTAAGATAGCCAGTATTAGAAACATTACCAACTTGTCTCTTCAACTTGCGGTGCCTGATGATACCATTAATATTTGATTCATAGTTTGTTATGACAGGATGTGGGACAAATATATTTTGCTCCATTATAATAATATTATATGTTTAAATCATTGTTTGTCTGAAATCTTGATATATAATCCTTCACGGATTTTATAGCGTTTTCACCGCTATTATTTTTTTTGTCATAATATCTTTTAAGCTCTCTGAACCGTTTCCCGCCGCACTTCCCACATAATTCTGTCTTTCCTCGCACTCTAATACCACACCGTAGACATGGTATTGGTCCTAGACTTCCTCGTCGTATGTTTTGTGAGTGCATCCAACAAAATTCCTTTCTACAGGATTTGTTGCATCGATTTACTGAGCCGATCATCAACCATCTACATTGAGACATTGTATATATATATATAATTTTCTTTATTTAAATATTTGTTTTAATTATATGAACGAGTTTGAGAGATTATCCCAAACTAGGCCTGTTAAGTATAAATTCAACCTTGACAGATTATCTTCTGACTTGCCAGTACGAGATCTGGTTGATCCGAAAAATAAAAGTTTGATCTCGAAAATTCACGACGCCAAGAAAGAATTTTACACGGATGGTGCATCTCATACATGGTCAACGTTCAAGATTATACGCAACACTGTCACGGACGCCACAATGAATGACAAGCGAGCAGCAACTATCATTAACTACATCGCTGAATACGAGGGCAATCAAAAATATTTCTTCAGAGTAAAATTTATTGTATTAACAGAAACAGATAGTTGGATTATCCGTGACAAGTATGATCCTGTCCTTGGCAATAATAAAACTATCATATTAAGTAAAAATTCCAGACCGGGTCTATTGACTGGTATTGATAAACCGTATTATGAGCGAGCGTATCCTGTAACAGCAGTTATTTATGGAATTTATGAGATAAATAAAAAACCCAACGTTGATAAACTAGCGCCGATGAAATTTTCAAGGTTAAATTGTGTAGCTGAACGAGTAATAGAACACTTTACAAACGCGATGCGTGGAAATGGATTAACTGATTTAAGGCGTGAAAAAATAAACTCGTGGGCTGATTCAGTTAAGGATACTGGTGCTACAATAAAAGATGTTGCTGAGTTAGGAAAAATATTAAAATTTCCAATAACCGTAGCAACAATAACGGGAGAAGTACTGTACCAGTCGAAATATAAATCGAAGGGAGCTCCAATAAATATTATCGATCATAACGCGCACGCATGGACTAACGCAGTAACAATATTTCCGCGTGATCGAACTGTTAGATTTTACCCCACAGATAATTCTGATGGAGGCATGTTTGATTTTATCAACGAAATAAGTAAAACCGATCCTGTATCGGTATGGTTATTTAAAAGTAATGAAGAAGGTGAATTTGATCAGTTTGTCAAACCGAACGGTGAAATATATCGCACAGAATCCCTCCATGACGAGATGAAAAATCTTGCGACGTTTTTACAGTGCAAGCACGCGGAAAATACTGACAAATTACTAACTAATTGTTTTACCGTTCCATCTGTTGCGGCTCATTTCGCCAGAGAACGAAATTCATGGAAACCAACACGATTTGATTTACTCGAGGACGTACGCGCAAGTTGCGTCGAATATGGACATGGCGGATTATGGAATACCAAATACAATTACAATGATGTTATTTCGGTTGATATGGTTGCATGTTATCCAGGAAGTTTTCTGGGATACGGAGATTGTTCTACGTACTTTGAAAGATTTGGTCACCCAACAAACGAGATGACGCGAGTGGCAATTAATGGACCATTACCTGATTTTGATCTGACTGGATTCGCCTGTATTGAGTCGTTCGAGTTTAACGAAAATCTTCACAAGATTTGTTATGTTTGGTTTGGCAGACATTTTTGTGAAAAACGTTGGGCACCTATAGTTTTGTTGCGATATATGCTAGATTGTATGATACTGACATCGTTGGTGGTCAGTGAGGCAATTATATCATATCATGCACAGACCAAAGTTTGGTTGCCCATGTCAGATTCTGAAGTTATCAGCGAGTTTAAGGATGATATTCCTAATAGACTCAAAACCGCAAAAGATCTCGGTAGAAAAATTATAGGTAAATTTACTCAAGGTGGTGCATATGATTATAAAAGACATCACGCACGATTAATTTTAGATGATGCCGAGTACGATTTTATAATCGCTGATACAACGGCGAAAAATACATTTGTAAATCGAGAGAGTGTTTATTTATCCGACGGAACAAAATTAGGTACGATCGTTAGTTACATAAATGACGTATCCCCGCAATATACTCATCTAAGATCTTCCATGTTGGCTTATGTTTCCATAAATTTATTATCGATGATTAATAGATTTCCTGAGGCCGCAGTCAGAGTCGCAACGGACTCGTTTTATATTTCAAGTAAATATTTAGAACCTGTTATGAAATTTACAAGTAATGATGAACGATGGGGTTCGTGGAGAATAAAAAAGGAACTATTACACAATTATGTAGAATCAGCAGATGTTCCAGTGAGAGATGTTTATCGTGAGGGTAATAAAATATCAGAAATGTCGAAGGCACCATCGTTGAGTGATCCAATAACTAGATATAAGACAGTATATCTCAATGGACCTGGTGGATGCGGCAAAACAACTCGAACGATTAATGTTTTTAGAAATTCAGATATAATCGTGCTGACACCCACACATAGACTTGCACGTGAGATGAAACAGCGGCAAGTACAATCGTGTACGTATCATAGTTTCTTCCGATGGCGCGGAGATACATGGACTCCTGAACGGATGGGGGAAAAATATATACCTAAAATAATTATTTGGGACGAGATATGCACGGTGTCATTGGATACATTAAAAATGTTTCTTGATTGGTTGTTGACGAAAAATACCGCTATAATAATGTGTGGCGATCATGGTCAACCTCCGCCCTTTGTTGGACCATCTCCACATGATTGGTTAAAAAATTTCGTTGATTATTACGAAGAAATAGATGATGATCATAGAGCTCTTGATGCAAATTTGAAGGAGTTTAAAAAATTAATCAGATTACAATCAAACAAAATTCAGTGTGAAATATTACGTGGAGTGATCTCAGAGACATCAATGAGTGATTTTTTGAACTCATGGAGACCCACCGATTTGATCGTAGCAAGTAGAAAAATAATCAGAGACGCTTTACAGCAGCAGTTATTTCAGCTACATAAAGAACAATATTCAGAACTACCCGTACCGTTGTGTTATAGACCATCAGATACACGAAAACAGAATATTAATGTTGATATTCCAGGACAGACTGAGAATCAAAATCTCGTATTAAATGATATTGTCGCCGTTGATATCAGTGTGGTCGAAGATGCATTACGCGCTGACAAATCTCCATGGGTGTTGGGATACGCTATGACGATCCACTCGTCACAGGGATTAACTATTTCTGATACATGAGTCTGGATTATAGACGATCGTATCGAGTGGTCAAATTTAGTTTATTTAGCGGTATCGAGGGTCAGAAATATATCTCAATTACGTAGAATCATAATTCCTGAAATCGTTGATAAATTTAACATCATCGATGATGATATAATAAGAAAAAAATTAATCGGATACAAACAATCTGATAAAAAAAATAAACGTGACTTTGATCTTGATGTTGAATTTATTATTGAGTTAAAACAGCAGCAGAACAATCACTGCACCAGTTGTAATTGTATAATGTTATGGCGATATTCAAGTAATGATTCAAGACAATTTACCGTAGATAGAAAAGATAATAGTCGCGGTCATACACGAGAAAATACCATGCTGACCTGTCTGGAGTGTAATCGACGTAGAGGCGCTAGTTAAGTGATCGAAATCACCGAAGTGATCGCGGCGGTAGTTGTGTATCCGCGGGAATTATTTGTAGTTGTTCACGTGTAAATCCACGTTGAGGAGCAGCAGAATCTAATCTGTAGATTGCAGGTCTGGAAACGCCTACATTTCTTCCAGTGGATCTTGTCGCGGTAGATATTTGTGTGTGGTAACACTCCAAATAGGATCAGTTGCTCTCGCGCTACCACCTTCAAGTTCACCAGGCTCATATAAATATCTGACTGTGACATCACCTAATATTTTTTGTTTTCCAGCATCTTTCCGTTGTGTTGGTATATTTTTTTTTGTGACCGCGCTAATGGGTTTCATGTTGGTTGTTCGTGTGATCTCATTATTTAATGCAGCTATCACGATTGGTAATCTTGCAACCCATTCACGAGATCTTTTATCCTGAATAAATTCCCTCGCGTATTGATATCCAAATAACCGCTCAGCAAGTGTTCGATTAAATCGCTCAACAATTGCTTGATCACGGTGAATTGCAGTATGACCTCGTCGTATTTTGGTATTATGTTGTTTCATCAGCGATGATACTGGACCAAGAAATTCCTTACCAGGATCAACCTGTAGTAGCTGCGGCCATCGTAGACCACCTCGTGGTCCGAGTCCTCGTTGATAAATTCGTTCAAACGCATCGGCTACTTCAGATGATGTTTTCGCTGATAGCGGCTCTGCCTCTTTATATCTACTTGCAACATCAACTACGGTTAACGCGTACTTGTACGTTTTTCCACGTACAGTATCATGCGGTAAAAACAGAATATCAGCTTGATGAACTTCATTAGGAACACTGACATCGAAATACGAGTACTGAATTTGTTTAGGACGTGGTAGATAAATTTGCCATATTGCTTGTTTAGATAACCACGTTTTAGCAGTAGAATGTTTAACCGATGCTGCATCAGCGAGTTTACCAATTGCTGCTTTGCCTCTCCAGTATCCTCTCGGTGAATAATAAATTGATTCCATTATTAATTACCAGCCCCAATCGCTAATTTACCTTTCATCGAGGATCTTACTAACCAATTAGCTAATGATTCTCTAATATTTTTATTTTTTATAGAATTTAATGAATGAATTAATTTTACATCTGCAATATGCCTATCTTGTAGATTTTTACTTTTATAAGCTACATCATGAGCATGACAAGCTCGATCAATAGCATTTATTGGTTCCTCGCCTGGTTTTGGTTGATCTTGATTATCGAGCCTGATATCGAGTCGAGTACCAGGACCGCAATAATTATATCCCGGTAGATGTTTTTCTCCGCTGTATTTAGCCCATGGAGCACCTGGAAACTTTGACATCAAATTAGCAATATCACCCCCCCCCCCGCTTATTAGGTAAAAATGAAAATTTCTTTCTACAGCATACAGAACATTTTCCACCGTACGCTATTTTTTTATTTTTTGTTGTAACTGTAGCTAAATCAATAGTTGGAGTTTTAACTTTACAGCGTAAACAATATAAATTCATGTTATAATATATATGGATATAATTGATTTCTCAGCAACTCGGCAGCGAGAGCCAGTTAAGCATCATCCTGCGCTACCGAACTCCATCAGAATGATTATCATAGGACCATCTGGATCGGGTAAGACGCAATTATTACTTAATCTGATAATGAGATGGTTGAAATGGGATAAATTATATTTAGTAGCACCATCCGTTGATGATCAACGATGTTATGATGTACTTAAAGATTTCAATGAAAACGCACGATTACTGGATGAAGATACTGATGTTATAGAGTTTATAACCGATATTGATGAAGCACCATCCGTAGATTCCATAGATGGATTTATTAATAATTTAGTTGTGTATGATGATGTGATGCTAGATAAACAATCAAATCCAGCCAGAATATTTTCCCGAGGGAGACATAAAAATACAGACGTGATCTATGTTACTCAACGATATACACAAATACCAAAAGTGATCAGAGACAACTGCAACATTTTAGTTGTGTTTAATGGCGTAGACACACACACATTGCGAAATATTCATCAAACTTGGTGTGGTGGTGACATGGATATAATTAAATTCAGAAATTTCTTCTCACGAGCGCAAGCTACCCCACATGGATTTATAACAATAAATTTACATGATCCAAGAACAAGATATCGTGTGGGTATTGATAAAATATTTGGGTAACAGGGGTGATGATAAAATTAAATTTAATTAAACAGATATCATTAATATAATGAACAACTGTGCGTGGTTACGTCAAGGAACAACAGATAAATGCAACAAAAGGTGCCGTGGAGAATATTGCAAGAAACATAATTATCTTATAAAGAAAAATCCTCATGCTGGTCCACGAAGATGTGTTGGATGTAACAACGGCGTTAGAGGATTATATCAGATTTGCAAAAATTGCGGTGGAGATCGATACAGAAGTTTGATGATATATTATAAACACAGAAAAAACATAAATCCCAAAATAGAAAAACCACCATCAGAACTTGAATATTACTTAAAACATAGAACAAATTCCGAAGATTCAGATGAAGATGAAACAGATGAGGAAAAACGACAGCGAGAACGCGTTGAAAAATATTCATCAAACTTGGTATGGTGGTAAATTAATAGCAGCAGAGAGGGTACCTACCAACGTTGGTCGTCAAAAAAATAAACAAGAAATAAATAAACACGTAGAGTACTTTATTTTTTCAGCTACTATTTCAAACTGAGGTTTTATTAGCACAATCGGTCATTGCAAAAATAAACATCTCAAGGAAAGTTCATTTGTAAAATCTGGACCTTTCTACGAGATGATTTATTTGTTTGTTTTATTTATTTTGTCGGAATTCTATGGTCTGTTCACCCTCTCTGCTGCTGAAGCATTGCATTTAACATTGGCATTGTTTTCTGGGGGTGTAAAGTCGGACAAAAATTTGCTTGCGTTAAATAACCTTTAATGTCAAGTAGAGAGTTGATTTTCTACTAGCAAACTAATAAAACGAACATGTTAAGTAATATCATAATAACTTCACAACATATTATAAATAAAAAACGAAAACTCGAACTAAGAAAATTATATGCATCTAAAATATGATTTTTATTCAGAAATTGATGAAAATATGGGTCGTATAATTTGATACACCATATTGCATGCACATTTAAATAGCAAACAAATACCAAAATAAAAACAAACAAAATGAAAACTATTTCAATAATTACATTTTTTCAATTATCTTCATCTTTAATGTATAAACAAGATAAATAATCTTGAAATGCAATATTCGTTCTAATCATCAGCAGACATTACATACGTATTCCTTGTTATCATTTCGTGAGCTTAGAATGTGGATTAAATTAGTAAAATATTGTAGCTTTTTGAGGTTGTTAATACCCAAAACTACAAAAATCACAAATTATAGTCGGTAAAGGTATGAGACCTTTAACCACTTTACAGCCAGGGAACCAGTCTACTGGTGGGGAGTGGTTCAAATTATAGAATATATATTCTTCTGAGATTCACCTACTAGCAAATAAATGAGTTATTTTTTTTCATTATTAATTACACAAGCATCCATCTCTGCACCATATCTGATATGTTATGTTTTGGTTTATACTGACCAAATATCATATGAACTATAAACAGCGAAGCTATGTTATTAGGTACAGACAATTGCGTCCCATCGTTCAACAGCACGAGGCTCTAAACTAAACAAGAAATAATGATTTGTTTTGACTTGGTTTGCTTTTACGCAGCGTAACTAATGTAGGTTATTTATTGTCGAAGCAATTGGATTTTAGTGATTTGCCCAAGGACACACCGACCAAGTTTGATCCAATGGTAGTGACTGAACCCGCACCATAACTCTTTTAGTCGTGAGTTCAGAATGCTAATGTCTGTAACAAACGTGAATTAAAGCACGAGAGATTTACATGACAATCCAATGCACAAATTAGTGTTATGTTTGAATATATATAATGCATTAAGTTCCATAACATATGTATTAGTGGTCTGATGACTAGAGAGAACATGCTTTTATTATAAATAAGTAACCAGATTAATCCGTTGCAGTCGACCAGCGCTTTTCGGGTAAATTACGAAATCTCCGTCCATTACGGAGAATTTATACAGAGCCATGTTCATATGGTTAACGTCTTTAAACAAAAACTAGGTACAACGTAGAAATGGGCGTACCAGTGTTTTATGGTGGTGTCCGGAGATGACGGCAGGTACATAAAAAAAAAACACAGAGTGCAAATCCGCTAAACGAAAAGAAAGTAAAAGGTATCTCAATTGACTGGTCTCATCTGTTAAAACAGATAGCTAATGTCCTCTGATATTATCTGAACACCAAAGGAAATTTTGATAATATAATCAAATTACAAAACAAATGAATAATGATGATTCATCAACTTCAGCTTTGAATGGAGAGCCATGAAATGAAACTTATATCTCGTAAATCATCATTTCAGTCAGCATCAGAAGTACCCCACTAAATTAAACGCCAATTTCTTGTTGATATCTGTACAAATAAAGCATTTATCCTATTACAGATTGTAATAAAGACCATGCATTAAACCGCCACTCTGATTATCTTGGTGACGCGTAGATTTTCTGGAATAACTATTTTAGGAACACTGGCGAAATATCACCTTTCATACTAATATATTAAGTTTGTAAATAATAATACTAATACTAATAATAATAATAATAATAATAATAATAATAATAATAATGTTTATGAGTATTTTAGGCCACCGGCGAATATTACCAAATACAATACAAGTAAATATAATGTGCGCTATGGTTTAAAGAAGTTAAATATGGTGTTCATCCTTAGTATAGATACATATTTTGTGCAATCTGTGCATTTTTGCATAAAGATGTTACTACTTTCAAGTATTCACCATTCGTTTAAATTATCAAAGATTGTCTAAGATGAAAAGCCAAACTGATATAGTAAGAAAGATTTCTTATAATTAATATAATGCTATGACTCAATAAGGATAGCAGTTTTTCTACAGACGGAAACAGATAGTATTTCTTTTTTATATGGTTCTAAGCTGGACAAAAACAAAATGGAATTCATCTTCTACCAAATATACATCATTTTTCCGGCATAGTTTACAATACCTACCGCTTCGGTGGCCTAGTGGTTAGAGCGTCCGCCCCGGATGCGGGTGGTCGTAGGTTCGATCCCCAGCCGAGTCATATCAAGGATTTACAAAAATGATACTAGCAGCTGCCTTGCTTGACGCTCAGCATTAAGAGGTTAGTGTTAGGACTGGTCGGCCTAGTGTTAGGATAATGTGACTGGGTGGGACATCATGCTACATGTCTGCGACATGATGCCCCAATGCTAGGCATCACTATAAACTGCCACACTGCAGATATCGTAGCGATATGACTGTCAAATAGTTAAAGCTGCGTTAAAAATCCAAATCACACACACACACACACACACACACACACACACACACTACCTATTATTTCTCTCAATCCTGCTATATATACCTGTCTCTATTGTCAGTGTATGCAATGAGCATCTAAATTTAGCAAGTCATTTCCTGAAGCAAGTAATTTCCCAGGGTGTAAATCTCTCATAAGTAAACAATACGATTATTTCCATCTTTTCCAACAGATAATGTACAGCTGAGTGAATATGTTTGCTTTCCAATGTGAAAATGTATGCAACTGCCATTGCGAAATGTAAAGGCCTAAATAAAAATTAAATAAAACAATTTGACTATATTAACTGTTTGATAATAACCTCTTTTGGCAAATATTTGCAATTTGCAATTTATCTAACACACACACACACACACACACACACACACACACACACATTAATTTACTTAAATAATTTATGTTTTCCTCTTATTTCTGTCTATCTTTGTTATCTTGCATTAATATCTCTCTCTAGTACGATGTGTTCGATATTTTATGTACGTTTTTTCCCCAATATATTGCCCTTATGAATAGTTTCTTATCAGTGAATCAAGAGTAACAGAAATAATAAATTCACGTTCCTCTCATAGCCGCGTTTTCAGTGATGTCCTATTTTCATGTCTTCTGCACAACATCTTCAGCCTTTCTGGTTCCTTCTCCACCTGACCTTCTAACTCTTCCTGTATCATTGGCTTCACCTATTTCCATATAAAGAGTATATCTACCATGCTTGTGGCTCTCTTCGCATATTTTGTAAAGGTTTATAACCTCTTCCGGTTGTATGCTCATTATTCTTGCTTCAATTACAATTTGTCTGTACAATGTGATTCGTTCCGTACTGTGTTTCAGGCTCATTTGTGTTTCCTTCATTTTGCCAGGTTGAGTAGAATTCATCCCTGGCATGGAACCTCGAATACGTCCTCGTTGTGGATTGCAATTTTTTTTGTTTTTGTACTTTGCCCTCACTATATCTGTGTTATTTATAATACGATCTGGACTTCATAATCCTCTGCACGGATTGACTCTATGACTGTTCTCGCCTAATTCTTGCATTTTCTTCTGAGCTGATGATATCGCATTATAAATCTTCCGTGCTATTTCTACGACCTATTTGTGAATGTTGTCTTTATTTTTCTACATTACGCGAGAGTTTAGTATCCTATTTGTGAGAATCCGTGTTTCATTTTCTGTTTTAGTATATCCAACAAAAATTCTTCTTGCTCATGGATTCATGCTCAGCTCATTGATTGAGAATACCTTTGGGGTTTGCAAAAGTACTATTTCAGCAGTTTTCTATATGCACATATTTATAGCAACGTTAAGGAGAGTATTCTCTCTGATTTCATGAATCTTGAATTGAATACTCGGTCAAGCTTCTTCAATTTCTTATACGTTATGCACCCTCTCTTCGAGTGACTTGGCGCTGTTTACATGTTCTGCGTTTGATTCTGTGATTTTACGTATTATCATCTGATCCAGAACACCCTATGCATGTACCTTTTCCTCCAAGATTTCAACCCCACCCGATTGAATTCCCGAAGAGCACGTTCCTGCTTGTCATATACTACCTCCATCATTTTATTTTCCATTTTCTGTTCTTTTCTCCCAATTAAATAATGTTTGTCGAGTATTAAGGAGTTCATTATTCTGATAGTTTTTGCGAGATACAATATCAAGACTATGGTAGGCTGACTGTTTAATTTGTCGGTAGCTTCATGTTAAACTACACTGTTTCTGTCAAATAGCGATCAATATATTTAATAAATATTGTTTGTTTCTTTGTCTTAGTCAAATCCATATATTTCTTGCAACTGCGTTTATTCAAAACTCTAATCCTATTCGACCGAATGGTCATATTTGTAGGGACGCAGTGAAAACTTCAGGAAGAATATTGCACATCTTTGATGCTAGTGAATCCGATTTGTGGTGACATGAGTTCAGTAGATATATACTGTCTTAATGTACTTGCAACGTTTTAAATTAATGTCTTTAATTTCTTATTCTCTTCCTAAAACCACTTTACAATTAATCATTAACTTTATTTTAAAGCGTATGTTTTCCTAGTTCTAGTGCTATTTAGTTATAGTTTGTATAGTGCGGCTAACCATGGTCACTAACTGAGGGTAGAGGCATACTGATTAATGTCATTTGTAAACAATATGTTACAGAACACATTTTTGTTTATGCGTTTTGAATATATTTTTAGCTCATTGTTACATGAAGGTAAACATGTTTACTGATGTTGAAGTCAGAGTCAAGTTTTTGCAGGAAATTAAGAATGTTCTAGAAGTGATATTGTTTATGCGTTGGATGTGAAAATACCCCTCATTCTGGTTTTGTAACTGTGTCTTAGTTTCCTATATCAAGGCTGTGATCAAGAGAATTATTCATTCCTAATCTTACATCCAATAGAACAATCAACGTTTTGGTTCTGTTTAAATTAGAGGAGTTAATATATGTATTTACATTTTTCATTGGAATTACAAGGGGTTCCTTGATTATTTTTGGACTAAATTCATGCGAGATACTGAATACGTTTGGACTCGTGATAGAACTATATTACCATCTATCATTTAAATCACAGTACTGTTAGTTCCTTTTAAAGTTTTCACTTTGTATTCAATGAAAATAAATTATTTGTTGAATATTTTAAAAACGTTTTTGTCGTAGCTCTTTTATGTTACTCTGTTTAAGACCATATAGTCTTATTACAATGACAGCCTGCTAAAATTAAACTGTGACCTTTGTCGACGATTTTCATAACTAACATCTGATCATTCATATCTGTATATAATGATGACGATAATACTCCAATAAAATTGACACAAGTTCAAAATTAATAAGGACAAACATTTTCCTACAACAAAAGTTTCAAGGTTGACATAGCAACAATGCAATCATCATGCACCACCAAACAAATCAAAGTCAATATTATCCTTTTTACGACCACAAATGTATGCGCTGAAATCTCCCAATGTACAATATTTACTACGGTTGTGTTGATTTTAACTCTCCGTCAAGGATGAAATCCTAAACTATTCGAATCTTAACAGCAACTTCGATCCCTCTTTTTTCTCTCTCTTCAGACCAGCCAACATGTCTCGAATTTTCTGTAACATGTCATGTATTGAACTAGGTCCTTTGAGATGTGTTGAATATCGATCTATTCTTATTATATCAAACGTAAGTTTCACATTAGGATACGAAAATAGGACATACCTGCAAGGCTGAAAATAATGAGATGTGAGGAATCGTGTTTTTCCTTGTGTTATAGTGAAAGGTAAGCCCTTTTTCTGTTTCACTTCTAATATGCCCACGTTATCATTCCTGTCTTGAGAAATTAGGTGCAATAAAATGTTCAGTACGAAACATTTCTTTAAATTCGCAATAAGTTCACAATTTAGGGCTGTACTTGGATGAAATTTCCTCCCAATTACAACGTTTTGTTTACCTTACACGCCATGCATATCTATATTAATTGATAATTGTCTGAACAGTATCACTTTACCTCTTAATGTGACATTTATTATTTTCCTATATGAAGACCTCATCCATGCGTATCGTTTTGATCCTGTAACAGATCATCGATGCCTGCAAGGTATTTATATATTGTTAGCATTTGATAGCCATATTTATCTTTAATATATGCACACGTTGCTAAAAGCGCGGACTCGAAATAAATGAATTTAGCTATAGATAGACTGGGAGTGTGTATGTGTATTATGATCGAATAAGTATTATTGAAGAAACACGTTTTACTGGAGGACAAATTGATTGGTTTCTTCGTCAAATACATTAGCAGATCATAATAACTTTACAAAATAGGTAAGTGGTTGAGGTAGATACACTCCATTACCCTGGAGAGACCACATCAGGTCAAATAAGGTATGTGAGAAAGCCTCTAGATGACCCGACTCGAGAATAGACTGGACATGTCAACGCGTGACTTCGAAATGGAAATATTCTGCCTCCCTCAAATCAGAGTTGAAATATTTAGGATTAAAGATCTCAGAGATAAAGACCGAAGAAGTGAGACAACATTATTAGGGTGACGAATGTGTTATATATATATATATATATATATATATATATATATATATATATATATATATATATATATATATATATATATATATATTAATTTTACCAGATAGCTGAAGTTATTTGAAAACAGATAGATACATTTTAGTCCATAGCCAACTGCTCTGCTACCGAAACTTAAGAACAACAGTATCTGGAGGAGGAGGACAGACAACCGGTGATGTGGGTGAAAGTACTACCTAATAACGACGAGAGAACTTGCTAGCAAATTTCGCCATCTTTGGATAAAGGTGTTGAAGCCCACGTCTCTTGTATTATCTGCAAAGTAGCTAAACTAGAATGCAGAAGAGGGTGGCTCGCTATGCTCATAGAAGTCAATCTAAATTAGATACGGTGATTTCCAATTTGTCACTATGCACAGGTTCCCTTTGAGTGGCAAAGATCTGAGAACAAAGTGAATCGACATATCTTGAAAACTGGGCATCGTAAGCGATGAGTGCATAGCTGTACAATGCTGGTTAGACTGATCCATGAAACTACCTTTCTAACCTGGGATCGTTCTTCTGGCGGCTGATCGATTGTGGTTGGTCGCGACCCATTACGATCGGAGGTATATGGCTATGTCTAATGGTGAAGGAGCAGGACGTTTTGGAGGGAATGATGTTATCCAGTTTTTGAGATTAGGACGGTGTACCGGATATTGATCCTCTTTGTCTGTCCGTAAATCTTATATAAAGATGGTAACTTAAATTTTATGTTTGTTCCGAAGCAAGTGATAGGGTGCCTCGTATAAAATATACGAAGTACTGTCCCCAATTGACTAATGTCCATAATATGCAAGTCTGACGTGTATTCGTAAATTGACAACCGGCATAAACTACACATATAGAGTGGTCGCCAGTCTGTTACTGTCCATAGTCTAAATCAGAGAAAATAGACCATCCGATATATACAGTTGTAGAGCGTCAAGCGTCCTTCTTTATGAACTTCAGAGCGTGTGTGCAGAACTACAAACTATGACAATAATCTGTTAAGTGGCGTAAATGGTCAAGTATTGTAACATGGCTATTAATAATGACCATGTGGCTACCAGATTATCAACTACAGTAACCGTTAAATGTAGGAAATACCTACTGACTGCCTATACAATTAAAATCACCAAAAGGTCGCTTGTAGTAAACTGAAGTGTACGCTGTGGCAATGCAACCCATGGAAAACGTACCTGCACGTGTCCAACTGCGGCTGAAACTATACAGTTACATAACTAAGCTCGTCATTTATTCACCTAAAAATGCACTGAAACGTCAATACAGTCACTTACGAAGTGGACGCTATAATATACATTTTTAAACAATACCAGTAGGATAGGCAAATTGTTGGTAAATATAGATGCAATCAGCAGGTTGTCAGATATTAAATTACGATGGGAACGTCAATACTCGATTAATATAAAACTACCTGTATGTATAGCACTGTAGAGGAAATTTTACAGCGTTATTATACGAGATTCATATATCAGACAAAGGCAAAGCTATTTAAATACACATATAGCAATGTGAGGAGACACAATCGCGACACGTGAAGGTACATACAAAGGGATCTTCAGTGTGTTGAAAACATGTCTACGCACAAACGTAACGTATACTGCATCGTACGAAAATATAGGTTGTTAAGGATTGAAGGCCTTAACAATATCAACAATTCCAGGCTTGTAGGCTGAAACAATGGACGTATCGGCTGAGTAACCGCATTATTCACGGGATTTCGCGCCAATCTATGTTTAAAGGGCAAATCAGTCGAACAGCCGCCTAGTTGGGATCATTTTATCGTTTTTGCTAAAGGTTACTGTCCCGGGAGGGATAGTTTTGCGTGGAAGTAGCAGTTCTGTTATGATCGGGTAATGTATTTGAAGAAGACAAAACTTAGTCTGGTCCAGAGGCGTAGCTGGGGGGGGGGTCCAAGGGGGTACATATGTCCCCGGGCGCCAAGGTACAGGGGCGCCAAAATGAGGCTTACAACGTTACATTATAATAAGTAAACAAGGGTAATATTAAAAAATGTGATTAAACGGGGAGGGGGCTGGGGCGCCAATTTTATAGTTCGTCCCCGGGCGCAAAATATCATAGCTACGCCTCTGGTCTGGTCTTGAAACACTTGATATACCATGCCAAAAGCCAGTCGTGTAATCCACTTGCCTAAATTTCATCCCTCCACAGACACTTACACACCAAACTCAACCATAACAATTAACTAAAAATAACGCTATTTGACAAATCAATATTAGTGAAGGAATATGATTTTATTTTGTCAATCGTGACTTATAGTTTTTTTAATTCGCTGTTACTGGTTCACTTGATTTATCACTAACGGATATATTTGTTTCTTACTGTCAACATAATCTTATTACTGTAGATTATGTTGGTCTAACTCTTTTTATACATTGTTTATGTTTACATTTTGGAACATGTCTGTCAGAGACAGTTGTATTGCTGTTGACGTAAACAATGTAAGTACTGACAAAAAGTGGTTTTCTGTGACATTTTGATGTCCACACACCAATAGCTATAATACCATTGGTCCAATGGTCAATCACCTCTGTTGTCAAGGATGTTTTATTCCTTAACGCTGTGAGTAGTGACTGGAAGAAATTGACAGTCCTATGTAAAGATTTCTGCAATGCTGCAAGTACAGCCAAGGGTGTTGTTATGTCACATTGGACAGGCTTCAGATGTAAAAAAGTCCCTTATCAACTTTCTGTAATTGACTTTCAAGCAAATCGATAACAGTTTAAAATACCTACGTTCTTAGGAATAATTCAACAACTTTGAATGTACACCTCAAACCCAACTTTATGAGTAAACAGGATAGTAATAGATAGAGAAATGTCATCAACTGAAATTTATGCTTTTTGAATTTAAAGTTACTCCTATGCACCAGTTATTTTAGGCGGACGTTTATTCATATTGCCAAATAGATTTTTGAATTAAAGCCTTTTGTATGTAAATTGCACCTTCTACGTCGTTTTCATCCATTGTGTGTGTGTGTGTGTGTGTGAAGATCACCATTTTATTTCTTCTTAAATACTTTGAGATTAACTAATCACAAGCATCAATATAAACATGAAGGTGTCTTCTTTATTAAGTGTCAAAGTCACTCCCGCGAGATATGACTCTGTCTAGGACAGCAGTGGAACTTTTTGAAATCTTTCTATTTCATTATCGTCATTGACACCTTGTGGTTCATAGTGGCTGTAGAATCATAGTACTTCCACTTACGGGCTCGCCATCAAAGAAATACCACATCTGACCTAAATTTAAGTTAATTTGAATTAAGATAGCAAAATATATTAAAGTGACAAGAAACAATAGATCTAACTACTGATAATGGGTGTATTGCATTATGTGAAATTGACTACTGTTGATACCATTATGTGAAATTGACTACTGATAATACCATTATGTGAAATTGACTACTGATAATACCATTATGTGATCCACTATTGATAATACCAGTATGTGAAATTACCTATTGATAATACCATGCTGTGAAACTGACTACTGATAATACCATTATGTGAAATTGACTACTGATAATACCATTATGTGATCCACTACTGATAATACCAGTATGTGAAATTACCTACTGATAATACCATGATGTGAAATTGACTACTGATAATAACCATTATGTGAAACTATCTGCTGATAATACCAGTATGTGAAATTGACTACTGATAATACCAGTATGAGAAATTGACTACTGATATAACCATTATGTTAAAAAGTGCTTAATGACAGTACCATTATGTGAAACTGACTACTGATAGTAATCATTATGTGAAACTAACTACTGACAATAACATTATGTGAAATTGACTACAGATAATAACCATTATGTGAAATTGACTACTGATAATAACCATTATGTGAAACTATCCACTGATAATACCAGTATGTGAAATTGACTACTGATAATACCAGTATGTGAAATTGACTACTGATAATAACCATTATGTGAAATTGACTACTAATAATAACCATTATGTGAAATTGACTACTGATAATAACCATTATGTGAAACTAACTACTGATAATACCAGTATATGAAATTGACTACTGATAATACCATTATGTGAAATTGACTACTGATAATGGCTTCATTGCATGCATGAATAATATTTCAATTAATTATGGGAAATTATGCAAAGCATCATTCCAACTGGTACTCAGTCTTAACCTGTATCAAATGTAATAGATTATTAGCGTATAACAAGATGGATGAAATTTTCACTGAGGACGAAAAAAACACCTTTTAAAGTTTTGTGGAAACAAACCATGTCAGTATGACCATCCATTCAGAGGGAGTAGCGGTGGCAACATTTTCTCATGACAGCAATTTGATATAAGCTTGGCACCATATTCAACTAAATATCATAATAAGCCTTTCGGTGAAAATACTATCCACGTGTTTTTTTATGTGAATATCAATACCGGAGGAGTAGTAGCAACATGACCATATTAGAAGTAGAATATGTATCATTTTCAGTCAGAACCAACCAAACTTCATATGAAGTCTACTATTGAAAATTCCATGTCGATATGACTTTCCATTTCTTAAGAAGTTATAACAAGATTTTCAAAATGACTGCCATATTTGAGGTAATAATGGTACTATTTTCATTTAGGACCATCTCTATATCATATCTAGTCCTCTTGTGAAAGCCAAATATTAAAATAACGTTTATTTTCAGGAATAGCGATAGAAACATTTTCAAGATAGCAGCCATGTTAGTCATACTGGGTATCCGATCAACATAAATTTCCTTCAGGACCAAACATACATCACAAGAAGTCGTTCATTGACAAACACGTTGTTGAGATTGCCCTCCATTCAGAAGTAGACATATCAAGGATGACCGTTTTGGCAGCCATGTTGGATGTCCAAGCAACATAATTCTATACAAGACCTTCTAAATATTATACAAAATCTTCTGGTGAAAAGCCCCTATCAATATTAATTTCTCAAAACCCATTTCCTCTGCATTTAGCTACCAGTAACAACGTTGCTTTGTACGTATAAACTTCTTTACAACGAGGAAACTGCATCTGCAAAGGTGAAGAACACGCACATGATGCACTTCAAAACATTTTGATGATATCTTGTAATATTGTCTTTTTTTCTTTGGTTATTTGTAATGTTATCATTTTCTTTGCCTACTACATGTTATGAACAATTCTCCTTGCACAAAGATTATAATTAATGTAATTATTTCATATCGTGTCATCGTGTTATTTCTCTTGAACAGCGACATCGCTTACAAATTTTCGACATTTTATTTCCCTAAAATTCTAATTAAGAGGAGGGCAAACATTGGATTTTGGTCATTTCTGTCGCTTCAATTTGGACACAAATGAAATAATTTATTCAGATACTATCCATGCATGATTGAAATCACAAAGAGTGTTTTTGTTGGATCAGGTGACCAGGGTAGCACAGACTTTAAACTGCAAAAGACGAAGAAGTCTCAACATACTGAACTTCACGTAATTTGAATCTTATTGTCATTGTATCTAGAGAAAGTAGGTCACCAAACTAAACGAGCAGGCAGAAGAAAGGGTCATACTGGCCTACTCTCTTATGTACCTTATGATATCCATTGTGCCTAGAGTAAACACTGTACACATTGACATGTTCATGCAGTTAGGTCAAATGACTGAATTTAGTGTAGTCAAAGACAACAAAGTACCAGTATGAATAATGCAATTCGATCGTGGGACCTTTCTGCAGACAATGTGGTGTTGACCTAAAACAACGAAAATTGATATCAGTTGCAGGTTTGAGAGAGAGAGAGAGAGAGAGTAACTAACGGCATCACAGTGTTTGGGTCTATAAGAATGCACGAAGTATAGAAAAATTCCCATTAGACGGGTGCGAAGAATGACACGTATATGATTTTCGAAGATCACCTCACGACGTTTTCTCAGCTGGCACGTCTGGTATCTTATCAACTGCCTGTTAAACTTCTGTACCAAGTAAACTGGTGCCTTTTGCAAGTACACCAACGGTTTTCACCAATTTCTCCGACGTTTACGCTGACTTCCTCAATTGTTTCAGTGAAGTGCGTAATAGTCTCTTCAGTTGCTCACGTGGCATTCTTGATACAAATCGGACTGGGTTCGTTTCCAATTTCAGTTAGCGCTGCCACCTGTTTCACTGTTGCCATTTTGACTTTCTTAATGTCATCGGCACGTTCACAAGTTTCTTTTGTTCGTTTAATCAACGGAGTAAATGTTTAATCAAAGCCCACTCGGGGTATTCTCGTCCAGATTGTAGCGATTGTAACATGTTATTGACCTTCTATAACATTATGAATCAGTTCCTGGTGTTCATGAGTGGTTTTACCGAATCGGTTTTCATACTCTTCTGTAACATCTTTGGCGGGTTTATATATGTTACATAATTGTCATGATTATTACATTGCCATCTAAAACATATCGCCAAGACACATTCGTGTCCAATCCCGTACAATATTTTTGTATCGACCATCCTGTCATACAATAGTGAAAACAACTATAGGGTTCTTTATGATCTGCGCAAACATATCGGAAAATTCATACGACGATTTGCCAGCACAGGCCAAGTCCAAAATGGACGTCTGCTGTAACCTTCAAAGTGTACACGTGTCAACAGTTTCTTGTTGAATAACAGAAAACATTATTCCATTTTTGAATTTAGTATAACTTCCGAATAAATGTCTTTTTCCAAGAATTCTGTAGGAGCACCTATATATTTCCAGGGAAAAGAATCACTTGAATTCAAAATACTTTGAAGAAAATAAAATTTCAGCCCCAACCTGGACACAACATAAAACAACTTGGCGTCTCAAGTGTTAAGGCACGACTGACAAACTTCTCAGTCAGAAGATAATATAGTTCTCTGTTTAACCTCAGGTCACACATTAGCAGTTTCTACAAACAACATTACCTAATGAAAATAACTTTCTAACATGATTGAATAAGCCTTGTTTACTTAAAACATAATAACCCATAAAGTTAGAGATGGAATCTCCAAAACCATGACCCCTATCAATATTTACCTGAATCATAATTTGGTTAATTTGCTCATACACAGTAGAGAGTAATGAAACTATTTTTTAGTTATTTACTGAAACTATCACTGATTTTAAAACAAGGTCAGAAACTGGATACAATGTTTCTATTATTAGTTGTTTATAAAAAAATTTAAAATAACAGTAAGATCAAACATGACAGAACTGAATTTCTGGATAATGTCAAATCCAGTAAATAAATTTACATTACAATAGCATGTAATGGAAAATAAACCTGTAAAACTAACAAACAAGTAATTAAATTGAATATACATAACACTTCCATCCATAAAAGAAAAAGTAACATTTATATAATAAAGCTTTCTTTTTACCATAGGTCAACTATACATGAGGTTTATAAAAAAAAATAAGAAGAAATCTTATGAATGATACAAACTACACATGAAAAAATACATTTTTATACACGTGAAAGTGCATCTGCTATTAAGCTGTCATTTCCCTTGAAGTACCTGATAGCAATATTATATTTCTGTAATAACACACTACACCTCAATAATCTCTGAGTTTTGTTTTTCATCTCGATGAAATTAAGGGGGTTCTGATCACTAAACACAATAATCGGAGAAGGAGCTGAACTAATGTAAACTTCAAAGTTTTGTAATGCCAATATCAAAGCCAAACATTGAATAATTTCTTTGGTGCTTATTTAATTTCTTAGAAAAATAGTACACTGGATGATCAACACCATTTGTATCTGCTTGGATTAATACTGCTTCAACCCCAAAATCACTTGTATCGACATGCAGGTTAAATGATTGGCTGAAATTTGGAGCTGTATGAACTGGTGCGGTCATAAGTATGGCTTTTAACTTATCAAATGCATCCTGATATGTTTCAGTCCAAAGAAACTTAGTTTCTTGCTAAATAAATTTGTCAGGGTTCAGCAATTAGGAGAAAATTGGAACAAAATTTCTGATAGTATCCAGCCATACCCAAAAATCGCATCAGTTGCTTTTCTAACAGGCACAGGGAATTCAGAGATAGCATTGACCTTAGCATCTATATGTTTAACTTGTCCATGTCCCACGATACGTCCTAGAAATGTTACACATGTAACTCAAAACTTACTTTTGGATGAATTGATTGTCAAACTTGCATAAGTGGGTCTGTCAAAGAATTTCCGAATTGTCGCTAAATTTTCTTTCCAGGTGTGGTTGTGGATGATGACATCGTCGATGTAAGCATCAAGATTCTAGAAACTAGAGGTAACATGTTTATTAAATGTTGACATGTTATTGGCGAACCCTTCCTTCAAAACTGCGTCACTTTATATTGATAAAGTCCACCTGGAGTCACGAATGCCGAAATGTCTTTTGCCCTTTCCGTCAGTGGAATTTGCCAAAATCCTTTCAGACGATCATATTGGATGACATACTTGGCATTTCCATATTTATCAATGCAGTCATCGATTATACTCAATGGAATTGATTGTTTTAGTCACACTGTTCACCTTCCAATAATGATTGCACATACGGAAAATTTATCTGGTTTCGGAACAATTATACATGGTGAACGTTATTTTCTTTTGCTCGGCTCTATGAAATCATTCTCCAGCAAATACTGAGTTTCTTTTTTCAAGTATTCTTGTTTGAGGCGGTTCTTCCTGTAGGGGTGTTGTTTCACAGGTTTGGAATTTACAATTTCAAAGTCATGATAAATTGTATTTGTTCTTGTAGGGACGTCAGGAAATAAGTGCTCATATTCGAGTAATAACTGTTTAAGTTCATTCCTTTCTTGCTGTTGCAAATATGAAAGTTTCTGGTCTAGATTAGTCATAATTTCTGAATTCCGAAGATATTTTATTCCAGGATCGGTAGAGTTCGATTGCATTCCTCTGATTAACTCCTGAGTCGGACAGGTATAACTAAATGAAATGCATGATTAACCTAAATAACTCTCTCAACATACTGCTTTAATATATTTATGTGGCAAAGTTGTTTTGTTTTCGCCTCCCAGGAGTACTTATGATGCAATTTGAATTATTTACTTTCTTTACAACTGTGTAAGGTCCATAATACTTGGCCTGAAGAGGATTTCGTGGTATGGGCAAGAGAGCCAGAACTTTATCACCAGGTTGAAACCTCCTTTCATTTTCATTTTTATCATACCTTAATTTCAATTTTGACTGAGTGTAGTGCAGATTAGCAGCCTCACAAGCCTTTGACAACTTATACTTAAAATTGAAAACATAATTGAAAAGACTAATTCCGGTATCTTCATTAGACAGAAGTTTCTTTTTTAACAACTTCAGTGGTCCACGCACAGTATTGTCCAAAAACTAGTTCAAAGGGACTGAATTCAAAAGATTTTTAAACTTATTCCCTAACAGTAAGCAATAGTTAGTGAATGCTTTCATCCCAATCTTTCCCCATATCAAAACAATATTACCGAATCATAGTTTTCAAAGTTTGATGAAATCTTTCTAACGCCATTTGGCTCCCTGGGTGATAGGCAGAAGATTAAAATTGTTGGATGCCTAATTCGTACATAACTTGCTGGAAAATTACAGACATAAAATTTGACCCTTGATCAGATTGGACAGATTTTGGAAGGCCAAATTGAGTTTTAAAAAAAAAAAACTTCATCAGAGGTTTTTTTAACTACTGTTTTAGTTTTAGTATTCCACAGTGGAAATGCATGTGGTAATCTTGTTGACGCACATATTATGGTCAACAAGTATTGGTTACCTGACATGGTCTTAGGTAAGAAACTAACAGAATCTACCATTATTCTGCTAAATGGTTCGTCAGATTCAGGAATAGGTTGCAGATGAGCCTTAGGTATCTTCTGATTGTGTTTGACAAATATGACAAGACCTGCAGTATTGACAAACACTTTTAATTTTTGGCCTATTGAGGTGATTAAAGATCTTGTGAGAAGTCTTATTAATTCCAATATGACCAGCCAAAGGAGTTTCATGGGACCATCGCACTTGACAATTGAAAACTGCATACTCCGTTACCATTTCAATATATTTAACGTTGAATGACTAGCGAAAATTCTCGTGTATCACGCACAGAAGAACAAATTTCAAGCACCGTGATATCCGGCATACTCATTCGCCAACGACCTTTAGTCTGGCGCCGTAAATCCAGATGAAATGGAAAGAATACAATTAAGCCCACATGCAATAGGTATCAGTAACTGAAGATACAAACATATCTTGCAGTTCTCAGTGCCAATGATATGTGCGACACGGTTATGTATAAAATACCAGATGATAGTATTTGTCATTGACGTTAATACATACCATTTTTTATAATTTTTAAAATGGAAGAGGTTTTAATATACCAGCTAAGCTCGATGACAAGCGTTACCTATCAGAAATTTGCACCAATCCGTCTTCTCCCTTTTTCTTTCAAGCATGACATATCTTCAGAAAGTAAAGATTATTATTGTTTAAAATATATCACAAAGGCTTATTTACCTACAGCTGTAAGAACGAATTAAGCCTGCTTCAAATATAATGGCATCTCCATCTTAGATGACAATAATAAACACCTTTTATCCATGTTGTTGAGTCAGATTAATGCATATCACATACATCAGTAAGGACATATATCTATCTTTATAAATATCTATCTATCTATCTATATATATATATATATATATATATATATATATATATATATATATATATATATATATATATATAATGACAAAATCAAATTGAAATGCCCATTATTACTAATATAAAATTGTGTTCGAGAAAGAATAAGTAAATATTTCACTTTCTAAGTAATTCGACCTTCTTCTGGTCATTCATATTTTGTGTATTGAGAGCCACGCTGGTGTGCGATTTGAAAGTGCATTCATTTTTCAAACGTTGGATCTCCAACAAAAAGAAAGCTAATACTATTTTCCTCCTCTCAGTCAGACTAACTTCACATATGACCTTTAATTTTGAATATCAATGTAATCCGCAAACTTTACTGAAAATGTATAATGGAGAAGAAAAAATTTGTGCGTGTGTGTAGTAAACGGGTTTAACTAGCTCCTTTAGCACTTAGATATAGATAAAATATGATTCATTATCGTCTTACTCTCTTGTATATAAAATATTTACATATGTGTGTTCGATTCATTTAATTAGTCAATCAGTTTACCATTATACTACTACTAGTGCTTTGCCCATTGATAACTTTATATAAAATATGAATCGTGGCTTATGAATTATTGTTACTAGCCATTTACCACGGTACTATATTAAAAATTCCAAAACATGATTTTACCCTTGCTTAAGTTATTATGTTAAATTACTATATTATATTAAATTGCATATATTAAAACAATATTGGTGTGTATATTATATAATTGGAGAAATAATCACAGACTGTTGCGATCATTATATTTATTATGTTACTGAAACTGGATAAGGGGTTGGAACTGTATGTGCTGCAGTCGTTTGAATCGTCTGAGAACACAGTGCTGGCGGTAGTAGTGTCAATCGCAATGTGCATATCATTCCTGTAGAGTCCCATACAAATGAAGTCTGTGGACTCGAAGGTCCATCTTGTGGAGTCTGTGGTGATGTGGACTGTCGCGGCAACGTCGTTGCTACCGTTGTTGGCATGACCGTTATGTGCGAAGAGAAGTCTGCTGGTGGCAAAAGCTTTGGAGCGAGTCTGTTTCGTGAGTCGTAATTATGCGGAAGGACACTATTCTTTACCACCTGTTATATTAAGGTCTTGGATTGTACTCTTGTAACGTGGTGTTATAGTATAATTTCTGTATCAGTAATCAGGTCTGTTTCTTTTTTCATTCCCATTTGTGAATGGGCTCTCTCTGATCGAATGATATAGATATAAAGACGTCATTCTGGCCTCCTTTTCTGGTGGTGTCAATTTGGCGATTAGGGTATTTGTGACAACACTGGTGTGGGAAGAGGTACTGGATTCAAACTGCACGAGGAAGTCATAGTTCTGAAGCTCAGTGGTGTAGCAACTATTTTATTAACATGAAACAACAATCGAAATGTTGATGCACCTAAATAATAGAATTACACATAAAATATTAGATTTATTCAAAGCTATCAACTTAAAAGATTCGGAAATCTTTGTCCTTATTTACCTTGAAATATCAGAAATGAGCCAACAAAAGCACAGTATATTTAAAATATAGTAAGAATTTAATATTTATCTCTAATACCGATGTCATTTTGTCGTAAGGAAAAATTATTAAATATTGTATCTTAAATACCGACATATCACTTTTTGTAGCTTCATAGGTATTTCAGCTAAAGTGGGTTTTAAAAAATACTTTTTTCGTATAGAAAATAAATGTGAATTGTGCTTCCATTCTTGTCCTTTCTTTAGCCGTTCATTAGCCAGATTGGTGCGCATTACCGGTAACTGTCATGATTGCCTGTTACGATGCCATGTTTTACAAGGGCACAATACATAAAACCGCATAATTTGTTTATGGTGTGAAGAAAATAACCACACTTGAGCATGTGTTTAAGTTAAAATAGAATGTGGTGACAAGGAAGGAAATGTTTGTGAAGAATATTCCTGGATACTTCCATCTGAATGACGTGGAAATGCAGTCAAAAAACGTGGGCGCGAAATTCTTAACTGAAAATAGAACAAAGTTTGGGTGTTGATATTCAATCAATAGGAAACGAGGATGGGATATTAAGTTCAATAGTGCTGCTTAATTTAGTAACCTTAAAATCAATCCATCTGACGTGTAATCTGGTTCAATTATAGACGATCCATCAATGTTACGATATAAAGGACACAAGGTGACGTGATAAATATCAATCATTGCACATTCAACTCAAGAGGAACGCGCAACGAAGTATGGTGCGTGTGCAGGATTGTACAAAATACACTTATGGATTTCAACAAGAGCAATCACGAGTGTCATCTCGGACAGGAAGACTGTGGTCCCGAGAGTGTAATTGTCCGATATGTTAGATGATTACTGCATGATTAGTTTGTTCACATTCCTGTCTACAACCCTTAGTTTATAAACAAACATGGCGCCCATTTGGTACAGATAAAGAATAGAATTGACACACTATGTCTAACAATTTTACCATAATTGAAGACAGCTTATAATGTGTGGAGTAAACCGAAGATGCAAAAAACTCAGATGAATTAGATGGCTACTGAAATTAAACCCCTATAATAATAAGAGGTAACCAATTCCTGTTCTACAAAAGAAAAACATTACATAATAACATAGGGCAGTCCATCGCTGTTATTGAGTGGAAACACTATATAATAGCAGAAAACCAATCGATGTTTATATACGTAGGAACGTTATCTAAATTTATATGTGAATGTCGCTACAGCCTAGATAAGTTCTCAACATGCAGATGGCGTATTCGTACATCCCCTACTTGTTTTTAGTTGCAAGTTGAGAGGAATATCTGTCTTATAGGCAGGGTTCTAGCTACATGCAACGTCTATAATGTAGGCTCTAGTGACATTTAACGGCCGCTATATTCGTCTGTTTTGGATTGCCTCATCGCTCAGTTTTCGACGTTATAGGTTTTATTGTAAGATGCTTTCTTCCGTGTTGTATAATATCATTGTTAACTTATGAAATGTCTAACTTAACTCATAAAGAACTGTATTTTCAAATACACGGTTGCTAAAACGGGTGGATAGGATAAATAAGTTGACCAGCAAGTTGTGTCCCCAAAGTTCATTATGTCCTGATAAAAGTTATGGAATTACAACTGACTGGTCTATTTTGTATTCACAACATCATGTAATTCTGACAACATCATTAATAAAAAGTCGGAAAATAAACAAAAAGGTTTCGGTTTCCATTCGTTGCGGCATTCAAAGTAAATTGTGGTTGAATTATGACGTCATTTTGTATCATATATTGTTATTTTGACTTCTCAACGAAAGTCAAATTAACGTTTCGTAGTACTAATCGCCAGTGAAAAATGGGCTTCAGTGCCTTCACGTTTCATGTAGGGTACAAACAACACCATCACACATGAATCGACTATTCAATTCGAATTACCATGTTACTTTAAAGTAATGCTTTGGATGTGGTGGGGATGGCCAGAAAATTAGCGTGCCCTATCTGAAAGAATTCATCGCTGTGGAAAGATCAGATGGTAAAAATTGTATCTTAATGACTAATAAATCATTAGGACAAAGGTTAATAGTTTCTTCGAAATATTAATTTTATACACCGCAAATTCAATATGCCGAAAATGTATCAGCAAAATGTATTGGAGATTTTAATAGGGATATTTAAGAAATTGCGACGGTTTGTGGAATGCCAACAATGAGAAGGGAAATAGAACTTCGCTGTTTGTTTATAAAACCCATAGTGGTAATACCTGAACAAGCAGGATCGTTTTACAAACCACTCATTTTGTGATACTGTCTCAACTTGTGGGGATATTTTCTCATTAGCCTTGTTTTATCATTCAAATTCACATCCAAACTGTCACATTCACAATGAATGGTCAACCAATAGAATGGATGTGTGCCCAATACATATATATATATATATATATATATATATATATATATATATATATATATATAAACAAAATCACCATGATGAAAAGTACTTCTCTAAAAAATGGGTAGACAAATCAAGCCTGTTAAAACATCCTAGCAACCATTATCAGGTGTCAAATGAAGGTTCAGGTCGTTTGAGACGGGAGATATGGCCGTCAGTCATGAATGTTATCAACTATATGCACAACTCTTAAGCACCTAATCTTACTGTATATAAGAATGCCATTTAATTAAAAATGGTATATTACGGCCACGTGTTATATATGTTGGGAGATGGTACGCAAATTATACCTGGCGAGAGGGGCCCCGAGTGGCCGAGTGGTCTAAAGCGCTCTCCGTTACGGATCACTGCAATCTCACCTCTGTCTGCATGAGTTCGAGTTCTGGATTCGGCTAATGTGGGTATGTGAGAAAGCTTGCCAGTAGCTTCTCGTGGGTCGGTGGTTCTTTCCGGGGTTTTCCCGGGTTCTTCCTCCACCATTAATACTGGCCGCCATGTATAGCCTATCGTGTGCTGAAAAATGGCGTTAAACCCAACAACAACAACAACAACAACAATATACCTGGCGAGAGCAGCTTAACCATCGTTATGAGGAGACAGAAGAAGTTTCGAGGTTCATGACTGGGGCGAGAAAATCAGTTGTTCTAAACTTTGTCTTTCTAATAATAAAAAAGTTATTGTTTGTTCATCTTTGTCGTGCTTTGCTATGTTTTCACAATGCTGAATCGTTATGATGACTACAACAAATGGTAATATGAACTGTAACAAAATTGTTTATATCAAATTTGATAGTCACTCCCCACCCTCTGAACATGCTGCATCATGTGTTGTATTAAGGACTACTGGTGATCATTCGGGACGAAATGATAATACAGTTACCTAATTACTCTCCTAAGTTCAAAATGCAATCAAGCTCTTAATCATATCGCGGTAACTAGGTTACTACGTGTAGCTTTGTGGGGCCCCGAGTGGCCGAGTGGTCTAAAGCGCTCACCGTTACGGATCACTGCCATCTCACCTCTGTCTGCGTGGGTTCGAGTCTCGGATTCGGCCAATGTGGATATGTGAGAAAGCTTGCCAGTAGCTGCTCGAGGGTCGGTGGTTCTTTCCGGGGATTTCCCGGTTTCTTCCTCCACCATTAATACTGGCCGCCATGTATAGCCTATCGCGTGCTGAAAAATGGCGTTAAACCCTACAACAACAACAACGTGTAGCTTTGTGAAGTTTCCCCATATCAATGCATAGGACCGTTCACTGTTTGTTTAACCGCAAAGCAGACCAAGCAAATACAATATCACTAACTTTTCGCCACCATTGAATGTGCGTTGTTTTGTTCTAAATCTTTGGTCTCAGTCACCAGGTCAATTCAAGCAACGTGTAATATACTCATATATTATTTGATTGAACCTAAAATAAGAGACAGTCGTCTACGTCGCAATAAGTGACGTCCTACTTGTTTACCAGAAGCTTTGTATGGTTCCATATGAGCAATATAATTAATAGTATTCAAGATTTAAAGGAGCTTCTACAAGCAGCCATAATAATATATTAAGTCAACAATATGTGCTTGTATCGAAGTAAAGGATGTTTTAAATAAGTTATATGTTAATAATATATGTGGTCACTATGACCGTTCAAGAAAGGTCAGACTAACAATTATCGGTGAGCAATGGGTTCAATGCCTCTAATTTAAAGTTGGGTGTATACTTTTGACAACATTACGGAGCTGTATTGTCAGAAATTCAGTTTCGGAACTGTTTTTTAGAATAAAATGACTTGGACTAAAAGTAGTACTGAAATTCCGGAACTAAAACGGTCTTTAGTGGAGACTGAAAATAATCCTGGAAAATGCTAAAATATTTGGACACAGACTGGAGAAATTATTTAAATTCTAAATGAATAATGACTTGACTGGTAAATGCGCCGAATAATAACGTGAATATTGTCCTTAGGCTTAAAGTAGTTTCGAGACTCTGATTAGGTCAAAGAATGTGCAGAAGGTAGAAAGTATTCCTGGAAAACATCAAAATATTTCGCTTGGACTAAAAGGACATACGTTTTTGCAGCGACTACAAAAATCCGTCAAAATATCAAAATGTATGCGCAAATTAAAAGTACTAATACAATTCTAAAACTAATACAGGCGTTAGCAGAGACTGAAATTTAGAGAAGCCTAAACATCTCGAAGGAAGACTGAAAAATAGAAATCTATAAATTGCACAATTTGAACTAATAAAAGTTCTTCTCAAGTTCAGTAACAAACTTTAGCAAAATTTAAAATATATGATGATTTCAACTTAGCAGAGCTGGGGTTAGACTGTTCACTTTACAAATGCATGCATAATAAAAGGCTGGTTCAATTATTTCGTAATAAATTCTGTTTTCTTATTAGTTTTTTAAAAATGCAAACATTCATGTCGAATAAAAATTACAAAATTAGCACATCTTTCGCTTTTCTATGAGGTATGAGACAGAAGTTGTTATCGAAAGAAAATGGGCATGTTCTTAAGCAAAGCTTTAAAGGCAAACCATGAGGATTGATATTCAATCAGTGTCCAACATGAATAAATCAGTACAAGAGATTACTAAGAGCTGTTGTAAATACGAAGTGAGTATACCACACTTTGTACTATAAATACAACGTGAGCATGTCACACTTCGTACTATAAATACAACGTGAGTATACCACACTTCGTACTATTGTTATATATATTTGATTTAATTATATCTGATTTAATATATATTTATTTCAATTTAAATGTTTGTCAATTTTGTTTTTAAAATATTTTTCATTACATGATATTGTAATATAAATTTATTCACTAGAGATGATACTTTCTTCAGAAAATAGTTTGACCTTGACTTTTAGTTTATAAATACCTTGTTTCAAAATTTATAGCATCCACGTAAACAAGTTCTATTTTATTTTAAAATTATTGGTTGTTGTCGAGGTCATGATGGGACTTCGGGTTTAAGATGTAAACAATTTGTTTTAATTTTTTATTTCTTAAGAGTAAAAGGATTGGTGTACGTCAGTGTCACACTGGGTAGACGTGATCTTTAACAAGTAATAATTTCTATAAACTTCCAGAACATGATCACGTGACCCCTTGTTTACGTTTGTGAAGACCATATAACCGGAGTGATAATTCTTGTTTCTACAAGAAACTGTACACTTCAACACTACAGATTGCAGCATACAGCATCGTCTTCCATCTTGGATTCTTCGTCGGGATTCGAACGTTAAATGAGTAAAACATTCTGTGATTAGGACTTCAAAATATTTATTCTTGGATTATTTTGGATTTGATTCTATAAACCGTAAGTTCATATTTTTTCATTTTTACAGAATTTATCCAGGGAAATAAACTATGTAATTTTCAAAGCTTGTTGTTTTCACTCTTTCTTGTGTTAATGTTTGTTCGAGCCTAAACACGTGACATAAGACTATAAATATAAAGTGAGTATATCACACTTCGTACTATAAATAAAAAGTGACTATACCACACTTCTTACTACAAATGCAAAGTGAGTATACCACACTTCTTACTACAAATGCAAAGTGAGAGTATACCACACCTACAACTCTAAATACAAAATAAGTATAACACACTTCTAACTGTAAATACAAAGTGAGTATATCACACTTCTAACTGTAAATACAAAATCAGTATAATACACTTCTTATTATAAATGCAAAGTGAGAGTATACCACACCTCTTACTCTAAGTACAAAGTGAGAATATCACACTTTATTGCTATTAATACAAAGGGATTAAACCACGCTTCTTAATATAAATACAAAGGGAGTAAAATATGCTTCTTACTATAAATACAAAGGGAGTAAACCACGCTTCTTACTATTAATACAAAGGGAGTATACCACACTTCGTATTATAAATACAACGTGAGTATATCACACTTTGTACTATAATGCAACGTGAGTATACCACACTTCTTACTACAACTGCAAAGTGAGTATACCACACTTCGTACTATAAATACAACGTGGGTATACCACACTTCGTACTATAAATGCAACGTGAGTATACCACACTTCCTACTACAAATGCAAAGTGAGAGTATACCACACCTACAACTCTAAATACAAAATAAGTATATCACACTTCTAACTGTAAATACAAAGTGAGTATACCACACTTCTAACTGTAAATACAAAGTGAGCATAACACACCCTAACTCTAAATACAAAGTTAGTATATCACACTTCTAAATGTAAAAACAAAGTGAGTATATTACAATTCTAACTATAAATGCAAAGTGAGAGTATACCACACCTCTTACTCTAAGTACAAAGTGAGCATATGACACTTCTTACTATAAATACAAAGTGAGTATATCACACTTCTAACTGTAAATACAAAATCAGTATAACACACTTCTTATTATAAATGCAAAGTGAGAGTATACCACACCTCTTACTCTAAGTACAAAGTGAGAATATCACACTTTATTGCTATTAATACAAAGGGATTAAACCACGCTTCTTAATATAAATACAAAGGGAGTAAACTATGCTTCTTACTATAAATAAAAAGGGAGTAAACCACGCTTCTTACTATTAATACAAAGGGAGTATACCACACTTCCTACTATAAATACAACGTGAGTATATCACACTTTGTACTATAAATGCAGCGTGAGTGTACCACACTAACTACAAATGCAAAGTGAGAGTATACCACACCTCCAACTTTAAATACAAAATGAGTATGTCACACTTCTAACTGTACATACAAAGTGAGTATACCACACTTCTAACTGTAAATACAAAGTGATTATAACACACGTCTAACTGTAAATATAAAGTGTGTATACCACATCTCTAGCTCTGAACACAAAGTGAGTATATGACACTTCTTACTATAAATACAAAGTGAGTATATCACACTTCTAACTGTAAATACAAAGTGAGTATATGACACATCTGACTCTAAATACAAAGTGAGTATATCACACTTCTAACTGTCAATATAAAGTGAGTATACCAGACATCTAGCTCTAAATACAAAGTGAGTATATTACACTTCTATCTATAAAAATAAAGTGAGTATATCACACTTCCAACTGTAAAAACAAACTGAGTATATTACACTTCTAACTCTAAATACAAAGTGAGTATATCACACTGCTAACTGTAAATATAAAGTGTGTATACCACACCTCTAACTCTAAATACAAAGTGAGTGTATGACACTTCTTACTATAAATACAAAGTACAAAGTGAGTATACCGCACTTTATTGCTATTAATACAAAGGGAGGAAACCATGCTTCTTACTATAAATACAAAGGGAGTAAACCACGCTTCTTACTATTAATACAAAGTGAGTATACCTCACTTCGTACTATAAATACAACGTGAGTATATCACACTTTGTACTATAAATGCAACGTGAGTATACCACACTTCTTACTACAAATGCAAACTGAGTATATTACACTTCGTACTATAAATACAACGTGAGTATACCACACTTACTACAAATGCAAAGTGAGAGTATACCACAACTCCAACTCTAAATACAAAATGAGTATATCACACTTTTTACTATAAATACAAAGTGAGTAGACCACACTTCTAACTGTAAATACCAAGTGAGTATACCACCCCTCTAGCTCTAAATACAAAGTGATATATGACACTTCTTACTATAATACAAAGTGAGTATACCACACTTCTAACTGTAAAAACAAGTGAGTATATCACACTTCTAACTGTAAAAACAAAGTGAGTATATTACACTTCTAACTCTAAATACAAAGTGAGTATATCACACTTCTAACTGTAAATATAAAGTGTGTATACCACACCTCTAACTTTAAATACAAAGTGAGTATATGACACTTCTTACTATAAATACAAAATCAGTATATCATAATTCTTACTATAAATGCAAAGTGAGAGTATACCACACCTCCAACTCTAAATACAAAGTGAGTATATCACACTTCTAACTGTAAATACAAAGTGAGTATACCACCCCTCTAGCTCTAAACACAAAGTGAGTATATGACACTTCTTACTATAAATACAAAGTGAGTATACCACACTTCTAACTGTAAATATAAAGTGAGTATACCAGACATCTAGCTCTAAATACAAAGTGAGTACATGACCTCTCTAACTCTAAATACAAAGTGTGTATATTACACTCTGTCTATAAAAACAAAGTGAGTATATCACACTTCTAACTGTAAAGACAACGTGAGTATACCACACTTTTAACTGCAAATACAAAGGCGGTATACCATACTTCTGCTTCTTTCAACATATCTAAAACATTTCCACATAACTGTCAATGTTGATTTTTTTATATTTTACAAGTTTATGAAATGTGAAATAAATAAGTGAATGTGCTTTTATTTATTTCTCCTTTTAAAAAATATGGCATTCAACATTAAATAGGCTATGTCAGATATGTCAGATATCTTCATCACACAAAAGGTGTCTTTTTTAAATAAGTTTTTTGATGTACAACAATCAGGATCTGATGCATTATAAACCACACCAGGCACTAATATAAAAAAATGGTTGCATCTGGAATGTATAATAAAATAAAATATTCCCTCCATTCCTTATAAAATACTTTCATTCTTGTGAGTGTCCATCTTTTCATCCTTGAACTATCCACCGATTTATATAGCTATATTCAGGCCATACAAGGAATCTGGTGGTCATCTTTAGCAACAATGTCCACTGTGTCTTATGGTCATATTTAGCAACAATGCCCACTGTGTCTTATGGTCATCTTTGGCAACAATGCCCACTGTGTCTTATGGTCATCTTTAGCAACAATGCTCACTGTGTCTTATGGTCATCTTTAGCAACAATGTCCACTGTGTCTTATGGTCATCTTTAGCAACAATGCCCACTGTGTCTTATGGTCATCTTTAGCAACAATGCCCACTGTCTTATGGTCATCTTTAGCAACAATGCCCAATGTGTCTTATGGTCATCTTTAGCAACAATGCCCAATGTGTCTTATGGTCATCTTTAGCAACAATGCCCAATGTGTCTTATGGTCATCTTTAGCAACAATGCCCACTGTGTCTTATGGGAGAGGTTATAATAAGTAATATTGTTCATGCATTACACACTGCATGAAATACAAATCACCTCGTGACTGCGGTCATTGTGGTTATTTATTTGCGCGGATTATTGCTAACTGGAAATCGAGAGATATGTACGAGCACCGCAATGTTAGGTCTACTCAGCGGTTAAATAAATGTCAAACGGCCCATGACGCGATACGGTAAAACCAACAAAAACTACAGTTAAAAGACTGAATTCATGATCAAGACGTTACATTTTTATTTAATGATAAAACTGTTATATCTGTATTAATTCATCCCTGATGTTTACAAGCTGTAATTAATACGGTACATAGTGCAATGGATTTTGAGAGTGTATAGTGACTCCGTATAAACGTATAAATATTTCATACATACATACAATTATGCATAGATATAAAATATGATTCGATTGACATTTTGCTTAATATATTTCATGTATAAAATTTTAATTACATTTATAGACCAATGTAATGCTAAACCTCTATGATATACAATTACTTGCGTTACTGAGGTTACACGTTTTAAATTGATTTTCTGCTTGTGTTGAAGCAATACTATGATAGCAATGTGTGAATCGGGTTCCTTCGAAATCAATTACTGAAAACAGTCAGCAAAGGTTTTAATGATAACTGGACTAAAGAAGTCCGGCAATCAACTTGCCTTTCAGTTTTATGAAGTAGTAAAAGTTTTCATTATACGATTCGGACAGGTTTACCGTATACATTTATCAGCACATATTTTTCTAAAACAGTGAATGCGACGGTTTTTATCCTATTTCAAAGTAGCTTGCAACACGAAAGTTGGATAATTACTACCTGGGATTTTAAGGAAATTCATATTGGGCTAACGCGGAGATCTATTTTAAGCACTCACTCTTTTTCATAGAAGGTATGCAAATACCAACGACTAAAACAAATCCAGGGAAAAACAACGCTAAGTTAAAAGATACACTAATTCTAAATTAATGGAGATACATAAAATCAACACACACACTAGCTACGACAGATTAAATAGTCGGAGAGACCGGAAGACACGCAAACACAAAAAAATGTGTCAGGGGAATAACAACGTGCAGATAAAAAGGTTACACTAATTAAGAACACACCCACATCAATAAATCCAACCCAGAGTGCCCGGTGAAAAACAAAATTAAGTTAAAAGGTTCCAAAAATACTTATAATAACACGATAATATCATAGACATAATGATACCAACAGTACTTATACTAAGGCCACGACTAACAAAATATAACAAAATCACTCAGATAACGAAAGCTAAATTTAAAAAAGGATATTCAAAATATGTCAAACAATTATCATAGTAAAGGTGCACACCAAATGGTGAATAGTGTGTGTGTGTGTGTGTGTGTGTGTGTGTGTGATTTGTATTTTTAACGTAGCTTTAATAAGAGTTCAGTCATATGGCTACTATGTCTGCAGTGTGACAGTTTATAGTGATATCTAGCGCTGGGGCATCATGCCGCAGACATGTAACATGATGCCCCACTTTACGTGTAAGGGGCCCCGAGCGACCGAATGGTCTAAAGCGCTCACCGTCCCGGAACACTGCCATCTCACCTCTGTCTGCGTTGGTTCGAGTCTCAGGCTCGGCTAACGTGGATACGTGAGAATGCCTGCCAGTAGCTTCTCGTGGGTCGGTGGTTCGTCTCGGGCTTTTCCAGGGTCCCACCTCCACCAGCTATACTGGCCGCCATGTATATCCTATCTTGTGCTGAAAAATGACGTTACACCCCACAGCAACAACAGCTACTGTACGTGTGATCGGCCTTTTTCTTATTGTCTTCCCGTGGGGAGGAGGGTATATACAGGTTCAGGCGTTGTTCTTGGGGATGGCAATTTCTTTTCTGCATGTTTGGGTCTTGGGCTTCTAGTCATTTATGGTGGCAATTTCTTTTCAGTTCTAGTGTCTTCTTTAAACTATGACCTGGGAGTCTTCTATCGTCTGCTTCTTTTCCTGCCCTTCTTTAGTATTGCATCTTACTCTGTGTGTGCTCATTTCATGTGCTGTTCTTGTTGTCTTTATAGTAATAATAATAATAATAATGAGGACTTTGTGTAGTACCTAATCTTTAGAACCTCTAACCGCATTACAACATTAGACAACACCTATAAGACTAAAAAAAAAAAACATATAATAATATTATTACAAAAAACAAACACCATGAAATTAGAAAAACATTAAAAAAATTTAAAAAAAACATGCTGAGAATATTTCAGGTAGGAAACATTATTAGGTCTTTAAGTTTGTTCTTGCAGTCGAAATAAGTGAGTTTTGAGAGCCCTCTTGAATGTGATCACTGT
The DNA here is from genome assembly GCA_028554795.2 of Sinohyriopsis cumingii. Lineage (NCBI taxonomy): Eukaryota > Metazoa > Mollusca > Bivalvia > Unionida > Unionidae > Sinohyriopsis > Sinohyriopsis cumingii. The sequence goes on from CM068833.1 coordinate 13,077,683, forward strand.
GTCTTTGTGTCTTTGTTCAGTGGGCAATTCATTCCACGTTGCTGGGCCCTGGTATGCAAAAGAACGCTGTCCATATGACTTTGTTTTCATAGTGGGAATAACGAGTATACGATTGTCAGAAGAGGATCGTAAGTATCTTGTTGGTGTGTACACATGGGTGAGGTCGGATAGGTATGTTGGACTAGAGTCCGACAGTGAAACTTAGCACAGAGAACCAATTTTGCGTTTGATTCTGGATCGAATGGATAGCCAGTGTAGGGTACAGAGCAGCGGGGAGGTGTGCTCTGATCGTGTTACTCTAAGTATGATCCGAGCAGCTGTGTTTTGAACTTTTTGAAGTTTCTGGAGCAGATATTGAGATGAACCAGACAAACTGAGTTACAATAGTCCAGTCTTGAAAGTACTAATGAACACGTAAGTGTTTTAGTGGCATCAACTGAAAAGATATTTGCGAATTGAGCTGATGCGTCTCAGCTCAAGATATGCAGCCTTGCATATGTTCATGACATGTTGGTGCATTGTGAGAGTACTGTCCAGAGTAACACCTTGGTTTCGTACTGATTGTGTGAATTTAATGTTGGCGTTGCTGATATTTATTGTTTGAGGTAAAGGATGTGAATGAGAAAGTCTTTGTGTTGTGATCAGAATCGCCTCAGTTTTATCATCATTCATCTGCAGCTTTTTACATGTCATCCATGATTTCACATCAGAAATGCATCTCTCTACAACTTGGATGGTAGTATCAACTTCAGTTGGGTGGCTAGATTTGTATATTTTTGTGTCATCAGCGTACAATTGGTGAGACACTGGATGATGATCTATGACACTTGAGCGCGACTGAGTGTACAGAATGAAGAGAACAGGTCCAAGAACAAACCCCTGTGGAACACCACAACAAAGATCAACTGGGCTGGAGTGCATTCCATTTGCAGATACAATTTGTGTCCTGTTGACCAAGTAGGACTTGAACCACAGTAAGGCTGTATCATGAATGCCAAATACATGCTGGAGACGGTGAAGTCATATATCATGGTCTATTGTGTCAAATGCTGCAGACAAATCAAAGAGGGTGAGGACTGTAATCTTTCCGCTATCCAACGCAGAGAGAATGTCATTAACTACTTTTAGAAGAGTAGTTTCAGTACTGCGGCAAGGGCGATATGCAGATTGTACATTGCTAAAAAAGACTGTTTGAATTTAGATGAGATACAAGCTGGGATAGAACAACCTTTTCTAAGATTTTTTTATATGAATGGGAGATTAGAAACTGTGCGGTAGTTCTTTAAATCGTTATTGTCTAGTGTTGGTTTCTTCAGCAGAGGCTTTACAATGGCAGGTTTGAAAAATGATAGGAATTCCCCGGATGAGAGAGAGGTATTAATAACATCAGTTAGTGAAGGCAATACTGGATCTAAGCACTCAAGCAGCAGTGATGATGGAATTGGATCAAGTTCACATGACGTTGGTGCACTCTTCATCAGGATTGTACGTGCGAAATCCATAGAGACAGGTTCAAATGCTGCTAGTGGTTGCCGCTCAAATTCTGTATATATATATATATATATATATATATATATATATATATATATATATATATATATATATATATATATATATATATATATATATATATGGACAATTCAACAGAGGATCCACACTTTTCAGCACTGAATATGCACAATCATAAATCATGGTAGGTAATTTACATATGTCTTGTGTAAAAATTACTTTTGTTGTGAAACCCAGTTTTACAAGTTACAGTATGAGGAGAAGGTTGATCCTCCTACTGATGGAATATTAATGACAATGATACAATTGTATACGGTATTAGCAATATAACTCAAGTATGTTTGATTAATTTGATAAATTATTATTATTAATATTAATATTAACAATAGCTTCCTTATTAATATTATTATTAGTTCAAGTATTCAGAGGCGGATACAGCAATGCAATGTTACGGTGTTCGTGGGCTTAAGTGACACCCAATTTTGACACATACTTTCGGTATGCAAAGTCTGCGAATCTATCGACGAAACCGAGTAAGGAAAGATTATAGATGTGATAAAAATGCTTTCTTTTTATTATATAGCGAACATAAACGAAATATAAATATAATGGGCAAAGAAAGACTCGATGAAAAACAACAAGCAATATAGATTGTCATCTCTGGAGCAAATTATATAGTTCTGAGCCAACGTCAAAGCATTATCAAAAGCGAATTTGCTTTTTTCTATATACTCTTTTATTCTTGTGATTTGTTATTTATATTCATTGTTCTGTTGGTTTATGTAAATAAAATGGTGCAATGTGTGGAACAAAACATTTCAGTAAACACATGTTTTGAATAATTTCCAGTATCCACTGAGTACACATTAAAATTGCTAAATTATACAAGGTTATGTTTTATCAGGAAACAAAATGTTTTTTTTTCTTTCTCGTGAAGTATGTCATTTTATTCTTGCAATGTAGTAGACGAAATGGCTGATAATATTTTAAGATTTTAAAGTGTACAGTCGAAGAAGAATGAGCATTAAAGAAACATGAATGCTGATCTCCAGTTTATATCTAAACATTAGATATTTTATTGGTTATTCTAAATACAATGAAACCACTCTTCAAACATCCTCAGTTAATATACAAATGCGGATATAGCACAATCGTGGCGGAGATGCCAGATTTGGACTATATTTGGATAATTGGAGATATGATGATTTATATCATATTTTAAATATGTAAATTGTGTAACTGTATGAAGCCTTCATTATGTATGATAATTTCCTTGGCTATTTTTTTGTCTAGTGGTTGTGCATATGTTGTATCTACAAAGTTTTCTTGAATTAAATAGGACAGTAGCTTTTATGAAGACTATTCCAGACTACCATTAGTCGGGTGACACCTATAGATTATGACTTTTACTCCGAGTAACTAGCTACGAATTGGGTTTGTAAAATATATTCCCATCATTAACTCCCACAATCAGACAAACAATCACCAATTTCTAATCAACTCGAACGCAGAGACGTGAATACAGATAGCAATACCCAATGTTTGTTATATATTGTCCTCTTATACATAAATTAACTTACAGGCATTCAATTTAAATTTCCAGTCATGCTAACAGGATACATAATTTCGCATACACGCTATTTATTGACAAAGATTTGTCAGAGAACATATATAAAGTTTTCGAAATCCGTATAGCAGACGCTGTTAAATAAAGTTTAATCTAAATTGTCATTGTACTACGCGAATTAGACACATCCATATATAAGCATAGTAAGCTACTTCACGAGTTGTTAAAAATGAATAATCTAATGCGTACTGGCCGTTTAACACGTTGCAAATTTAATACCAACAATGATCCGTTTGGATTCTTCGGATGACTGCACAGGTTTATGTAGTATGCATATTGTATTATATCAAGAATAGCAAAATGACATCTCACATCTCCCTATACCTAATTCGCATTATACCTTTTCATGTGTGAGAAGTTTTAAACAGTCTATGAATGGCAATAAACATAGCTTTGAGGATATTAGATCATAATACGTTGTAAGACGTTCATGTTATATCCATCATTCGGTACGTGTAAATCACTGTCATTTTGCTAACGTTTCTTGCGGACTTAAAAAATCACCAAGAAACGCTGTCCATAAGGCATTTATGCCCGTAAAAGAACAGATTTTCTGAAATTTCTAGAATCCGGGATTTGCATCCGTATATGAGTATAAAACTAAAGTAAAGGAGGTAAAACAAAACACTTGATAGTTGAAGTCACTGCTCTTTTCTGTAAACTATATATCATCCGCATGTAAGAGGAATGTCGGAGGTGACCCATACAACACAGCAGAAGATAAAATGTGGATAAAAAACGAGTTGTACACTTTTCCGAGTAATTGATGAGACATAACGCAGCTAACCCTTTATGAAATCCTATTTTCTTAGACACCTTTATACCGCTCCGTTGGCCTAGTGGTTAGAGCGTCCGCCTCGGAACCGGGAGGTCGTGGGTTCGATCCCCGGCCGAGTCATACGAAAGACTTACAAAAATGGTACCAACAGCTTCCTCGCTTTTCGCTCAGCATTACGAGGTTAGTGTTAGGACTGGTCGGCCTGGTGTCAAGATAATGTGACTGGGTGAGACATCACGCTACATGTCTGCGGCATGATGACGCAGTGCTAGACATCACTATAACTGCCACATTGCAGACATCGTAGCGATATGACTGAAAAATTGTTAAAGCTATGTTAAAAATCCAAATCACACACACACACACACCTTTACACCGTGTGTGTCCAAATGGCTAGATATGTATAAGGATACATTATGGGATAACACGTACAAGTTTTGTATCATTTTCTTCTAAGTATAACTCTCTACATGTAACAGCTGTCGGTGCTTAACAGATGCGTATTAACTAGTTTTTATGTAAATTTAAACTAACTGTCTAGTCCTAAGACCTTTCCACAGCACAATTTGAGCTTCATTAAGTTTGCTGTCAACGATGCTAACATCTTTATCGTTATTAGTAAATGAAAAAATGAATCAATTATTATTGAAAATCTTATGATCGAGATTGTACAATTGATCTTTGTGGTATTCAAATAGAAAGTTCCTTAAAACGTGAGACATTACCTCACAGTTTACAGAGTATAAGCTAATATTAAGGTAGCAAAAAAACCATCACGTTGCGGGCTTTTGCAATGTTATCTAAGGATAATATGGGCTGCAAAACTGTCTGATTATTAAGTCATTGAGATTGGTTATTAATTAAATGCTTTATGGTCTGAGAATGAAAGGCCAGGTCATTTCCCGTCGTCAGTTTTTCCTTAACCCATTATCACTCACACGAACGTGTTCTCTTTGGTACGAATGATTTGGACGAAAATGCGATATAGATTTCGTGCATGAAACATACAAAAATTACACATCATGCCATTCATTCTGAACGGTGTCTGAGCATGATTAATACCTATTTGTGTATGTCTCTCTGTCGCAAGCTCATGGTCCATGTTTTCTTTATATATCACAGTGAATAGCACCGCCATCGCTTCTAATAATGGGGCACGCCTCATTTCAAAATATATTCGTATACACTCAGAGAGAGAGAGAGAGAGAGAGAGAGAGAGAGTCACTAAACACCGTCTAAACCTATAATGCTAAGTGCCTTATTAAGGAGTGCTAGTCAACATTTGGGATGAAATAATAATACGGTTACCCAACCATTCAAAAGTCATGTAAACATCGTTGCCTTCTCAAGGATCATTTAAACACGTAATTAGCCGAAATGTTTATAACGATTCGCAAAGTCAATGGTTCTAAGTATGAGCCATGCTCTTTAGATTCCATAAGAAACAGCATAGAACGACATCTTAAGGCTAAAGGTATCAAGTCTCTCTTAGAGACCGTCAATTTCAGAAATCAACCGAAGCACTAAATTCTAAAACAATGCAACTGAAGAAGGCTGGTTTTGGAAGAAAAGCAAGAGCATCAGAGCCGATAAGCCAAAATGACGAAGAAGCTTTATTTCAGCCGGTGAAATGGACTCTCTCACGCCAGCTGCATTGCAATTTTCCCTATTCTACTTTTTTGGAAAAATGTTTGGATTTAGAGGCCGAGACGAGCAAAGAAATTTAAAGTTTGGAGATGGATCAGTTTTCACCGATTCAACCGGTACAAAATATCTTCAATATGCTGAGAGGGATAGCAAAACCTTTGACGGTACTGGGAAGGATGACAACAGATCAACAATACCTCGTATTTTTTTCTACTGGAACAACACCGGAGCGAGACCCAGTTCATCTTTACCTGCAGTATTTGAAACGAAGGCCCTTGGAAATGATGGATGCCGTCAGCCCCTTTTATTTGACACCAATTCCAATTCAGAAACTGACAGAAACTTCCCAGATATGGTAATTATATTTTCTCAAGATTCAATTAATGCCCTTATTTAAAATACAAATTTAAATACAGAAAAAAATATTCGTAAAAACATTTACGAAAATAAAATGAATAAATGAAAAGAAAATTATATCAAAGTAAACAAAAAATATCGGAGAAATATGGAATAAATGTTGTACTCTGTAAATACCAAACCTTGCGAAATATAAGAAAACAGATTTTTATGAACGTGTAAATTTAAACAATACAAAAAATATATATTACTGGACAAAATATTACAAATTGCAGGTATTATCCGAGACCTATGGGGGTTCATCAACTCGGGAGTTTGATGAAACGAGCCGCAGAAAGGGCAGAAATCCAGGGGTGAATTACCAACCATTCAGTAAGGAAGACTACTGTAACAACCCTGTCGAAAGATGGTATCCTCCAACAAAGATCATGCAAGTGACTGGGCATAAAAATATGTCATCTACAACTGGTAATAATAATGAGAATAAATCTACTTGCCTTTTTGCATCCTTAATCTCCTCAAAATGTATTTTGTAGTCTCTTTCTGGTAATAAGAATTACGTGGTTTCCAAATAGTGATCCACATCGCAGAAATGTACTGTAATCTGTAGACCTATAATCCAGACTAAATTTTTGAAATCCAAATCACATTACAAAGGCGACTGCACTGCATTCCAAAACGAAAAGAATTTGTTGTTCTCTAAAAAAAAAAAAACAATGTTGAATCCAGCATCTTATTGAGAATTTAGATTTAAAACCTTTCATATTTTTCCAGCTTACGATTCAAAATTATCCATGGCAGAACAGAAACAATTGTGCAGCTTGTTGTCAACGCCAGTCCCTCAAGTCACATGTACCAGTACATCGTGCAGAAAACTCACAAAAGGAGATAATCAGAATTTAGTGGATTGACAGAACAACTCAATTCCTCCAAACCTGACCAGCTGGGAACTTTGTTCAATGGCGCAGTCATTCATAATATGATTTTAAATTTTAATTTCAGATAGAGCAAAATGGGATTTATTTTTCAAATGAGTGACTGAGCGTACAGGTACAATATGAAGTTAAAAGGTCGGTGGGCGGAGCTATGTGCGCATGAATACTGTTATTGTGTATTGAAGAATCTACAGTTGTGAATTTATTTTGTAATAAAGAATAAATCAAATACATTGTTTCTTGTAATGTATTTTATTATTAAGCCTTAGGTAGTTAAAAAAAAAACCAGCATATAATAAAAATGAGCATATAACAAAAAGGTTACTGCTTTTGTATGGGAAAATATGAACTCGTTTTCTTTCGAAAAAAAATGAGTTCATATTTTCCCGTACAAATGCAGTAACCTATAATTCCATCATGCAAGTATTTCATTATATTTCTGAGATTCACTGCATTGTGGAACACAAGGTTCTTAGATTACAATAGGATCGGCACAAATGCTGCATAGCATTTGCTGTACGATAAGCGAAATACCATTAATTGCCATAAAATAGGTTACTTTGTTACACAGTATCAATTATTTCATGAAAGGAGAAATGCTAACTATCACACACCGCATTGGTGACGTTAGTTAATTTATAGGGTGAAGTGGCTGCCAAACGAATTCTATCCCTTTACATTACAGAGAACGTTTTAGGACTGTTATTTGTTAAAGTTGGAGCTTCAGTATATATCTAAAATTGACGTAACGAGAAAGAGCTTTAAGAATGTCCAAGTTAATCAGGTACGATAATTGTGTAAATATTTTCCCCACTGTTTAATGAAGTGTAATGATGACATGATTTTGCTATCTCTGTCGTTAGAAACTCGAATTATATTTTTCTTATTTGTGCCAAAGTTTCATTTTAACTACTCAAAAATAATACCGCAATTCCGAAAAAATGTTGTAATTGATCCAGTCAAACACAGGTGAAAAACCCTATTGTTCGGTGTACAGGTCAGTTAATCTGCTATAAAATAATTTTTAATTTCGCGTCCTGTGTTGAAAGGTGCTTGAATTAACGCAAAGAGTTTCTAAATATCAGCATCAAAACTTCGTCCTTCACTCGTGTCAAGGGTTTCATGTAATTGTTAACATTATCTTATAATGAAGTTTATTCGTCCCGAATATTGAATTGGATATTTCTTAAAGAATTTGTTTAACGATATTGTTCACTTTCTATTTTTATTTTCTGCTTGAAAAGCCGCAAGAATTTAAAAAGTGAACAAATATACAATTCTCAGCTTGTATCTCGGTGTTTAATACAGGGGTCTAAAATACGCAGCCCGCGGCCGCATGCGGCCCGCCAAGCCGTATTATGTGGCCCGCAAAATGAGCCGTATCCTATGGCCTGCAAAAAGGAGTCATGAGAGCCATCCAAAATGCCCTTGCGGCTCTCAGGGTAGACTGAGTTTGAGACCCCTGGTTTAAATGGTCTCAGCAACCGTGTAACAAGACGTGATTCTTCTAAATTTAAGTTCACGTTAATGGAGCAGCTACTTTTTTGGGCAACGTCTACCTTCGTGTTAGAAATGTTTATTAATTACCCTATGAATTTGAATATTCATTAATATTAATAAAGAAATTAAGAAGTTGTTACCGTTATACCTTCTCCATTACAACAACTAAATAAATAAATCCGGAGACCAGATTGTGAAAGTCACCAGATGAAATAGCTTTTTGGATGATGTTAGTATTTTAGATGATTTACATTGTGAAATATCTCTTCTCTTCTCAGTGTTATTAGTGCTGCAGTTGTGAAGGAGAATTAATAGATGCACGGTTCAGAAGTGTATGTTCCTCGATTTCTTAAACCTTTGTTTCTAAGAATTTTGTGCTGGTAATGTCTCATGAACTCGATTTACAGCCATTAGTTAAATTCGTGAGTGACAAAAACGTGTACGACATCCTAAAAGAAAACGTAACTGAGAAACTGAGGAAATGCATATACAGGTACATCTACTCGTGTGATGTAATTTCAGCAAAACCCTTTGGTAGTGTCCCAAACTACTCTCTACAGGCACGGATGTGAAATTTTTATATCAGTTCAACATACCAGTAACTGTTTGTCAAACTTCACTTGTAATAAAATAAGCTTTTTTTATTTACCCTGATTAACCTATAACCTGGTAACCTATAACCTGGTAACCTATAACTTGGCGGTTTTCGTCTGCATTTTATGACAAATGCACATTTACATTCTTAGCACGGTGACAAGGAAGTAATTTTTTATCTTATGTTTACAAACATATACTTTTTACCCGCCAGTTTGCCTACGTTTTTGACGAACCATATTTTCAGCACTGACCGTAATTCGATATCTTCGCTTTTTAAATGAAAACAGTTCAGTTGAGATGCTTGATAACTTGCACAGAGCTAATGTTTTTTTTTTTTTTTTTTGTTTTTTTTTTTTTGCGGGTGGGTGGGTGTTTTTTTTGTGTGTATGTGTGTGTGTTTATTTTGTTCTTGTATCATAGTAGTTTTAAAATATCATAATCCGATAAATACCTTTTTGATGGGGTAATGGGGAGGACGCGGGCGGGGGTGGAGGATTAAGTAAAAGGAGATAGGAAAGAAATAGGTTGCAAATTAGCCATCACTTCTTACCTTCTACAACCAAAGAGTTGTATCCTAGTTAGACAGCTAACTTTAATTTCTCACGGGAAAACAGGCGCGTGTAATAGTTGTCGTGGGGTTTAACGCCATTTTTCAGCACACGATAGGCTATACAGGGCGGCCAGTATTAATGGTGGAGGAAGAACCCGGGAAAACCCCGGAAAGAACCACCGACCCACGAGAAGCTACTGGCAAGCTTTCTCACATACCAACATTGGCCGAATCCAATCGCGTGTAATAGACAGCTAACTTTTATTTCTCGCTGAAAAACTGGCACGTGTCAAAGTTAACATGTATTATGCAATAGGTAATGAAGTGTACATCAGAGCGAGTCAATGTTTTAAGAATTCGGTCGTGTATAAAATGCATCCGATTGTAATGAACGAATGAACGTACGTACTTAAATCTCTGTCAATTAATGTGCCGGTAGATCAAGGTCTAACGAAATTTAAAATTAACAGAACAAACAGCATCATTTTACGGCAGACGTTGCTATTGAATGCTCGAGGGTGGGCGTATTATGTTGTTGTTGTAGGGTTTAACGCCATTTTTCAGCACACGATAGGCTATACATGACGGCCAGTATTAATGGTGAAGGAAGAACCCGGGAAATCCCCGGAAAGAACCACCGACCCTCGAGAAGCTACTGGCAAGCTTTCTCACATACCCACATTGGCCGAATCCTAGACTCGAACCGACGCAGACAGAGGTGACATGGCAGTGATCCGTAACGGAGAGCGCTTTAGACCACTCGGCCACTCGGGGCCCCGGGCGTATTGTGTACTTGTGTAAATATGTTTCAGAGATTTCCGAGGAAAAGGCGCGTTTCTTTAATGGAATCTACTCGTCCATATGTGATTGTCTGGTTGCTCTCAGAGCTGTTCGAAACGGTAAATTTGTCCATTGGGATATAATCTTTTTATATTTGGATAAATACTAAATGCCGCCTTTGGGGAAGAAATACAAAGGCGTAGCAATAAATAAATTTTTACTTCAAAGAACTCTGTGGACAATTATAGTAATTGACACAGAAATAATTACACGCAACATCATCCTTTTATCAGGAATTAGTTAGGGGTTACGAAACGGAAATAACAAGACACTTTAGTAAGAAAAGCAATTAAATCTTATAAGTAACTGAAGTCTATATAGCATTGCCAATAACTATAGAAACACATACATTAGTGAAACAAGGAAATGAACCACGATTGACCATATAATATAACGCAAATATAGTGCATCTGCTCACGTATTTCACGACACAACTGTCAACGGAGTAACCACTATCCACTGTTGTAAAATGTTGAGAACGTGGTTGCTCAGATTAGGTGTAAATGCATCCAGATTGAAGCAAAAGGTTTAACGACCAGAATGTAATCAATGATAACACACATCGCATATCTATGAAACTTTCAGTAATTTCCAGTAGCCAGTGTAAACATTTATTATTATGAAAAAGAAAAAAAAATTCATACTAAAGTGATACTGACAATATTGGCACTATATAGCCATTATTGTGCTGACGTACGGCTAAATCACATTCATACATACATACATACCACAACATGGCAAACAGATATAAATTAATCAAAAGAACATTATTTTCAAGGATAACACTGGTCTACAATTTTTTAGAAGTCGTCTGCTTCAGAGATAAAATGTGCTATTTATTATGGATTGTGATGTGCTGAATTCAAACAATGACAATTAAAGCAACTAATTGGCTACTGTTTAAATGATATTTAAGCTATAACATTTTACGTCTATGTATATTGTGTAGATAGTAGAGTTTTAATCATAAATTGTAAACCTAGGTCTTTTCATGTGTTTATGGTTGCTTTACAAGATAATATTTCACATCTTCTGTTTATGTAACACTTTAAACAAAACAGCAAAAGGGTTATAAAAATAAAATTTCTTATGAAACAAAAGGCAAAAAAAATATGTATAAGTACATAGTTTTGTCCTTATTCAGTGTCTACTCGGCGCTTCTTGGCTTGTCTCTTGTAATCATTAAATGGAGCATCTCTTGTCACTGTCCAGCAATAGTCTGCAAGCATTGATGGGCTCCATTTGCCCTGATAGCGTTTCTCCATTGTTGCAATGTCTAGGTGAAATCGTTCGGCGTGTTCGTCGCTCACTGCTCCGCAGTTCAGTGGAAAAAAGTATAGATGAGAGTACAACAAAATGTATTTTTAGTGACATGTTGCAACCAAGGCTTTTGTATGCCTTGAGGAAGTTTTCCACCAACTCCCTGTAGTTGCCTGCTTTGTTGTTTCCGAGAAAAGTTGTTGCCTCTAACTCCATGCCGTATTTTCCTTGTCACCCAGTGCACGGTCAAATGCATCATCTCAAAGAAGCTCACGAATCTGATGACCAACAAAGACACATTCCTTCATCTTAGCTTCACTTATCCCTGGAAATTTTTCATGGAGGAACTTGAAGACTATTTGTGTTTTGTCCATGGCCTTGACAAAGTTCTTCATCAGACCCAGCTTGGTGTGCATGGGTGGAAACAAAATTTTCCTTGATTCAAGAAGTGGTTGATGCTGAACACTTTTGCTCCCAGGCTCTCATGAGTTTCGGAGTGGACAATGGCTCTTGATGTAGTGGGAATCTATCGCACGACTATCCCATTCGCAGAGAAAACAGCAGTACTTTGTGTATCCAGTCTGCAGACAAAGCATAGAGCAATGATCTTCAAATCGTTACAAAGCTGCCACTGATACTAGTTTTAGCTTATCCACCTCAAAAGTTGTTTCATGTTTTCATAGGTTTACTTCATACGGACGGCATTACCAACTGGAATTCATGGCAAAAACATTGCCATTCCGCAGCAAAACAGATTTAAGACTCGTCTTCAACGAATCAATGAACAGTCTCCACTAATCTGGACCATGAACTATGATGAGGGCTGCCATCACACCATCTGTGTTGCTGCAGGCTACAATATCACCTTCCATGAGGAAGAATGGGACAAGATCCTTTTGACGGTCACGGAATATGGAAACCCTACCACCACCTGCTAGGAGATTCCACTGGTGTTGTCTGGAGCCCAACAGCTCTGCCTTACTCTTGGATAGTTCAAAGTCCCTGACAAGGTCATTCAGTTCACCTTGTGTTATGAGGTGTGGTTCAGAGGAGGAGGATGGGAGAAAATATTGTTCATGTGATATTGATGGTGCAAGACAGGAAGTTTCTTCCTCTTCCTCTTCTGCCTAAAGAATGATTCTGGTGCATCAGAAACCAGTAGCCCTTCTCTGTGGATTACTGGGCCTATACATGATGGAATGCTTGGATAATGCACAGTCCACTTTTTATTCTTTGACACACCTTTCCCAACTGGAGGCAGCATGCAGAAGTAGCCATTTCTGATATGATCTGTTGGCTCTCTCCAAATTATTAGCACTGCCAAAGGCATATATTGCCTTTTCAAGTTCAACCATTGGCGAAGATTTGTTGCACAAGTGTTGCAGCATATGTGTTGGGTCAACCTCTTGTCCTGATCTCCAATTTTGCAGCCAAAAATAAAGGTGATAGGCTTTCTTAACCATAGTGGCTATGCTGCGCTTTTGTAATGCAAAAGTCACTTCACCACAAACATAGCAGAAGTTATCTGCATTGTTCACACATGTATGATACATCTCTGCTCATGTTGTCCCTTTTCAAAATCAAACACTGACAAATAATAGAGCACAACACTATGATTTCCAGGGCTGATGTAGGGCAATTTGTTCAGCAGAGTGATGTAAGTTCAGTTATGATTGCATCATCCATGACTTCTAGGAATAACATTATGCAATTTATATTATATATGACACAATACCAGCTTCAGATTGCATCATTCGTTGTTTTACCTAAAAAGCAAGTACTGTCCAAACCCTGTCATATATGTATTCATAGATCCAATAAAATATGTATTTTAGTCATTTCTGGTTTAAATTGAGATCCCTTCCGTCATTCCCAAGTCAAGGGACGTATATACTGACCTAGTATCATATATTTAAAACTTAAGCCGATCAACAATTTAAGCATTATTTTCGTACTCAGTGACCCAGAATTAGTCAAGTTTGTCTAAATTTATTACGGAAGCATTTTGCTTGCAGACCAGTGTAATAAAGTGGAGATAATACGAGTTGATGAAAATCTAAAGCTAAGGATACATTATTGTTTTTAAGATGTACTTTTATTTTTATTATTATTATTATCCACATCTACAAGCCATATTTTACTAAGTTAACATCACAGCCTTCGTGTAAACTAAGTGTCACAGCCACTGTTAGAAGTATTGTGTATGCATCAGTAATTATCTTTATTAGGTACTATAGCTGAAGCCTTACAAGAAAAATATACAGTCCACTCGTACAGATTTTATACTCACTAACATGTACAGTGTAGTTAATTTTTTTAAATAGGGACTTTAGCAGAAGCCAGACATGAAAAGCACAAAGTTCACTGATCCAGTTCCTATACTCCCTAACATGTCAACTATTAACTATCTGAATTAGGGACTATATGCAGTCCACCCATCCAGTTCCTTATACTCATTAACATGAATAATACAGATTTAATAATCTTGATTTGGGGCTACAAATGAAGCCTTAAATGAAAGACACACAGTCCATTCATCCTGTTCTCAACTTAGAAGCATGTGTATATGGTATGTAGTTTTAACCAATAAGTCAAAACTGATGACTTTTCAAATATTATAACAACACTTGCATTTCTTGTACTAGCAACATAATGGCATAGTGGGAACTTATAACTTTGTTTGCAAACACATTAGCTCAATGTAGATGCAGCGATTCGTTTGATTATAATATAAAATTATACTATTGATAAATACAAGTTCATCTGCATAAATGTTTTACAGGTTTATCACTCTGCAGACATGCAACAAACAAGATAATTTCTTCAAAGAATATCCAACATATTGCCATAATCGTGTTTTGAATTTTATATAAGGAGTAAATTCCAACTTTAATTAACCATTTCCACAGATCAGAGAGTTGATAATAGTATTTAAATAATACAGCTTAAATATTTTCATTTAAGGCAATGATGTGTAATGTTTGTTCTTCAACATGCATCTCTTTGCTTTACCTAACTTCAAACAAATTGGATTGTTCCGCTTTGTGTACTTACGCAAATTAGCCTAATGGGCTTGTCCATAGCAGTGTTACTTAACACGTCATTACCCTACCTATTCTCAGCCAATTAAAAAACAGTTTCAGGAATTTTTCTATATATGGCAATAATTTAAATTTCAAACTACTTGAAATTTACATTTTAAAAATTAAAATTTTGTTTATATATTTAAATAATTATAAAATAAAAAAAAAATCTTCATCAAAAATCTTATAACATATAGAGAGGTATATCACAAACAGGACTTTAAAGGACAAAAGGGGAGAGATGACATATTCTCCTGCCCACTTATATAAAGATACTTACTGAAAGAACCTTATGCTAAATCTGTTATGCATAGCTATATTATATTTAATGTTTGTCCATGATTGTGGATTGTAATGATTATTTGTAAACATATTATGTAGCTAACTTTTGTCCATGATTGAATATTGTATTTTAAGATAATTCTTATCCATAAGCAACATGTTTACTTGGATACAAGTATAGAACACTGTTTTTTTTTCTTGGAGAAAAAAAACCATGGCATACATGATGTAAGATTATTTGCTAAAATGTAAGTAAACATATTTGACCTTGTTCATGAATTTGATGGAAAATTCCATTGCAAGTAACCGTGGTCCAGAGCAATTTGTTGTGTTTTAAGTTATGTGACAGTTTTACATAAGTTTGAAGACAACAATATGATTTCATACCTACCTGAAGTACAGCTTTAAAATCCTTGTTAGATCTGTTCAGAAGTAAATCAAGAGGAATTATTTTAAAAATTTCATTATAATTACAAAGTGCTCATGTACATTTACGACTATATCACTATTTTGGGATTATTGTAAATTCATTCAAGGACATTCTGGATTATATCATTGTGATACATCATGTTTGTTTGCACGTCAGCTCAATCAAGGCTACTGGCACATCAGCACATTAAATACTGAAATTCATTTGGAACACTATACTTTGGACATTTTTTAGATTATTTGGTATTGAATTCAAAATACCTTAAGTTCCTTTTCAATTTTCACTTTGTATTTTGGGAAATCAATTATTTATTGAACTGCTGGTTTCTCTTTGTTTTGTTACTTAGTTGAAGACCAGAGAGTTGTAACAACACTCAATTTTATACTCACTATGGTCAAGAACCCTCAATTTTATACTCCTTAATTTCAAACACAATTTTATACTCCTTATGCACCCCAAATTTATACAACTTATGCTTCATTTTGCTTCCATGGTAATAAAAAATGCTGAATATTGAAAAATTTAAACGTATAACATGGTACCTCTATTTAGTTGCTTGGTACAAATTTTTTTTTAAATATCTTCAATGGTTTGCAAGTTCTGCTCCTGAATGACAAAACTACCTCAGACATTCAATCAGTCAATTTAGAAGGCAAAACCACCTCAAACTTTCTAACAGCCACTTTAAAAAGAGAAATATTCTTAAACCTTTTATCATCAACCCTTAAAAAGAACAAACCTACCTAAAAAATTCAATCAGCCACCTGAAAGAGGCAAAACTTGAACCTTTGACAACCACCTTAAAAACACAAAACAACCTAAAACCTAACACTCACCATGAAAGACAAAACTACCTCCAAACTTGTCAGCCACCTTAAAAATTAGAAATATACTGACGTATAAAATGGTATAAAGTTAAACAATCATGCAAGATAAACCATCATAGATCATCAACAGGGTAAGATTCTCCATAAGCACAAATGGACCCCAGGTAAAATCATCAACATGTATATATACTCAACATAAGCTCACATGGCCTGACGGTAAGATCATCAGCAGGTAACATATTGCTCACATGGCATTTAGACAAGATCATCAACAGGTTCATGAGCTCAAAATGCAAGATCGTCAACAGGCGTGAGACATTATACCAGCTCACACATGGCTTTTCATCATTATAAGCAACTGACAAGTAAAGTGTCTCATCTCAAAACTGGCATTGTTATACCTAAAAAATGTCTGATCCTATTGACCAAAATAAAGGATTTTTTGGTACAAAACTTAAGTTTGCACATTAATTTTTTTCTCTGGATATTTTGACATAATTTACACCCATGTTTCTTATTTAGCCTTTAGGAACATCATCCCCTAGTTTTGGCAACAGAACTTCTGTAAGTAAAATGATTGTGGACAAACACGAAGGTAGTTTAAAATAACTCTCAACATGAACGTTATCAATTCAGACTGAGTGATGCACCAGCTGTCTTAAACATGAAATTGACAACAACTGCTTTAGATGACATAAGAGTCTTAACACTTTAACCGCTGGTGACGAGTTTACATGGCAGGAGGTAGTAGCCTACTGCTGAGCTCTGTAGCGTCAAGGTCATGTAAGATACACTAAAGTGAGTGGTATTATAGAAAGGTGGACGGATGTAGCTCTACAATGGTCCCAAATAATCTGGAATTTCAAGTTGCACTGTCCAATTTTGTGTCTGGTTTTTCATTTTTTGGTCTCAGATCTAAGGCAGACTGGTATGAACTGCAAAAAGACAGATCAACCTTTGCAAAAAGTAGGATAAGATGGGCATTTGGAATAAGGAGTGGTCTCAATATGAAAATAATGGGTCCGTTAAGCAAACAAAAAAAAGAACTACAACTTTTACCCTTCTGCTCATGCGCATGCCATATAGCCAATTAAAAGCGACGTTTCAAACACTGATAGGCAGTGTTATTGGTAGATCACCTGGAAGGTGGTGTTTTAGGATGTATTTAGAAATAGCTTTCAAAATGTGTTTCCTACTTGAATTGCAGCCGAAAACGACAAAAACTTCTAGGGATTTATTGGTTCATTTTGATGATGTCACCAAATTTGAATATTCCTTGCATATTCAATCACTTGTGCATTGACACTGCACATAAATTACAAATTTAGCGATTCCTTGATGATTTGTAAACAAATTCAAAATCCTTGTTAACACATTAACCACTAGTGACGAGTTTACGTCACAGGAGGAAGTAGCCTACTGCCGAGCTCTGTAGCATCATGGTCATGAACAATACACTAAAGTCGGTGGTATTATATAAAGGCAGACAGATGTAGCTCTACAATGATACCAAATAATCTGGAATTTCTAGTTGCTCTACAAAATACAGAGGGAAAATCCTCATTTTTTGGACCTGTTTTTTTTTCTACCCAAAATACACCCATGGTCGGATTCCAATTTTGTGTCCGGATTTTAGACTTTTTGGTCTCAGATCTAAGGCAGACCAGTATGAACTGCAAACAGACAGATGAACTTTGCAAAAAAGTAGGATAAGATGTGCATCTAGAATAAAGAGTGGTCTCAATACGAAAATAATGGGTCCATTAAGCAACAACAACAAAAATTCTAACTTTTAGACTTCTGCTCATGCGCAAGTCAAATAGCCAATGGAAAGCAATGTTTCTAACACAACTAAGCAGTAAGTTATTGGAAGATCACCTGGTAGTTGGTCTTTTAGGATGTATTCAGAAATAGCTTTCAAAATGTGTTTCCTACTCAAATTTCAGCTGAAAACGACAAAAACCTCCAGGGGTTAATGTGTTAATAGCAATGTTAAAAATAGCTGACAAGTCTGTGTGTATTTATGTTGTCTACTGGTGCTAAATCTGAACACACCATCTGCTTCATAGTTAAGAAAAATATATAAGCCAACCACGTAATGACTCTCAATGAATTTCATTCATTACTCATAGTTTTGGAAACTGTCTGGCCATCTAAGAAGTGTTTTTGCTGTAAAAGGTAGTGTCTATCAAAGTCCAATAAATCAGCCCTCAAATCTGTACTGATGCTGATTTCCATTTTGTGGGCAGATCTCACTTATTGTTTTGTTGTTGTTGTTGTTCTAGGGTTTAATGCCATTTTTCAGCACAAGATAGGCTATACATGGCGGCCAGTATCAATGGTGGAGGAAGAACCCTGGAAAACCCAGGGAAGAACCACCGGCCAACGAGAAGCTACTGGCAGCACTTATTGTTTAAATCATACCATTTCAAGCAGAAACACTTGTTCTCAAAAACTCAAAAATGAGTTTTTATTTTAGACACTAACTGCAGACTAGCCACCTCGAGTGAAATGAAAATCAGGACGCCAAAAGAAGAAAAAATCCGGATCTGCATTTGAGGCTATACATTTAAAAAAACTATACAAAGGAATTGATATCTCTGCTGTCTTATGCTATTTACTTAATGCAAAAATGTATGCTACAGTCATTCCATGAAAATCATTTTTCCGTTTTCATCTTTTATGCTGACATTTTGTGTTAATTCCATGAACATACTAAATATCAAAATAAAAGATGAAAATGGAAAAATGCCTGCATCACTTTTACTCTCTTTACAAAGCCATCATGAATAAAAAGTTATTTTAAAATATTTTTGACAATTTTAAAACTCTTGATTTTGGGAGAGAAAAAATTGAGAAATCATGATTTTAGTAAAGTAGATAAGTGGCAGGTCTGTAACTGGTATTTTTCATGACTCTTGAGTTGCAGTCAGCTGAAGGGTCCTTTTGGCAGCAATGTGTACAGAATATTTCTAGATTACATCTTATGTTTGGCAACTTGTAAATCCATTTGGAATTACACAACCCTGTGTATCATGGTCATTTTGAATTTTATGGCTATGGTGGACAACAACTTCAAATAAGCATTACCTTGAGAAATTGTGCACAAAACCTTCAAATTCCAAAATGTTTTGCCCTTTCTTCAGAAACTGCATGGTGAGGTTTTTGGTATGTTTAAAGTCAAACTTGATCAGTAGGCATCTTTGGAAATTTTCATTGTGTACAGGAATAATTTAATGCTTTGTATATTTCTAAGTGACTGAGAGTTTTATATAACACATTTAAATACAACACTGGATTTGGATCAATGTTCTTTAATAAATCGGAATTTTCATATTATATTTTAAAAAAATTATCTTGATATTAATTTCTGTACACCTTTGATAATAAAAGTCAAGAAGGTTTTTTCTTTCTTGTCTTTAAAACAACAATTCCTTTCCTTGCTTCACCCATAAAATCTTGCTTCCATTTCCATGTTTTAATCAAGAGAAAACAGATAAAATTGGAAATGGATTGGTTTTTAAAACATACTTTTATTGCACAACATAAATCATAAACCAAGAGTTTTTCTGACTGTCCTTTCTGCAACTTCATTGAACTTGTTCCTATCCTCTCTCCATGTTTTTGCTGCATCAACATTGGCTGCACTCTCATCATTGGGTTCTGCAACAAAAAATATACATTTTAATAAGTGCTAACAAAAGTATCATGAATGGTACATTATACACCAAATGTGAATGGTATATTGTATGAAAATCATGAAACATCAACTGTGAATGGTACACTATACACCAACCATGACTGGTATGTTAAGCACCAACCATGAAACAAACATAAAACATCAACTGTAAATGGTACATTATACACAAGCCATGAAAGGTTCATTAAACATCAACCATGAGTACGTTATACACCAGGTGTGAATTGTACATTATATGCCAACACAGAATGGTACATTACACACCAACCATGAATGGCACATTTTACACCAAATATGGAAAGTACAGTATGCACCAGCTGTGAATGGTACATTATGCACCAATCATGAATAGTATGTTACACAAGCTGTGAATGGTAAACTACACATCAACCATGAAAGGTACAGTAAACACCAACTATGAATGGTACATTATACAGCAACCGTGCATGGTACATTACACACCAAGCATAAATAGTATGTTATACACCAGCTTTGAATGATACATTATATGCCAACAGAGAACGGTACATTATACACCCACCGTGAATGGCACACTACACACTAACTGTGAATAGTATATTAAACACCAAATGTGAATGGTATATTATACACAAATTATGAATGGTACATTAAACACTAACCATGTATGGTACATCATACACCAACTGTAAATGGTACATTATAATCCAACCTATGTTGAACAGTCCTCTATGCAGGCACCAGTATAAATCTGAATGTGGTCAAGGAAATTACTCAAGACTAAACGTTATTCAACAAAACCCTATTTTCTTTGATCAATAATGATCATGACCTTTGACATTTTCTTCAACATGTTGAGTACAAGCCCTACACAAACACTGGTCCATGTACATGGTCAAAAACTAAAGTTATTAATCAGAAACCTTTTTTCTTAACAGTCACAGATACAATGATCTTTGACCTCAAATCAAAAGGCTTCCTTTTTACCCAACATGCATGTCATCCACAGAGTTGGGTGAAAGTGAAGAAGCAATTTTCTTCTTTCAGTCTCATTGTACTTGACCTCTGACCCCAAATCATTAGACCTCTTCCTTGCCTCAAGTGCAAGCCATCTGCAAAGTCTGGTCAAGGTATTTAAAGAAGCTATGGTTTTGTGTGGAAACGATTTTCTTCTTTCAATTATAGTTACATTGACATATAAACTTTCAAACCTAAAATCAACAGGATTTTCCTTAACTCAAGTGCAAGCCATCTGCAAAGTTAGTGGCACACAAATAGGCATGTCAAACCAGCTGGTAGCACTCAAATAGGCGTGTCGAACCAGCTGGTAGCACACAAATAGGCATGTCAAACCAGTTGGTGGCACACAACTAAGCATGTCAACCCAGCTGGTAGCACACAAATAGGCATGTCAAACCAGTTGGTGGCACACAACTGAGCATGTCAACCCAGTTGGTGGCACACAACTAAGCATGTCAACCTAGCTGGTGGCACACAAATAGGCACGTCAAACCAGTTGGTGGCACATAACTGTGCATGTAAAACCAGCTAAAAAGCAGCAGGATCATGTACAAATTGGCCGATGAAGCTTATTCTAGGGCCTTACCTGCCAACATACTGACGACTGAAAGCAATATTTTTTCCACACTTTGTACAGGACTCCATCTCTCAGCACTTGTCTCATATCCCATGGGGTCATCCCCTGGAGCATGTAAAATGGATATGCAGACCCTGCCGTCAGGGTATACTGTAAAAAGAGAAGAAGTAAAAATGTACCAAAGTTAACTTATCATCATTAATAAGCATCGACAAGGGGTACATGGTTTAATCTAGTAGGTTTCCTCTACAAGATTCCCAGCTATTGTAATAATTTCAATAATGTCATTACTGGCCACCTGTGACTATTAGTGGCACCTAGGACTTCTAGTAACCACCTGGGACTAACACTATTAGTAGTCAATGGATATTTGGTACCAATAGGAACAGAGCAGCAAACAAATACTGACATGAATAGTGTGTGTGTGTGTGTGTATAAGATTTGGATATTACTATGATGTCAGCAGTGTGGCAGTTTACAGTGATGTCCATCACTGAGACATCATGCTGCAGACATGTAGCATCATCCCACCCAGTCACATTATCCTGACACCTGGCTGATCAGCCCTAACACCAACCTCTTAATGCTGAGTGCCAAGTGAGTCAGCTGCTAGTAATATTTGGTATGACTCACCCAGGATTCAAGCCAATGATCTCCTGTATCCGAGGCGAATGTTCTAACCACTTAAGTAACCAGAGTGGTTGACATGAATATCAATGACTGCATTGTAGCAGCCATTTTGATGAACACCATGGCTCCTACTACTTTTCTGAATACTTTATGAATATAAACTTGATGACTACTCTTCATGAATATAAGCTTAATGAATACTTTTCATGAATATAAGCAGTGTATCCCCCAGGGGTGTAAAATTGAGGGTACAAAAAACCCCTAGGTGTCAAAACTGGGGGTCAAATAAAAAATGGGGGGGGGGGTCAAAAATGTACTGACAAATTTTCATACGACTCATACTTTTTCAGCTTGAAATAGGATATTGCAACTTGCACAACATACTCTCTCTCTTTCTCTAACCATACAAATACACCAACATGCACAATTAACAAACAAATGCATTGTCCATTCAAAGAATAATTTTATTAGTTCATTTTTCTTTTAAAGTCATACTTTTAACAGTCTCCTCAACAATATTATAGCCCAACACATTACATATAAGCCAATACAAAAAGCCAAATAAATCTTTTTAACCAAATGTGAGTTAATTTACTGTCTTTCATCAAATGTGTACTATATCATAGGTTTCATTGTACTTCGTCCTTGAACACATTTATCCAAATATCAAGGAGGATACTGATTTATCTTCTTTCTAATAAGTTCCACTTGAACTTTAAGATCTTTCTTTTATTGCAGTAAAAGTTCAAAACCAACAAAATCTGCAATGACCCGCTGACTTTGTAATCCAAATAACGCATTTGTCTCTGGAAGTTTACTGATTTCTTTGTTGTGAAATAATGTCTTAGGTTATAATGTGTTCTCCAGATATCTTATGGCGAACAAGGGCCTATTTTTAAAAATTCTAAAATCCTGTCACGAAAGGATTCTTCACTTTTGCAGTCTTTGCAATCATGTGATCAGAAGTCACACCGGTAATCATAATGAACATTCCAGTCAAGGGAATAATTTTCTCCATTTTTCCTTAAAGTTGGATCCACATTTATTCTTTTGTGTTCTGCTTCTTTCACTTTCTTCGCTAATGCTTTTTAGTGCATGACATTTTAATCTGGAGATCACTTTCTAGTGCAATGAGCCTTGATGTTAAATATCAAGAACAGCTTGCTGAGCTCGATGGAAATCACAAGACGCTCATGAGATTAGGGGAAGCTACTCCGTCATAACATTGCCTATGCTAGTCTGGTTCATTGTTTTATATGTTCCCTGCGTTGCACTTTGCTATACGAATAGAGGAGCGCAAGGCAGGGAGCAAACAAAGCGGGGAACCAGTCAAAGCCTATACACAAAGTATATATGATGCCATCCATCGTCCAATGCATTAAGTATTAAATAAATCATAATCATATTATGAAAATCCTTTGCGTCAAAAAAAACGCACGGTAACAAAATGTGTGCGTCAATTTTGCCCAGCGTGCGTCCCTGACACACAAATGTGCGTAAAGGGAAACACTGAATATAAGCTTGATGAATACTTTTCATGAATATATGCTTGATGAATACTTTTCATGAATATACGCTTGATGAATACTTTTCATCAACATAAGCTTGAAGAATACTTTTATGAATATAAGCAAGATGTGTGTGAGTGATTTGGATTTTTAATGTAGCTTTAACAATTTTTCAGTCATATTGCTATGATGTCTGCAGTGTGACGGTTTATAGTGATGTCCAGCACTGGGGTATCATGCTCCAGACATGTTGGATGATGTCCCACCCAGTCACATTATACTGACATCAGGCCGACCAGTCCCAACACTAACCTCTTAATGTTGAGCACCAAGCGAGGCAGCTGTTAGTACCATTTTTGTAAGTCTCTGGTATGACTCAACCGGGCATTGAACCCACGACTTCCCGAATCCGAAGCTGACCCTCTAACCACAAGGCCACTGGAGCGGCCGTAAGCAAGATGATTATTTCTCATGATAATAAGTTCAAAGAATACTTTTATGAAAATAAGCTTTACGAATAATAATTAAATTTTAAATAAGTGAATAATAAATAATATGAGTATAATGAAATGGAGCCTTTATCTAACTACGGAATAATCCCTTTTATTTGTAGAGACCTGTCTGGAGGCAATTCAGTAATAAAGCTCAAAACATTTATATGCAGAGGAAACTGAAAGGGACGCAGGACAATAAGGATGGACAGGAGACTATGATGTAAGAAGACAAAATACAGACCAAGAGAAAGAGATAAACTATATCATATTACATTTATATTAGCATCATAATTTCACATAACTAGGATTGTTGTCGGAATGTATCATATAGAGAGTTATTTCACACTATGTCATAAAAAAATGTCGCTTTAACAATTTTTCAGTCATATCGTTAAGATGCATGCATTGTGGCAGTTTATGGTAATATCTAGCACTAGAGCATCATGCCACAGACATGTAGATCATAACCCACCCCATCAAATTCTCCTGACAACAGGCTGACCATCATATCCCACCCTATCACATTATCCTGACAACAGGCCGACCATCATATCCCACCCCATCATATTATCCTGATAATAGGCCGACCATCATATTCCACCCTCTCACATTATCCTGACAACAGGCTGACCATCATATCCCACCCCATCACATTATCCTGACAATAGGCCGACCATCATAACCCACCCCATCACATTATCCTGACAACAGGCCAACCATCATATCCCACCCCATCACATTATCCTGACAACAGGCAGACCATCATATTCCACCCCATCACATTATCCTGACAACAGGCAGACCATCACAACTCACCCCATCACATTATCCTGACAACAGACTGACCATCATATCCCACCCCATCACATTATCCTGACAACAGGCTGACCATCATATCCCACCCCATCACATTATCCTGACAACAGGCCGACCATCATAACCCTCCCCATCACATTATCCTGACAACAGGCCGACCATCATATTCCACCCGATCACATTATCCTGACAACAGGCAGACCATCATATCCCATCCTATCACATTATCCTGACATCAATCCGACCATCATAACCCACCCTCTCACATTATCCTGACAACAGGCCGACCATCATATCCCACCCCATCACATTATCCTGACAACAGGCCGACCATCAAAACCCTCCCCATCACATTATCCTGACAACATGCCGACCATCATATTCCACCCTCTCACATTATGCTGACAACAGGCCGACCATCATATCCCACCCCATCACATTATCCTGACAACAGGCCGACCATCATATCCCACCCCATCACATTATCCTGACAACAGGCCGACCATCATAACCCACCCCATCACATTATCCTGACAACAAGCCGACCATCATAACTCACCCCATCACAATATCCTGAGAACAGGCCAACCATCATATTCCACCCTCTCACATTATCCTGACAAAAGGCAGACCATCCTATCCCACCCCATCACATTATCCTGACAACAGGCCGACCATCATTACCCACCCCATCACATTATCCTGACAACAGGCCGACCATCATATCCCACCCCATCACATTATCCTGACAACAGGCCGACCATTATATCCCACCCCATCACATTATCCTGACAACAGGCCGACCATCATATCCAACCCCATCACATTATCCTGACAACTGGCCAACCATCATATTCCACCCTCTCACATTATCCTAACAGGCAGACCACCATATCCCATCCTATCACATTATCCTGACATCAGGCCGACCATCATAACCCACCCTCTCACATTATCCTGACAACAGGCAGACCATCATATCCCACCCCATCACATTATCCTGACAACAGGCCGACCATCAAAACCCTCCCCATCACATTATCCTGACAATATGCCGACCATCATATTCCACCCTCTCACATTATCCTGACAACAGGCAGACCATCATATCCCACCCCATCACATTATCCTGACAACAGGCCGACCATCATATCCCACCCCATCACATTATCCTGACAACAGGCCGACCATCATAACTCACCACATCACATTATCCTGACAACAGGCCAACCATCATATCCCACCCTATCACATTATCCTGACAACAGGCTGACCATCATAACCCATCCCATCACATTATCCTGACAACAAGCCGACCATCATAACTCACCCCATCACAATATCCTGAGAACAGGCCGACCATCATATTCCACCCTCTCACATTATCCTGACAACAGGCAGACCATCCTATCCCACCCCATCACATTATCCTGACAACAGGTCGACCATCATAACCCACCCCATCACATTATCCTGACAACAGGCCGACCATCATATCCCACCCCATCACATTATCCTGACAA
The DNA here is from genome assembly GCA_028554795.2 of Sinohyriopsis cumingii. Taxonomy (NCBI): domain Eukaryota; kingdom Metazoa; phylum Mollusca; class Bivalvia; order Unionida; family Unionidae; genus Sinohyriopsis; species Sinohyriopsis cumingii. Next base: position 13,104,152 of record CM068833.1, read on the forward strand.
CAGGCCGACCATCATATCCAACCCCATCACATTATCCTGACAACAGGCCAACCATCATATTCCACCCTCTCACATTATCCTGACAACAGGCTGACCATCATATCCCACTCTATCACATTATCCTGACAACAGTCCGACCATCATAACCCACCCCATCACATTATCCTGACACCAGGCCAACAAGTCCAAGCACAAACCTCTTAATGTTGAGTGCCAAGCGAGGCAGCTGTGAGTACCATTTTCATACATCTCTGATATGACTTGGCTGGGGTTCAATCCCGTGACCTCCTGCATATGAGGTGGACATTCTAACCACTAGGCCACCAGAGTGGTTCATAAACCACTAGGCCACCAGAGTGGTTCATAAACAATCAGCGACATCTCATAATAATGCTACTGAGTGAAATAAAATGTTTCAGTGAACAAAACTAAAATCATAAAGTGCTTACAAGATGTACAAAAGTTTAAGTAAAATTATATTGTACCCTCTCTTCAAGTAGACTATGACCTATTACAGTGGAACCTGTCTTGAAAGACCACCCCTTCTGCCAAAACATAATGGTCTCTCATGACAGGCGGTCTCTTATAACAGGTTATAAACACGATATAATCTCTAAATCTGTACATGGATAACCTGGTCTCTCAAGACAGGTGGTCTCTCGTAGCAGTGGTCTCTTAAGACAGGTTTTACTGTACTGCATTATTACCAGACTAAATGGTAACTGTTTCATTAATTTCACGTAACTAATACATTAATAAAACACTTACTGTTACAGTAAATTAATTTCATGTAACTAATATCTTGAAAATGCTTACTGTTAAATTAATTTTATGTAATTAATATCTTGAAAATGCTTACTGTTAAATTAATTTTATGTAATTAATATCCTTATCAACACTTACTGTTGGGATGGAAAAGCTCACATGTAAACTTCATCTTTGGTGGACTAAGGGGGTAGTCTGGGGGAAATGTTAATCGGGCAGGGAATACACCTCCTTCAAAGCATGTTCCTTCTGGGCCCCTAAAATGGATATGAACAGTGATTCAGATTAACATGAATAAGAATAATACCACTGTATAAAGGCAATGAAAGAGATCTTCCAAACAGTACAGACCCGTTTCAGTAATACCCACAATTCATAACAGAACTGACCTATTTCAGTAATACCCACAACTCCGAAACAGTACAGACCCATTTCAGCACTACCAACAATTCCCAAATGGTACAGACCCATTTCAGTATAACCAACAATTCCCATACAGTACAGACCCATTTCAGTATAACCAACAATTCCCAAACAGTATAGGCCCATTTCAGTAATATCCACAATTCCCAAACGGTACAGACCCTAATCAGTAATACCCACAATTCCCATACAGTACAGACCCATTTCAGTATCACATACCATTCCCATACAGTATAGACCCATATTTCCAAACAGTACAGACCCATTTCAGTATTAGACACTATTCACATACAGTACAAACCCATTTCAGTTGTACCCATAATTCACAAACAGTTCAGACCCATTTCAGTATTATCCAGTTACCAAACAGCTCATAGCCATTGCCCATAACAGTATTATCCACCATTTCCAAACAGTACAGACCCATATCTGTATTACCCACCATTTCCAAACAGTACAGACCCATTTCAGTATTACCCACCATTTCTAAAACTACCAAGACACATGTAGCAAAAGAAAATCTGTACTTATTGTTTACACACAAAAAACCCATACCACAACACCAGTAAAATCAATCATGTCACACTGTGCTGATAAGGATATCAAATAAATGGCTTGAAGACACCGACAGGACAAGATAAAATGATCAATCTTTTTAATCTAAAGAAGGCATATACTGGCATGCTTTCTTGTAATTACAATTGCAGTGAGAGAAAAAGAATTCCTTGATAAAATCTTATCCCAGTTACACAATCCAGTAAGTGAAACTCAACATCATAATATCAAGTCCAAATTAGATAACATATGGTGTGCCTTAGGGCTCACTCCCAGGACCTATCTTATTTCTTTTGTAAATTACTGACTTGCCATTGTATACAGACAGCACCAAACTGACTATGTATGCAGATGATTCAGCATTTCACAAAGAACAGCTGCAAAATGATCTCAATCATATCAGTAATTGGTGTCAAGACCAGGTATATAAATACCAAAGGTCCAATGCTACAAGGAACATCAAATACATTACCCTTCAAAAACCTCAACCTGACTGTCTGTAAATGATTGATATATATCCAGAGTAGAATATCATATACATCTAGGAGTATATGCTGATGATAAACAAAACTGGAATCACAACATGCTGTATAACATTTGTATAAAGGTCAATCCATAATTTTGGATCCAACTGCAAGCTGTATAGACCCAGACCTGACACCATACTGGATCAAACTGTATAGACCCAGAACTGCCACCATACTGGATCAAACTGTATAGACCCAGAACTGCCACCATACTGAACCAAACTGTATAGACCCAGAACTGCCACCATACTGGATCAAACTGTATAGATCCAGACCTGCCACCATACTGGATCAAACTGTATAGATCCAGACCTGCCATCATATTGGATCAAACTGTATAGACCCAGACCTACCACCATGCTGGATCAAACTGTATAGACCCAGACCTACCACCATGCTGGATCAAACTGTATAGACCCAGACCTACCACCATGCTGGATCAAACTGTATAGACCCAGACCTACCACCATGCTGGATCAAACTGTATAGACCCAGACCTACCACCATGCTGGATCAAACTGTATAGACCCAGACCTACCACCATACTGGATCAAACTGTATAGACCAAGACCTACCACCATGCTGGATCAAGCTGTATAGACCCAGACCTGCCATTGTGTTAGATCCAGACCTGCCACAGTTTTGGATCCAACTGCAAGCTGTATAGATCCAGACCTGCCACAGTTTTGGATCCAACTGCAAGCTGTATAGATCCAGACCTGCCACAGTTTTGGATCCAACTGCAAGCTGTATAGACCCAGACCTACCACCATACTGGATCAAGCTGTATAGACTCAGACCTAACACCATGCTGGATTTGTCTAAACTCCATCTTGAATTTTTCATGTTTAACAACATATAGTATAAATAGGTTTCTACTGTTGATATTTCATTTATTTATGCTTCACATTTCCCTTGAGACTCGAGAGCTCTTTTAGGGACCCACCATTTAATTTGGATTGGGGAGGGGCATGATACTTTATTTTAATCTGGACTCTTAAATAACTTGTAAAAAATTATTCCTCTGACTTACAGCTACAAGACCTTGCTATATCCATTATATTATTAGAAACAAATTATCTTGAGGAAAGGAAACAAAAAATTCCAGCTCAAAAGAAGAACCAATGCATCCACCCCATCCCACTGAAATTAAATGGATGGTTTGTTAATAACTGATTTAGTACATCATGTGGTGCTTACAATCCCAATCAAGGTTGAGTACATCATGTGGTGCTTACAATCCCAATCAAGGTTGAGTACATCATGTGGTGCTTACAATCCCAATCAAGGTTGAGTACATCATGTGGTGCTTACAATCCCAATCAAACCATGATAAGAATCTTTCTATTTTGACCCTGATCCTGGACAGGTTCTCCTTCTCACTTTGTACATGTGACAGCAGCAACATTAAAGGGCATAAAATCCTTGCAAAAATGTACATGCTTTGACAGAGCATGGTTCTTTGGAATTTAATGTCATGTTTCAGCACATGGTATGCTACACACAGTGGCCAGTATATTTGGTGGAGAGAGACCACTAGAAGAATCAATGATGCATGGGCAGCTAGTGACAAGCTTTCTCACATACCAACACTGGTCGAAGCAAGTCTTGAACTCATACAGAGAGATGTTAAATGTTTCAGTGATCTGTAATGGCAAAATCCTTAGACCAATCGGACATGTGGGGCCACCTCTAAGCAAGACAGTATCATAAGGGAATATTACTTTTATGTGATTGAACAAAACAAATATAGACGATAATGACTGATAATATGATACATGACTAATTTTTGTATGACTGCATTGATTTTTGCATAAAATGAATCATTTCATGGTACTTAAATTTGTGGATTTAGGAAGGGGGTCCTTTTCTTTCTATAGAACTACTGTATATACTCTAACTGCATAGACCCAGATCTACTGTTGCATATTCACCAGAAGATCATGGTTCATGCAGTTTGACAGGAGTAATCGGGTAAAGAAACCACTGCATTATACGATGGATTAAAGATCTATTGTTTGCCATTGGACTTGATTTATAAGCTAGTACATATGGTTCTGTTCACTGGATCTTTAAATTCATTATTTCTGGAAGCCAAGATATCCACAGAAATTAGCATACTATGAAAAAGTTTGCATCCTCTGCAGTATGTATATAGATGTCATATTAATGATGATTATTTTCAACATCAGGTACCTCAACTGGATGTGACAGTTTCACCAATTAAGTGTATGTGTGTCTGTGATTTGGATTTTTAATGTAGCTTCAGCAATTTTTCAGTCATACTGCTACGATGTCTGCAGTGTGGCAGTTTATGGTCATATATGGCACTGGGGCATCATGCCACCAACATGTAGCATGATATCTCACCCAGTCACATTATCCTGACACCTGGCCAACCAGTCCTAACACTAACCTCTTAATGCTGAGCGCCTAACGGGGCAGCTGTTAGTACCATTTCTAAAAGTCTTTGATATGACTCGCCTGTATAGCAAATGCACAATAATATCATAAAATCATACAAGTATTGATTCCAGAAAGTCAAAAAGACCAAAATTAAAAATACGCTTGCAAATTCTTCATAACAACAGGATAGCAAGATAAAATTATACGTAGCCACTGTTATTTTGACACTAACCTGTAGAAATTTGAATGTACATCAGTAAATATTGAATAAAAACATATGTAAAGATAATTATAATTTAGTTTTAACAAGAAAAACTATGAGATTATTTCATTACTTTCAAGGAAATAAAAGTAAATGTTCATAATTGTATAATGATAACAAGAATGATGAATAATGATTGGGCTTCTAAATTCAACCTGGGGGTGGGGGTGCAGGGTAGAGGGGACTAAAAAGACCTTTTCTGGGAAACATCAGGAGAAAACAGTATCAATGTGATGCGCAAATCTGAAGAAAAACAAGACTTTTTTTATATCTATGACAGAAACCTAACTTGTATAGACGAATATCATACAAGTTCTAATCATGAGAATGTGTAATAACAAATATACTATACAAGTTCATAAGAGTGTATAATAATTATATCATACAAGTTTATCAGAATGTGTAGAAACAAATATACCATAAAGTTCACCAGTGTTTGTACAAATAAGTATGGGACAGTTCTTCACTGTGTAGGAATAAATATAACATATCGCTCATCAGTCTGTGTAAGAATAAAAAGACAAAACAGAATAACACTGGAATGTAGTTTTGACACGTACAATATTATCAGTCAAGTATACATGTAGGCCTTACATAATTAAAGCCTCCCATTCAAAGAAGTTTTCTTCATTTACTGGCCCAGCTATGATTCCTTCTGGTGGGTTCATGGTCAATTCTGGAAAAAAAGACACCAGAGATAAGGAAGGTCTCCTTTCATAGTATTTACTATTCTAAGCATATGGGACTGGAAAAAATGTTTTAGGCAGCTATTTGTCTTGCTGGGCTAACAACAGGCTCAAGTTAGCAATTTGTCCGCATGGCTAAAAAAGGGACTCAAGTTGGTTACTGGTGATTGTGTGCAGGGCTAAAAAAGAGCTCAAGTTGGCAAATTTGTCTCCAGGGCTAAAGCTGGCTAGGTGTCTGCAGGGCTAAAACAAGGGCTCAAGTTGGTTACTGGTTTGCACAGCTAAAAAAGAGCTCAAGTTGGCTGCTTGTTTGCAGGGCTAAAAAAGGGTTTAAGTTGGTTACCTGTTTGCATAGGTAAAAGAAAAGAGCTAAAGTTGGCAACTTGTTTGCAGGGCTAAAACAAAGGCTCACATTGTCTACTTGTTTGCAGGGCTAAAAAGGCCTTAAGCTGACTACTTGTCTGCAACACTAGACAAAAAAAAGGCCTTAAGTTGACTACTTGTCTTACTGGGCCAGTGACCTGGAACTTCTACTTGTCCTGCATAGCAATACTTTCCAACAATTCATCGACTATTCCAAATCTAAAGACCATTAGGTTACTATGGTCAATTCTGACCACTGATAAACTGAGTGCTACTGAAGTCAACTGTTACATAATACATTATGTAAAATGACTTCACCCATTGCATATTAATAAGTAAATGGTATATAAATCAATTCCAGCAGACAGGGCACATTACTCATCCCATCATCATTTACCTGCCAGCTGCCATACATCAAGGTCAACTCCAAATTTAAGTAAAATTTGGTTGGTAGGAGTATGGAAACAACATACCAGTCAGGATTTTGTTGGTAGGAATATGGAAACATACCAGTCAGGATTTCGTTGGTAGGAATATAGAAACATACCAGTCAGGATTTGAGGACAATTAAACTTAAACCTAATGTAATGTGTGCGCAGAAAAAGCAAGTCTTAATTTCTGAAAATATGTGGGGAAAAAACTTACATTTTATTTGAAGATTTCATTAGCAGTTGCATTTCCCTTCAGTAATATTGACCAACAAGGAAATTCTGACCGTCCAGGAGCAAAGCAGACAAGCATTGTTAAAAATGAGCATTAAGTTCTGATTCAAATAATAAAAACTTCAAATATACAAATTTACATGTTTTTATAAAAAAAATCACATGCAATAATGCTTGAAAAAGTTTATTTTTCTGTCCCTTTCAACTTATGCCTTTCTCTGTCTCTCTCTTGAATTGTGTATTAGTCAAATGGTTTATTATAATGGTTGCAGCTACCCAGATTATAAGGACTGGATACATATAACCATTCTTCTGTTATTTGTAATTCGATGTTACAATCACAGCTAAGTTTCATCGCTTAAGTTCTCTCTCATCACATTTCTTGTATTTGTAATTTGATGTTACATTCACAGCTAAGTTTCATCGCTTAAGTTCTCTCTCATCACATTTCTTGTATCCTCCAATAATATTATAAAAATAATTGACATATGTTGTGAAGAGCACAAAATAGTTTTAATTCCTTAAATATTGCACAGACACAACAAATATTCAAAAGTAACATGTCATCTGAGTAATTTGCACGACAAATGTAGTTCAGTTCCTGGTTTCTCCACAGTTAAATTATCCATACTTCTGCTTAAAAAGCTGAAAATCAATGAAGGAAGACACCATAAAATGATTTCCAAATGGCTATCCTTGTTTTCTGACAGGTTTACATTTCAATGGTAGCTGCATTTGTATTTTACTGGATATTGTGTACAGTAAACCCCAACCATTGCTGTTTTCATACTTTGCTGAAAGCAGTAGCAAACCCTACAAATTTCCTCCAATCAGTATAATGCAGTACGAAACCCTACAAATTCCCCCAGTCAGTAAAAGACATTAACAAATTCCTTCGAAATCAGTGTAAGGCAGTAACAAATAAAATATCACTAAGCCAGACTGGTGATTAAAACAATGAAAGAGCAACAGTGTTATTCTGATGGAAGTTTAGTTCTTCAGTACACCCAATGATAAAGATATATATGAAAACCAGATAACTCTGACCAGAGACAACTCAGCAAAAAAATAGTAAGCCAAAGTTTTCAAAAGGCTAAACTTGAACCCTATCCAAATCAACTCAGTTCCATGTATTTGACAAAGGATAATTCAGACCAATTAGTAAAGACAAGTCAGGATGATTATTTATTATCATCAAAAAGGGACCTTAAATTAGTGTGGGTACCTTCATCAGCATCTGGACAAATGATCTTCGTCTTAAGCGATTGTTTCCATGGGTTATCTTTATCATTGCTTAGTGTCATCAAAGATGTGTGAGATAATGTTCCAGTGCAGATGAAAATATTACAGCGAAGATGAAAACCAGAAATGACACTTAACTGTCTTGTAACTGTCAATTTATTTCCTGTACAAACCAATTGCTCCAACTTGTCTTTCACAACTGATCCAAGTTTTCCATTATCAAAGAACAGAGAGTGAAGCTAAAACAAGGCTGTTATGGAGTACCTGGGATGTCCTGTCAGAGTTGCATTTGGCTCGTTTTATCCCCACTTTCTGATAAATATTCATTTTCATGACTCTGTCCAAAAACAAGTTTGAGATGATCAGGAGCCAACTCCAGCTGAACTATACTTTGACAAAAGGACTGCATAATTATTAAGGATAAGGTGGACCCACTGTTCATCATCATCAATAGAGAAATCTTAAACTGTAGAGAGTATGCAAATTACACTCTGAAATTTCACGCTCTTTGATCTTTCCAATTTTGCTAAATATTCCAAACTATACTGCAAATCTTTAGATATGCACCTTAACGTCAGATGCATAATTCCAAAACATAAAATTACACTTGTTTTGACACAGTGAGATATGTTCTTTACATGTAGCCTAATAATGTGGCCCAATATGTGCCTACACATATTACACTGGACTGGGGTACAATCATTATATTTGCTAAGGGAAGTAGGACATCTTTTGTAGCCAACCATTTCAGTCACATACAGAAAATTTCATTTATCGGGATATAAGCTCAGATGTCATTAAGCTATAACAGCTCCTCCAGTGCCAGTCATGTCATGCAAATACAAAGAGAAAGTATAGTTGAACTCAAATTTTCACCAAACTGGTGTCGCCCTTCCCTGCTCAGTTTTCAGACAACATTTAATGCTTTCATATTTGTGTAATATCAGCTCATCATTTTTGGAGCAAGGTAAAGAGTTTAAGCATCATATTTTGTCATATTTTGTCATTTTTTTCATTGTGTCATATTTTGTCATATTTTGTCATTTTGTCATATTTTGTCATTTTGACTTTTGTACCAATTAAATGATCATCTATGTATGAAGCTAAGTTCCATCTATGACAGTCCTGTTGAAAATATATACATGATGCTTAATTATATGGATAATATTTCATTCATTACTGGACCAATTACAAGTATTAGCCCCATCACAAGCAACATTAACCCAATCATGAGCATTATTAGCCCAATTACAAGCATTAGCCCATCACAAGCATGATTAACCCAAACATGAGCATCATTAGCCCATTCATGAGCATTATTAGCCCAATCATGAGCATTATTAGCCCACTCACAAGCATCATTAGCCCACTCAAGCATTATTAGCCTAATCGTAAGCATCATTAGCCCATTTATGAGTATTATTAGCCCAATCGCAAGCATCATTAGCCCATTCATAAGCATTAGTAGCCCAATCGCAAGCATCATTAGCCCAATCATGAGCATTATTAGTTAACTGCAAGCATAATTAGCCAAATCATAAGCATTAATAGGCCAATTACAGACAAATATTACTCTGTGGAAGTTTATATGAACATGGATAGTAAAAGTAAACAAGTTTATTTTATATTTCAACCTATAAAACAAGGAAGAAGCTTAATCCATAAGATTATCCTGACACTGGGCCAACCAGTCCTAACATTAACCTCTTAATGCCGAGCACCAAGTGAGGCAACTGCTAGTAACATCTTTATAATTATTCAGTATGACTTGGCCGGAATTAGAACTCACAACCTCCTGCACCCAAGACAGATGCTCTAACCTGTAGGCCATTGGAGCAGTCTTGATTGGGTTTGGTTAGTTAAAATTATGACATAAAAAGAAAACTAATACGAGGACATTTTTGTCTTTTCACTGAATTCCCTATTTTTCATTCTATGCTGTCAACAAAATTTGGTCATGCATATATTTTACAACTGGTCTTAGTAGGCTGGCCATCCATTAACAAATCTAATGGAGCTGGTATGGGTCAAAATATTTCCTTTAGTTGTTTCAACTCCAGTTAGTTTTTTATTTGATTCTTATTGCCTTCCTCGTCAAAATCCTGTATTCCATATACAAAAAAAATCGAATGTTATTTTTAAAAGACAATTTTTCCCATAAATTTAATCGGCGAAACACAAAATTTTCAACTTTAATTAATAAAAGGGATAAAAACTTTAAGTATCATGTTTTGTAGCATCAGGGCCGTGTCAGATGCCAAGGACGATGCATACACGTAAGTTTCACGTGAAATCTAACAAGTGCTTTCTCATTATGCCAGTCCTATTCAAAATGCATACATAAAAGCGTTTAATAACGGTTTATATCAATCATAAATTACGTTTATATTCTGCCATTAATCTTTTCAGGGCCGAACCAGCCATGGTTGGTGTTGTATAAACTATATCATGGGCTGAATATACGGAGTTCCTGCATTTTCTGCCGATTTTGGTGACTCTTTAATATCTGGAGGTTCAATAAATGCAACCATTCTCAGACAGAAACCAATACGTTCATTGGTTGTGCCCGGTTCAATGGCCAATCAAAGTTGGCGTTACTGATCTCAAATCGCAACAATGGCGCACATTTAATTTCTTCACTGTTCTCCCATTGGAAAATAACCATGTAAACTTCATCTGTTGATCATTCATTCATCGCATGGAATGTTACAAATCCTTTATTTATCAATTTAACACAGGACCTCTGTACTCAAGGAAGCATAGGACTTGTAGATTAGAGGTTTCTTGCGATAGCTGTTGAGAAAGCGTCATTCTGTCTTTCATCGTGGGATAATTTTCGCTTTGAAAAACTTTAAGATCGCTACGTCTATATCCACAGTCTGTTGAAAATTATGGCACAAAAGGCAGTTGACGGATACAAGTGGCAAGTAAGTGCAGATTAATGGTGCATAAAGTAGTATTACAATTTTGCTGATAATGTTATGTTTACGACCTAAAGGTCATGACCTTTGGGTCCGATCACGTGACATTTTCTAGCCTTTTGGTTGGTGGATTTGGATTGGCTGGAAATTGAGCGCGTAGTTTGTATTTTTGCTGTAGCTGATCATACAAGTTCGCAATAAATCGAACTAGAAACAAAATAGTTTTGTAACAATGGCAAGTGGTCCATTGAAGGTAAGATTAAATAATGTGACACATCTACAACCTGGAAAGGTACACATTGTGTGTCACTGGCATTGTGATCACTAAGTGTACATTTTGTCCAGGATTTAAAATTCAGTATCCCACCAAATCAGGTGTCACATGAACAAGATTTATTAACGTCGGCATGGATTAAAACAATTCAGGACGACTTCTTCGTCGACCTTACATAAAACAAATAACGTATTACAACAGGCATGATTAGCGAGACATCTAAAATATAATACAAAACATGCAACAAATGATTTCAGACAGGAGCAAACGATGAATTTTAAAAATGGTTGAGCAAAAGTGAATTTAGTATCAAGGATAAATTTTGTTAAAAAAATTGTCATAATATAAATTGAAAATGCACGCAGCAGCACCACATCATGCCTTACAAAGAAAAGAGCTAACAGTAGGGCACTTGATTTTTGCATAAGACAAGTTCAGATAAAAGTGCTAACAAACGTTTGCTGCTATCATGGCTGGGAGAGGATGTGTTATGTGCTGATGTTACTTTTACAGTCTTTAACATTCCAGGACCGCCCCTGTGGGTTAGTAGTGAGAGCATCTGCCTCAGATGCATTAGGTCGTGGGTTTGATCCCCAGCCGAGTCATACCAAAGACTTACAAAAATGGTACAAAAAGCACCTAAATGTTTGTTAAAAAGGTTCTCGCAAAATGGTGCTCAATCTCACTTGATTTCTCAGACACTTTAAGTAAGATGCTGACAGGTCAATAATTCCTTTTATCAATAACATCTTGAAAATTGTAATTACTTGATCTTCCTTCAGATGATCAAAAAATATTTGATTGACAGAACTTTTTCAAAATTGAGTCAGAATTTACATACTCATTATTGGAAGACGGCATTGAAAGAAGCATTTTATAAATCATTTACAATGTCAGTCACATGAATAATGTAGTTTTTGACCATATTGGTATTATATGTAATGCAAGCTTGGTATTAAAATTGGTTAAAATTATAAAAATAGTACATTCTTAGTGGGTCGAAAACCAGTTTATTACATGGCCACTTACATAAATGTGATTTTGACCACATTCGCATTTTTCTAGTTGGCGCATACAATTCCTAATTCAGGTGAACTAGGTATGAAATTCTATAGCATTCTCACATCATCCCATTTGTGTGTACTCCCAACAGTTTTAAAAAGAAGGCAACAAGGATGAAAAAAAAAATATACAAAACTTTACCATTTTATTCACTGAATCGTGGTTTCGATCCTAGGCAGAGTCATGCCAATGACTTTAAAAAATGGTACTAACAGCTGCCTCGCTTGACACTCAGCATTAGGAGGTTAGTGTTAGGACTGGTCGTCCTTCTGTCAGGATAATGTGACTGGGTGGGATATCATGCTAGATGTCTGTGACACGATGCCCCAGTGCTAGACATTGCTGTAAACTGCCACACTGCAGACATCATAGCGATATGATGGAAAAATTTTTAAAAGTTCAATTAAAAATCCCAATCACACATATTCACTGAATCAATTTAGAATTTCTAACCTGATTGCATCCATGGGGTCCCAAACTCTGTCAACATATTGGTGATTGCCACATTTGCTTGGGCCAGTCTGTTTTCAAGCAATAGATGTGATGTAGTTCAAAGTCAAATAATTATTCAAATTCTTCCTATTTCTTTGCTCAATTTGTTTTAGGAATATTAAAACCAGTCATTGCAAATTTGGACACAAATGACAGATTTTACTGAAATAACTGATTCTAGCAACCAGAAATGGACAGCGAGCACTCTGTTAGCATATTTACTTTGGGAGCTTCCATTTGCATTGGAATGTCATTAATTTAACAATTTTAGGGACCCCTTGGCAATAATCAGGTTAAAAATTATAAATCAGTGAATGAAATGACTTAACTTTATATTTACATTTTTAATATCATTGATGCTTTTTGTATTTAAAACCATCCGGGTGGTACAAAGGGGAGTGTGTGCTAATACCAATGTAAAGTTTTTAAAAAAGGGCAGATTTCTAACTAATACAGAAAACAAAAAATAGATTCTCTTACATTTTAGAAAATTTTATGATGCAAGTGCAAAAAAGACATTAGATAGTAGCAGTTTTTGTTTCTTGACTACCTGATCAAATTTAAAATACTTTTTTAATGAATGGTAATGAGAAAGCACGTTGAATAATGCATTCACAGTATGTGTTTTCATAACAGGTGGGTTATATGACCAGTCAGTATATAAGGTGCTAAATAATTTGTTGGGCATTGCTGTAAAAGCACCTTAGCTAATCCTCTGTCATTATGTGTAGGCTGTTTAATTTATTATTTTTATGATGAAGTCAGCATACTTGTTCTATTTTCAGACTCTCTTTGACAACATGAATGCCAAGGCTGCAGCTACTGGTGGTGGTGATGTACCAGCAAAACCCACCTCAAAAAACAAGCCTGCCAAAGCTGCACAAAGAGATGATCTAGAAAATATGGATGAATATCACGTCCCTGCAAGTGGTGATGGAGAGAGCAAAGGACAATCAAAACGCCTCTCCATAGAAAGAATTTATCAGAAAAAAACACAGCTGGAACATATCTTGCTTCGACCCGACACTTACATTGGATCCGTAGAAGTGTTAACACAGGTAAACAAACTTGCTGGATTACACACAGATGATTTTCAGCAGATATTAGTAAAACTGAAATGTGCAGAACTTTCTTTTGGCCTGTGATATCAGGAATCTTTTAATGTCTGTCCATTTGGGAAATTGCTTCACAAAATTGTTACATTTGATGTAGATAAATAAATTTTTGCTATATTATTTGAATAGAAGCTTTTTATTTCTGTTCCTAGCTGTCATAGTTTCCATTGACAGTCACATAATTTTTATTTTGAAATAACACAATCAAAAGTTGGTAAATTTATCTTGCTAGAACTTTTCCTCCATTCTATTCATATATGTTTTTACTAGTCCTACATGTAAGACATAGCACCTTTTGATTTTGTTGAGGTGCTATGTCTTACTATCCAAATAACGGCCTTGTATAGTGTGTTCCGATGTAAATGACATCGGAATGAGTAATCAAAGTTTCAGGAACATCTCACACATTTGGCAGCCTATATCAACATTTTTCCACTAATTTATGTGTAATTAATATACTTACTGTGCTGTCTTTATCCTGGTGGAATGAAAATATGACACTAGCAAATTGATGCATTTTCACGTTCCGTTGACATGCATTTGAATTTGTTGCAATGCGACGGTAGTCGAAGTATGCCGAAGTAAGTTCAAGTAGGTGGATGTTTGGAATATGTTTCTTGAATGAAACGAACCGTTGCTTACAGTTCCAATAGGCATAATATATTTGTATTCATTTTGTTAAAAAATAATGTTTCAACTTTATCCAATTTCGGCTTTCATCGCTTTCCAGCAAACTGAAAAGTAGGCCGAAGAAACTTGAAAACGGGTCCATTTCTTTTGTGAGAATTTGAATTTATTAGAGAAAAGGCATCATAATAAGTAAAGTCTGACTAAATCATTATAACTTTACTTTGTAGAAAAGCGTCATTATTTTAGTTGTCAGTTGTGTGAAATGTTCCTGAAAATATTACTTTCGTAACGATGTTAGTCGACATCAAAACACACTACACAGCGCCTTTAGTTAGGCTGTAAGACCCTGACGCCAACAACATAAATATCAGCGTCGGGTCTTACAGGTAGGACTAATGTTTTTACTAGATCTGAACTGCAATTTTATATTTATCTTAGCAGAAGTTGTCTTATTATACGAAAGCTTAGCATTTCTTTTTAAGTCCATTTAATAGCAAGTCAGGGTCCAAGCTATACCCTAATATTTGGACAAAATTACCTGTTCAGCATGAATAGCGTAAAGCTTGCAAAACTACAGAGAATTGGGTTGTTTATCGTATTCATTTCAAATTAACATTTTTGCACATTTTCATGTCAGATTATTAAAATACTGAAATTATATGAAAAGTTTTGTACAGATATTACTTTCATATTCTGCTTAACCATATTTGTTGTATAACAAATGATAGCATCCTCAGAAGTCACTAACATCTTCCACAACAAACGCCATTGCTCCCACCAGTATTTAAAACTGGTGAGAAGACTGGCTTCTGTTGTCGAAGAGTTTTTATAATAAACCCTCAGGGTCCTAACAGAGAACACAAGCGATTTCTATTTAAAACTACAACTTGTTGTTCACGACACATTTTAAGTAATAAACAGATTTACATTCAGTTAAGTTTATCTCACACCATGGACTTTTTTTTTAGCTTTCTTTTGTTTTTCAAATTTTGATACCAAGAACAATGCAAGAACAGTTTTTATTACTGCTTTTATTTAAAAAGGTAACTTTACAACTAAAGAACAAAATTTTATTTTATAACTAATTCTGGTTTATAATATGAATGCATTAATCTGCTATAAAAAGGGACACGTTCAAATTAATTTCAGCACTAATCAGTGATAAAGGTTAAAATATGGAAAATTGAGGCTCGTGGGTATCTGCAGGGTCCATTCTTAGAATCCATAGGTGTGGGGTGGTCCATGCTGCGCAGGATGCACTTACAGAGAGCTCTGTTGTGGTTGGGTTTATGGCTGCTAGTCCATTTTGGTTTACCATAAAATTTATTGATGCCATCATGAAAATTCATAATGAGGTATAGAAGTACATGGTACTGGACAACTGGGTTCTAAATCAGAGTTTATTTGCTTATTTTAAACAAATGCATCAAGAATTTTTTTATGTGTACAAATTTTTTAACATTTTAAATATGATGTTCCAAATTTGTAAACATGTATCTCATGTCATAAGCATCCATGTTTAAAGTTGCCCAATCATATAGTCCATGCAGCAAAATCAGTCCACTACATTACTAAGATCATGGAAAGTTCCAACTGCAAAGAGCTCTGCAAGATTACTAACAAGCTAATGTAAAGGAATAAACACTTCCAACTACCTTCTCTCCAGTCGACCTTCCGGACATGTTTGCAAATTTCTTCCGTGACAAAGTACAAACCATTAAAGATAAGCTTGACACCACAATTTCAATTGACTCGTTGTCACCATACAGTTGGGATACAGAATTTGAGCGGCAACAATTAGCAGCATTTGAACCTGTCTCTATGGATTTTGTACGTTCAATCCTGACGAAGAGTGCACCAAAGTCACGTGAACTTGATCCAATTCCAGCATCACTGCTGCTTGAGTGCTTAGATCCAGTATTGCCTTCACTAACTGAACTGATGTTATTAATACTTCTCTCTCATCCGGAGGATTCCCATCATTTTTCAAAACTGCCATTGTAAAGCCTTTGCTGAAGAAACCAACACTAGACCATAACGATTTAAAGAACTACCACCCAGTTTCTAATCTCTCATTCATATAAAAAATCTTAGGAAAGGTTGTTCTATCCCAGCTTGTATCTCATCTAAATTCAAACAGTCTTTTTAGCAATGTACCATCTGCATATCGCCCTTGCCACAGTACTGAAACTACTCTTCTAAAAGTAGTTAAGGACTTTCTCTCTGCGTTGGATAGCGCAAAGATTACAGTCCTCACCCTCCTTGATTTGTCTGCAGCATTTGACACAATAGACCATGATATATTACTTCACCGTCTCCAGCATGTATTTGGCATTCATGATACAGCCTTACTGTGGTTCAAGTCCTACTTGGTCAACAGGATACAAATTGTATCTGCAAATGGAATACACTCCAGCCCAGTTGATCTATGTTGTGGTGTTCCACAGGGGTCTGTTCTTGAACCTGTTCTCTTCATTCTGTACACTCATTCGCTCTCAAGTGTCATAGATCATCATCCAGTTTGTCACCAGTTATACGCTGATGACACCCAAATATACAAATCTAGCCACCCAATTGAAGCTGATGCTACCATCCAAGGTGTAGAGAGATGCATTTCTGATGTGAAATCATGGATGACATGTAACAATCTGCAGATGAATGATGATAAAACTGAGACCATTCTGATCAAAACACAAAGACTTTCTCATTCAAATCCTTTACCTCAAACAATAAATATCAGAAACACCATTAAATTCACACAATCAGTACAAAACCTAGGTGTTACTCTGGACAGTACTCTCACATTGCACCAACATGTCATGAACATATGCAAGGCTGCATATCTTGAGCTGAGACACATCAGCTCCATTTGCAAATATCTTTCAGTGGATGCTACTAAAACACTTGTGTGTTTATTAGTATCTTCAAGACTGGACTATTGTAACTCAATTCTGTCTGGTTCATCTCAATATCTACTCCAGAAACTTCAAAAAGTTCAAAACACAGCTGCTCGGATCATACTTAGAGTACCACGATCAGAGCACACCTCCCTGCTGCTCTGTACCCTACACTGGCTATCCATTCGATCCAGAATCAAACACAAAATTTGTTCTCTGTGCCAAGTTTCACTGTCAGACTCTAGTCCAACATAGCTATCCGACCTCACCCATGTGTACACACCAGCAAGATACTTACGCTCCTCTTCTGATAATCGTATACTTATTATTTCCACTATGAAAACAATATCATACGGACAGCGTTCTTTTGCATACCAGGGCCCAGCACTGTGGAATGAATTGCCCACTGAACTTAGACACAAAGACACAGTGATCACATTCAAGAGGGCTCTCAAAACTCACTTATTTCGACTGCAAGAACAAACTTAAAAGACTGGATAATATTTTCTACCTTTTATATTCTCAGCATGGTTTTTTAAAATGTTTTTCTAATTTCATGGTGTTTGTTTTTTGCAATCATTTCATTATGTTTTTTATCTTATAGGTGTTGTCTAATGTTGTAAAGCGCTTAGAGCTTCTAAAGATTAGGTGCTATACAAAGTCCTCATTATTATTATTATGGCATTCATAGATGTTAAGCTAGTTTGAAATGATTGTTCTTGATCACTATGTGAACATTCTAAACTCTGATAGAGCAATGAGGTCAAATGCACAATTGCGTAAATAGTCTCAGTCACTGTGCAATTTTACGCATTGAGAAGACCCCATTGTAGAGTTGTCTAAAACACTTACAAATATTGATCACTTCCATCACGCCTGTTTGTTTAGGTTCGAGTCTAAGGCTCGGCTAATGTGGGTATGTGAGAAAGCTTTCCAGTATTTCTCATGGGTTGATGGTTCTTCCTGGTGCTTTCCTCCACCAGTTACACTGGATGCCAAGTATAACCTATCTTGTGCTGATAAATGGATGCATGTTGCATCTGTGTGAGGACAGGATTGTCCATAGAAAATGTTTTAATATTAAATCGCCATAAGGAAGACTGCGAGTCTGACTTTTGTATAGTCATCAGAGCTCACAGAAACGCTTAATTACACGTTTGGACGTAAATTTTTTATGTGGGTTGCAGAGTTCAGCGGCTGATAAACCCTCTGATGTGCATGTTGTCATTATAAGAGTACATCAAAAGAACGTTGTGCAATAGCTGAGTGGCGAGTTTGAAGACTTTGACCGGCTGTTTAGCTGAGAAAATGTGCTGATATTTACAATGATTGATATCAGAGGTAGAAAGGCCCAGAGATGTACATGTGGACATTTATAAGAGTACAACTTTACCTTTCATTATTGTGTTCATTTCGAGGTGTAACTGAACAAGTAGTGCATGTGACCTTGATATTGAGACTTAGACAAAGTACCATTTGCAAATCTGGATAAGTATTTTGCGGTTAAGTGGCAAACAGGAAAGATTGTAATGAGATTGCTTATGTTGCTTGAAGCGTATTATACCTGTAGACCTGCCAACTTTAATGATTTTGCCGTTTAAGTCTTATGAAAATTATGTTTAAACTACAGACATACTGCATAAAAGCAACAACTACGGCTTAGTTTTGGAATAAGACCTTTCCTTGGATAGACAAAACTGACAAAATTCAGTCACACTCAGATGGACAAACAAGAGCTATATGTCAGTGTTATAAAGAATGTGGAAATTAAACTCATTGGCAACCAGCAGTTCTAATCTGCGCAAAGTTCACATCATCTGGGAGGGGGACTGCGACTTTTGCTGGTAGGACTACTATTTGTTTTGAAAGTGGGAGTCCTGGACTCCTAGTTTTAAAATTCTAGCAAGACATCTGGTCCTCATTTCTGTCTTATATAGTTTAGGGCAACATTTCATGGAAAGTTCTGCAAATTATTGACAATGATATAAGAGTGAAACAAATTCCTTGAATCCTTTCCATACATCTTAAGACATTTTCCTAATATTGTTTCGGAAAAAATCTCAAAGAATATTGTACTAACATCATACGGTTAGATCATTTGAAGAATTTATCAGTTTATCAGTTGTTATAGATTTGTAATTTGATTAAATTAACACGTTTCCTTTCACTTACAGCCCATGTGGGTCCTGGATGAAGAAAACAATTGCATGGTGCAACGGGATATCACTTTTGTTCCAGGATTGTACAAAATCTTTGATGAAATTTTAGGTATGCATAAATACATACTTACATACATACGTAAGTTTTCTAGCACTTTTAACTTTAGTCAGAGTTGTCAGAAACATCTCACCATTTGATCCAACAAAGCAAGTGGAATACTTAGAGCATTTTGGCAATGTTCTTCTTTGACTGTGCAAATGGCAACAGTTGGTTGAGGTGTTACAAATGAACCAGCTGAGATAAATGTCTCAGAATTCAATTTCTTCTGATTGAACATTTATTTCAAGATGGGGGTATCCATTTCAAAGAAGGGTTTTGAATATACTTTCATTACAAACAATGATGGCACTGTTGTGGCTGTTTATCTTGGATAATTATATTGTCTGAGTACTGATTTCTTCTTTAGATACATCACTTGGTATTAATAAACTCTGTCAACATCCATTACCACATAAATCCAGCTCTCCCAACATAGAGATGCTGTTAACCACTTCTTTTGGCTTGTTCTTGCAGATAAGGGGCATAAGTAATTGTTTGCTGAGATGCAAGTCAGATGAAGATGATCTCCCTTGTATAGATCAAGTGATACAATATTACTTTACTGTCTAAAGATGCTTCATATAATTTGGGTCCAACTGCAAACTGCATAGACCCCTATCTGCTATAAAAATCGTGTTGGGGAGAAATCCAACATGAATGGTTAACAAAACTCACTTGACAGCACAATTATTGCCCACAACAAAAGGAAAATACCTAAAATTATTCAAAACAAATTGTGATAATTTCTTAACATGATAATGTAGTCATCTTAAAACTGTTAGCATAACATGATTTAATTCCGATTTTAGAATAATATTGATTCTGTCTTACTCAATAAATTATTAACTGTTTTGCAGTTAAAGGAATAATTAATGTCAGTATAATTTTGTGTAATATTTGTTATCCATTGTTCATGTGTTCATGAGTCAATAATAGAAAGCTATAGCCAGTATAAAATGTTTGAGTTTTTTTGTTGTTGTTGAAAGTCTTTATTGCAAAGGCGCCATCAAGTTAAATCCTACGTTGATCCCATGACCAATGTTGATGTATGTCTAACATTTCTTGAGCATCCACCTCTTGGAAACAAAATGGTGTCCATTCAAGACAGTTGTTTGCTATATAAGGGCTACATGACTTGTGAAACCTTTTAGAGCTGGCTGTTTAAGACAGGTGATTGTTGCATAAAGGTGACCTTTATGACATGTGTTTCTTTTGTGCCTGATATAGACAGAGAACATTATTTTTGTGCAGATATTTAACAGTTTATTTCATTGCTTTTTTTCTCTAGTGAATGCTGCTGACAACAAGCAGAGAGATCCGAAGATGAATTGCCTGAAGATTGATATAGACCCGTAAGTCTGGTTGTGAATTTTATTACCTAGATTGCAAATAATTAAAAAAAGGTTATTGTCCAGATTTGCAAGAAATTTTGTCTTTCTGGTAAAGTCTGTCAATCGACCTTCCTGAGGTTAGAATTTGTGTTTAGGTCATTTTCTCAATCACTATTGTTTGAAGGGTCACATGACATGAGGTGTATATACTTAATGAGGATTGCTTTGACATTGATTGACAAAACTCTGTAGTACTGGGTGGCATGGACTCCCAGCTGTACATTGGCCTGTTCAAACAGGGAGTTGGAGCAGGCTGATACAGCCCCCTTAACTCCTGGCCTTAGGTTTTCTGTATTATCAATTTCTTTAACTTTCACCCATGCATGTATGCATGTTACCACCACTCCCAAATTGAACCCATTGATATTCAGCCTCAAATAGTAAATCTTTTGTGACTTTTCAGTTTGAAAAAGTTAGATTTATAGGCATAAAATATAAGGGTAGAAACATATATTAAAATCAGTTTTTGTGTTCATTTCATCAGCCTTAGTTGCTCAAAAATATGTGCTGTGTTGATTTTACTGCTAACCATACAAACGTAGGACATGTATTAAACCTTAAGTCTTTTAAAACCAAAAATGTGTCTCTTAGTAAGTGTCAGGGTTTGTAGCTATAAAGAAATGAATGATTTTCCCAATATTTTGCATGCAAGTGAAGTGAGATGCACTTTTTTGCCTCAGACAATTAGTTACCTACTTCCTGGAACCATTAGCATATTTTTATGTTACCATTTAAAACAGATAATGAAATATGTTTTGTATTTAAATACTATTTAATTTGCAATATCACTTAAGGACACAAGTTGACAAAGATTTGTTTACCATTATAAAATCTTTCCATTTTCCTATCGCTTTGCCCCATGTAGTCAGAGAGAATTAGCTTCACCAGTGTGACCTGCTCGATAAAAATAGAGATTTCACTTACATTAAAGTGTGACCCCTATGGAGATTCACTCGATTCTTTACAAGACTTAAGAGAAAATGCAACTTTCTGTCAATCAGTCTTAAATGTAATGAGCAAAACTGCTTTGATTTGGGATATTTTTCTCCAGATCATCGGCTAATATTGATGCTGGCTGTTAAACCATCTACTTAAAGATTGGAGAATGCAGCAAATTCTGATTACATCAATTCAGTTTAAGGGAAGAATTTGGCAACATTTTATAGGGATATTTGTTTTGTTGTTGTTGAAAGATTGGCTGTTAAAGGCTTTTGTGAGCCTAGCAATTTAGTTTTTGTTGGAAACTTAAAGCATATTGTCATCAGTGTGTTTATCTCTTTGTTGGTCTACATACCAGATTTAGGTTTTTGTTTTATTTTATTTTTTTTTTAAACTTTGTAGCCAGGTTTAAAAAAAAGTATGCTAAACGAAAAAAAGTGTTCCTTGATGAGCCAGGCATTTCTGTAATTATGAGTATCACGTTGCATTGAAACTTCAGTTTCAGAAATGAGACATTAATCTGTCCATAAATCTGCAAAAGTTGTGTTGATAATGTGACAGCAGTGAGTTGCTATTTACTTGTTTTTCATCACAAGTCCCTGTTGACAAAAGCAGTTAGTTGCACGTGATCAAAAAATAGTGCATCATCAATCTCTCAAGATCTGCATAAATCACTTTTCACATGTAAATTTGTTTTGTATTTATCCAGACATGATTTTTCTCTGTTTTAAAGTGGACTCAAATCCGGTTTTTAAAAAATGGTCTGTTCGGTCCCATTTCGCAACGACCACTATAACATATTCGTTCCATATATTGAGAAATTATTGTGACTTAATTATAATGTGAACACTGACATGCACATGAAATAACTTAAGCACCAGTAATATTGGAGAACAAATTCATGTGACAATAAATATTGTGAAATTATCCATGTTAACTTTTTAAAAAAAATGGTTAGTTTGTTAGTTTTTCAAATGATTATTTTGTTATATAGTATTATCATAAGATGCACCAGGAGCAGTTTTTTATGATTGTAAAATGCATTTTTGGCTGGGCCCCAGATAAGGGGTTCTGCCCCTTGAGACCTCATTGGTGGAGGATCCCCAACCCCCTTCAAATTTTCTGCTTTTTTTTGTGGAATATTACAATCATGTCTGATTTTTCAGATATTCAGTTTAATGCTCTGCAGTTTAAATATGAACTTGTTTAAAATATGTCAATCAGTTCTTTGAAAATGCATTTTTATTTCAGTGAAAACAACAAGATCAGAATCTGGAACAATGGCAGAGGCATCCCTGTAGTGGAGCACAAGGAACATAAAATGTTTGTTCCCACCATGATCTTTGGGTATTTATTGACATCAAGTAACTATGACGATACAGAGAAAAAAGTTACAGGTTGGTATATCCGTTTTACCATGATTTTACATACTCAGTGACAAATTTGTTTCACTTTACACATCAGAAATCAGTAGAGCTTGTGTGATGGCCTGTCATCTATCTGTCTGTGAGTGTCACAAGGTTTTTATTACTTCTCTACTGATATGATGAAACTTAATTCATGCACGTTCATTTAAGGTCTTAGTCCACAGGATATAGCAGAGATTCCATCAGGGAATATGAATCACACACAATTTTTAATAATTTGCAGTTCTCTTTAAAAAAAAGTCAGACTGGCCCAGGGCTTGTGAATTAAAACAAATTGCAATTCCCGAGTCCAATTACATGTGCCTAAAGTGCTCAGTTTTTTAAAACTATTTAACAGTGCTTAAAAAATTATTTCTTCTGCACAGCCTTGGAGTGATATGTGACTCCCATAAATTAGTTTAAAGTTCCACATATAAAAATCGTTAACTGGTAGCGCCAGGGAGGACTTTGCACTGCTTGTTGTAATGTGCATTTTGAGGTAAAGACTTTTGACACATCTGGGTACTTGATATAAACGGTTGTTAAACTAAATTCGATTGACACAGTGAGTCCTGGAACAAGTATCAAAGGAAAAGAGTATAGTGGTGATACAGATATATGTAAATAAAATAGATTGTAGTGTAGTAACTTTTGAGAGGTGGACAAGAAATATTCCATATGCAATATTTAGATAAAATGTAATAATCTGCTATGACAGTTGGATAATTTGTTTGATACCTCAGAGGTCTCCCATCCCTCATCTTGATGAGCCAGAGACACCGGTCCAGTTTTCTCTGAATGGTCATGAAAACTAGATGGCCACTACATCAATTG
Source organism: Sinohyriopsis cumingii (assembly GCA_028554795.2). Taxonomy (NCBI): domain Eukaryota; kingdom Metazoa; phylum Mollusca; class Bivalvia; order Unionida; family Unionidae; genus Sinohyriopsis; species Sinohyriopsis cumingii. The sequence continues at coordinate 13,128,263 of CM068833.1, forward strand.
GGCACTGGTTAGTTCAAGAACATAGAGTTGTTGTTTATGTATTTGTATTTTTCACACCCTTGTCATTTCTTTGCATCTAAGAATTGAACACAAGAATAAAGTACTATTGTTGTTTGTTAGGCACAGACATTACCAGGGGGGCAATGATTTATTTTAACCTACTAGCCTATGCCTCACTTAGCGACAATGTGATATTTTTTATTTCATCTCTTAAGTGGTTGAGCCAGTTTTAATCAAACTTGGCAGGCATTTTGGGGGGTACACACTCTGTTGAAATTATGTCTGTCATGGCTCTCACAGCAAATATGGGAAAACTTATTTTCAAAATGGAAAAGATGGCATTGATCAGACTTGGTATGTGTGTGTTTCTTAGGACATGAGTTACCCAAGATGTGTCTGGGGTGACTATCATAACAGTGATCTAACTTCCATAACAGCTGGGTGATAAACCTACAAATGATACTTATCTCTTCTCATTCACATCCTTTACCTCACACAATAAATATCAGCAACACAATCAGTACGAAACCTATGTGTTACTCTGGACAGTACTCTCACATTGCACCAACATGTCATGAACATATGCAAGGCTGCATATCTTGAGCTGAGACGCATCAGCTCAATTCGCAAATATCTTTCAGTTGATGCCACTAAAACACTTGTATGATCATACGTACTTTCAAGACGACTATTGTAACTCTGTTCTGTCTGGTTCATCTCAATATCTACTCCAGAAACTTCAAAAAGTTAAAAACACAGCTGCTCGGATCAGAGCACACCTCCCCACTGCTCTGTATCCTACACTGGCTATCCATTCAATCCAGAATCAAAAACAAAATTGTGTTCTCTGTGCTATGTTTCACTGTTGGACTCTAGTCCAATGTACCTATCTGACCTCACCCATGTGTACACACCAGCAAGATACTTATGCTCCTCTTCTGACAGTCATATACTCATTATTCCCACTATGAAAACAAAGTCATAGGGACAGCGTTCTTTTGCATACCAGGGCCCAGCAACGTGGAGTGAATTGCTCACTGAACTTAGACACAAAGACAGTGATCCCATTCAAGAGTGCTCTCAAAACTCACTCATTTTGACTGCAAGAACAAACTTAAAGACCTAATAATGTTTCCTACCTTAAATATTCTCCGCATGTTTTTTATATTTTCTGATTTCATGGTGTTTGTTTTTGTAATCATTTCATTATGTTTTTTTATCTTATAGGTGTTGTCTAATGTTGTAAAGCACTTAGAGCTTCTAAAGATTAAGCGCTATACAAAGTCCTCATCATTATTATTATTATTATTATTATCTCCTATTAGGTGTGGCTATCTGAGGCATATTAAACCCAGTTGGGTCTCTTGTTTTGTCATGTTCGTGGGGGTGGGTGGGTATAATGCACAATGGATCTATGTGGTCTGCAGATGTAAAATGAAATTGGTAATTGCATGACAACAGCTATGGATAAAACTTTAAGTATGGTGTTGAGCATGATAACAAACTTAGCTCATTGCAAAACCTAAATGTGATTGACTAACCTGTCCTTTGATAAGTCTGATTTCTCTGTGTCTTTTCGTAATTTCCAATGAATTGAATCTTGTGTCTGGTTCCAGGTGGAAGGAATGGATATGGTGCCAAGTTGTGCAATATCTTCAGCAAAAAATTTGTTGTAGAGACCTCTTTCTCAGAATACAAGAAAGCTTTCAAGCAGGTATGGTTATCAGAATGAAAAAAAGCCTTTATGCAGGCATGTTGTAAGTAAATATGTATTCAAATAAAATTTGCTGGAAAAGCCAAGAAAATATATCTCGAACTGAAGTTCCACTGCAGTTTCGTATTTTGCACACGGTTGAATTTCCAAACAAAAGGTGATTTCTAATATTTGATTTAGCTATGTATATTTTTCACATAACATTCAGTACAAGTGAAGATCCATTTAGTCTTATTTCCTAGGCGTTTAGTTTTTCATTTAAGAATATAGAAGGAAAATGGAGTGATAAAAAAAAGCTTTTATATTAAAATTGAATAATTACTTGTAGCATCTGTGGCTAATTGTCGTTGTTTTGGCAACCACTAAGCTGAATACTGATGCACAGAAAAATAAAAGATTTATCTTGTACGCATAGTATATTTTAATATCACCAAAAAATTTCAATCTGACAAATTCAAATTAAAATGAAACCTGTCTGTAGGAGACATGTACAGAACATGATCTGACCATAAAGTTCTTTTATCGACATGACAAGTTTCTGATTCAAAGTACCCCTCAAGAAAGACCACACCTCTATTTTGACCAGTGGCCAACATATTACTGCACACATGTAAAATTTACCCCTTACAAACAGCCACATTGTGTTCTTAATATGTGTACAGAACCAATATTTATTTTCGGTTAGGAAGGTAATCTGATTATTTTTCCTGATGTCACGTTTTCATTACTGGAAGAAGTGTTGGCTGAAATACTTGTACCACTACGGTTACTATTATATCACTAATGCTGACATTTACATGAAATGGAGTCAGCAATGTTTTGACAGCTTTGGGCTTCATACAAGCATTATTTTTTTTTTTTTACTGATGATTACGCAAGACATAATTGTCAAGATCACAACCTGGTCAGCACAGGCTAAATATAGATTCTGTAGATTAGCACACAGAATTAACTTTTAACATAACAGAGTTCCACAGACTGAAAAATCTTGTGATAGTACATGTATTCTTTTGTAAACAAGGCATTTCGTTCACTCTTTAAAAGTTTAATCTGCATAATTAAAGTGCAGTACTGTACAATTAGTAACATAGGAATAAATTGTTAAAAAATTTTAACATTTAACATGTCATTGCGTAAATGAAGAACTAATAATTTAGAAGAAAAAGTTATTTGATTTGATGGCAATGGGGGGAGAGTTCACTTGCCAAAAATTTTTATGTTGGGAAGACTCTGATAAACAAGATTATAACAGATAAGGGGAATATTCTGTAGCTGTGTGAAAATGGAATAAAAACAAAGCTAATTATTTTATACCATGATTAAAATAACAGTTTTGAATGGTTTAGTTATGTGCATGCCAACAATACTCCACTCACATTTCACACCCAAGAATAAGAATTATTAATTTATAATTTATGTTACCTAGAAATAACTGTTTTCAAGACAAGAACATTTTAATAATTAACTCTACTCTTGAAATGAAGATATTAGCTGCTTTAAGTTATATGTAGCTTTCTTACTATATACACATCTCACAAATAAAGTCCCCCTCTGGAAAGGCCATCCGTCTAATACGGCCACCTTCCCTGTGCAGAAGGGGTGGCCATAAAATCAGGGGGCCACTCATATATATATATATATATATATATATATATATATATATATATATATATATATATATATATATATATATATATATAAAAAATCAGATATAAATTCTCCTTATTTAGACATGGGTGGACAACATGGGTAAAACCAAGGAGCCAACTATCACAGAAGCCAAAGATGAAGATTTCACATGTGTTACTTTCCACCCTGACCTAGAGAAATTCAAAATGGAGAAACTAGACAAAGACATTGTAGACTTGTTTGTCAGGAGGGCATATGATATTGCTGCGTCAACGAAGGGAGTGAAAGTTATCCTGAATGGAAAAAGAATACCTGTAAGTTACCATTTTAATAGCCTGATGTTTTTATATCCCTGCTGTACTGTGGAGTGTCCGTGTTATGATATTGTCGGTCCATCTGTAACCAATTTGGTTTATGCACAGTAACTTCAGTTAACTGCCATCTGCAGTTGTAAACATTGTTGAAAGCTTGAACTTATGTTAAGGAGGAACATTGTTGATGTGGGCTCAAAGTTCAAGGTTCCTTAGACTGAAAGTAAAAAGAATGGTTTTTGCACAGTAATTTGAGTTCTTCGCCTTGCGCAGTTTCTTAATTTATGGAAATCTGTTTATTGTGTAAGGAATATGACAATACAAATATTGCAGTATTAATTGATATAATAAAATATTGAATTTTATTTGATAAAACTTGTATTATTGTAACAATTTATTTAATTCCATTTGAAGAATCAGATTAAAGGAAATGGAGAATTCTATAAAAGTAAATCTTCATCACCAAGAAGCTCTCACAACTAGTTAAAAAGATAAGCAGTTTTGCTGATATAGATCACAGAACCAACCTTGACTAAGCTTCATAGCTAGTGCCAGTATATCAGTATTGTGCATATTCACGATCTCTTAAATTTCTGGTAAACACCTTGAGGCTCTGCCTTATGGTAAATTATTTTTCACACTTTTCCATTGCAGATAAAGGGTTTTAAAGATTATGTGGAGTTGTACACAAAGAATCACACTGATGAGGCAGGACAGCCCTTGAAAATTGTTTATGAAAACGTCAATGATAGATGGGAAGTAGCTGTTGCCATGAGTGACAAGGGGTTCCAACAGGCCAGTTTTGTCAATAGCATTGCCACCACCAAGGTTTGTTGCATTTATTCATAAGATCTTGTAATTTTGGAGCAAAATGTTTTGTCCGTAATACTTATCTGGTTATAATGTGTGCACACCTTCTAAACCCTCCATGAACTGACATCCCTCTAAGGGTCTACATTTGTATTTCACTAGTAATGCAGACCTCTTACAATTTTGCTGTAAGTCTCAAGAAAAATGATCCTTAAAATATGGACTTACAGAATAAAAGCAAAAACTGCAGAAGATTATTGTTGTTATAAACAAATCTGGATAATTAGTTCATCCATGTTTGATCTGGATCCAGATTTCATTTTAGAATTAATGGAATTAGTCAGGAAACCAGACTAACTTTACGTCAATGCCTCAGACGTTTTAAACTATTTTTTCATGCAAAGCATCTGCTTGATCAAACTGTTGATTATAGAAAGTTTTTAAAATGGCATCCAGCAAGTCATGCATATTTAATGTTGGAGATGAAAGGGAAATTATGTAGGCCTCTTAAAAAGTGTTAATAATTAGCACAGAAGAATAAAATGGAATATTCAGATTCTTGTGAATAAAAACAGTGACAGAATTACATTTATTGGACATCACGTGCCAATTTGAGTATATCTCGTGGCAGGAGATATGGTTGTCGACTTCCAGCTTTACAATAGCAGCTTATGATATTTTGATACACTTTACTGAAAACTGGTCAGACTTGTGAAAAATATCAACTGCCTTACTGATATGGTCTCATCAGGTGTGGAAGGTCTGGTAATGGACAAATTGATGTGATTTAGTGTAAAATTTCCTCTGTTCAAGGGGAAGCCAATGTTGTTGAATTGTGCCTCAACAACCTTGTCATCTGCAGCATGGTAGGGCTGCATTTCAGACCTATCCACTCTTGCGTTGTTTATTTTGCAGGATACTCCCAACATCTAACCATACGCTTTTTTTTCTTCCGGAACAAAATTTGTTTCATGAAGACGAAAGTTAGGGGTCAAATTTGTTTCATTTAAAGATTATTATTTTTTTACAACTTCCCAGCTAATAAGACTGGAAGTGAGCAGAAGTTAAATATGCATTAAAAAGTTGTTGCAAGGTGGAATCGTTATTGGTGATCTATTCTACAAAGTCTAAGAGAGATTCAGATAAAAATATTATTAAACTTCTTTCCAAGCTTCTTTTAGCCTGGAGTTTCCTTGCTTGACCTGTGTAAGTGATTTATATGTAACACTTTGCAAAACATGCAACTGAAGTTTCTGTGTTGCCAGTGGTGGGTATAATAATTCTCCCTGAAGTAACTGAATTTCCCTGTACAATTTGTCAAACTCTCCCTGTATGAGTGTCATTGGGGTTGGCAGGTTAGTACATGTAATCCGAACAGGTGAGTATTATCAAGGAACCATTTTAATGTAAGAATAGTATTACTGGTATGACACAGTAATGTTTGATGGAAGGAATTTCTATGATTGCAATCACAAACTTGATCACTTATTGGTTTAAGCATTTATGCTGAGTCTTAATTATTGTGTATGGTAAATCTATGCATTTCATTTTACCTCTTGGACAAGTGCATAGCAGAACTTCCAGTGGTTATCTGACAAGTCAAATTACTCTGCATGCCAGCTCCATATTTGAGTTGGTCAAGCTGACAGATCCCCTTTGTCATCTGTAGAAATTATACAATATGCTATATAAAATTTCAGATCTTTATTAACTTTAACATCTTGCCAGTTTTTTCATGAACCTACAGCACCTACTTCAAAATTTAGCTAACTTTTAAAAATGATAATTTTTTTTATAAGAAACAAAATTGCAGTTTGAAAGAACATTTTGCTAATTATTGGGTGGGGAAGTCAACAGATTGTGGACATTTTGAGAAAATGTGGTTTGTTTGACAGATTTTGAATATATGTTTAAAAGATTTTGTATGTTTTATATACTTTTATAGACTTTTAACATCTTTAACCTTTATATTATGTTGTGGCAACATTTATTTGGAATTCCATGTGTTTTTATACCATTCTTCATGTTTACATTTGTTTGAATATTTCATTTTCTTAGCAACATGTACCTGTTGTTGGGTAGAGGTGCCATCAAATGCTGCATACATAGTTTTATACATTCATTTCCAAACCAGATAATTGTGACCTTAGTACACTTTAAATGTTAAAACATTTATTAAAACTACTACTGTGTAGAAAGTTATTGCTACTGTTACTGGTGCAATGTTACATCTGTGACTCTTTCTTTAAATGTCGGTTATCCTTACATTATAGGGAGGTCGCCATGTGGACTATATAGCTGATCAGGTTGTACAAAAGCTAATAGATGTGGTGAAGAAAAAGAACAAAGGCGGTATCAGTATCAAGCCATTTCAGGTAAAATCCTTCATAAAATTAATTTGCTTTGAAAATTGTCTGAATCTACAAAACCAGTCAAGAAATGTCATTATCAAGAATTTTCTATAACATATCTCTATAACAAATTCATTTTTTATTTTCCTTTCTAACTTTTAAATGACAAAAACATACCTTTATGCTTGGACATAAAATATTGGGCTGTTTAACTGTCAATAAATGTTAAGTGTATGGAAGATGCTTCTCAAAATGCAATACGTTTAGCAAGATTTGCTTCATTATGTGGTTTCACTATATTTCTGTTAATATTTATGTATTGATCATATTTTATATAAAATCTTTAGAGAAGAACTAAGATAAATAGGGAATTTAGACAGCATAAATTCATATTGCCAAAGCAGTTTTTGCATCCATTTGTTTTTGGAAATTTACTTGCTCAGGGTACACACTAGGAAACAATTCAGGCAAAATAGTCTCCTGGTGACTTGTCATTTTTCTTCAGTACACATGAAACGCAGATTTGAGTCCAGCATAGACCCTGGCGCTTCATTGGATAAATTCTCAAATTTATATTTTACTATTGTTTGATTGCGTTTCCTTTATAACATCTGATTTCTTTTGCAGGTCAAAAACCATCTGTGGGTGTTTGTGAACTGTTTGATTGAAAACCCGACTTTTGACTCACAGACAAAGGAAAATATGACACTTCAGGCAAAATCTTTCGGTTCCAAGTGCATGTTAGGAGAGAAATTCATTCAGCAGGTTAGCCCTCTATTCTTTTTATGCCAATTTTACTTTACCATATCCTTGACTGATTCACCTTCCATTTATGATTGATCATCCACCGATTTTGTCTATTTTATTGTAGTCCTCATAACATTGGTTCTTAATAGATTGTCATGAAACTTTATAAACGTTATTGTTCATACTGTCTTGCAGCAGCATATGACACAGTTTTGTGAATGCAACCAACTAGTCCTGCAGGGTTTTCTAATATAAATTTTGACGGTACTTGGCAGATATTATGGTCATCACCTTAAGGTACATACATTTACAAATTACTTACTGTCTGCAATTTTATTTATTGCCTTTTTGGTCTTTTGCTCAATGGTTCCTATGCTGTGGGCTGTTTAACCCGTATTTTAAAATCTTGTAATTAAAAAGTTGTCTGAAAACACTTTTCAGGCATTAAAATAATTTTAAGATCTTCATTTATTGTCTTTCTCTCCACTGTCTGTAATGGTTCTTATTGCATGTATATTTATCATTTGCATTATGAATGTTACTTTGGCACAACATATAAATTTATGTCATTTCATCATTGTCCATAGTTAGTATAAATGTACAGTATTCATTGTCAGTGTGGATGTTATTTTGCCACATAATATAATTGATGTCATTTCATCGTTGTCAGAGTTGGTAAAATGTACAATATTTATTTTCAATATGGATGTTATCTTGCCACAGAATGTAATTGCTGTCATTTCAGAAGTCAGAGTTGGTAAAATGTACAATATTCATATTCAGTACAAATGTTATCTTGCCAGAAAATAAATATCATTGGTGTCATTTCAGCATAGTCTGATAATGTTCTGAGTGAATTTGAATATACAACATTCATTTTCAGTATGAATGTTATCTTGCCACAAAATATAATTCTTGTCATTTTAGCATAGTCTGTAATGGTCATGGTTGGTATAGATGTTCAATATTCATATTCAGTATGAATGTTATTTTTTCACAGCTTGAAAGTAATACCATTTCATTATTATCTGTAATTGTTCAGAGTTTGTGTGAATGTAAAGTATAAATGTACAGTGTTTTTTTTCTTCAATTTCCAGGTAAACAAATGTGGGATAGTGGAGAGTATCCTAAGTTGGATGAAATTCAAGGCTCAGTCTCAGCTGAATAGAAAATTTGCTGGTGCAAAACACTCGAAACTGAAAGGCATACCCAAGCTGGATGATGCCAACGATGCAGGTACCAGGAGCTCTATTGACTGTACACTCATTTTGACTGAGGGAGATTCAGCCAAAACACTGGCTGTGGCAGGACTAAGCGTTGTTGGACGAGATAAATTTGGTGTCTTTCCTCTGAAGGGCAAAGTCCTGAATGTACGAGAAGCAACACATAAACAGGTAGGTATTGGGCATTGTCACTATTTCTGTGCTTGTGACAGACATAAATGTTTTACTTATTACAGTTTATATGTTGAATTCTGTCTTCCTCTTGCCTGTGAATGGATTACGCTTCAGGTAAATTTATCCTCCTCTCCCCCCAACCCAAAAAAAAAAAATGAAGAAAGCAGACCGCTCTGATGGCATAGTGGTTAGAGCATCTGCCTTGTATGTGGGAAGTCGCATGTTCAAACCCTGGCTGAGTCATTCCAAAGATTTAGCATTAAGAGGTTAGTGTAAGGACTGGTCGGCGTGTTGTCAGGATAATGTGACTTTGGGATGTAATGTTACATGTCTGCGGCATGATGCCCCAGTGCTAGACCTCACTATATATAAACTGCCACACTCCAGACATTGTAGCGACATGACTAAAATATTGTTAAAGCTACATTAAAAATCCTAATCACACACTCAAAATAAAGCAATTAAAATTTCTTTGTCCATTTTTGTTTTACATATGAAATCCAGACTTACCAACTATGTTCAATTTGACCACAAGTATTACTTGGGACATTTTCTTAATTTGTTTTTGCAGATCATGGACAATGCTGAAATAAACAATATCATTAAGATCGTGGGATTGCAGTTCAAAGAAAAGTATGAGGATGCGGATAAGCTTAAGGCATTGCGCTACGGCAAAATTATGATTATGACTGACCAGGATCAGGACGGATCACACATCAAGGGACTCCTTGTGAACTTCATTCATCATTTCTGGCCAAATCTCTTGAAGTATAATTTCCTGGAAGAATTCATCACACCTATTGTCAAGGTACTGCTTGAATGTAAAGGAATATAGCAAGAATATTCAGTGTGTACAAATAATCTTGTAAATTCATAAAATATGTGAAATCATAGCAAATGAGTAAATTACATGCTACAGATAAGTTTATAAAATTACACATATTGAGTAGTAATGTTTTTATAAATATAACATAAGTTGCAAAGGATGCAGTTTAGGAAAATGTCAATCTTTGATTCTGTTTTCACCACCACGTTTTTTTTTCTTCAAAATGGAAATTAATTTAAATTCAACTTTCAGATCAAACTTCCAAGTCCTAGTTGTAAAATGGGAAACTAATAATAACACTAATGTAGAGATATGCATCTTAAATTTGTCCATTCATGAATCAGGCATTTCTGTACAACCAGCTTTTTGATACAAATAGTGAGAATTATTGTGCTCTGAAAATGTTGTAAATTGGTGCTGCTAAAGCATAATATGAAATCTGAAAATATAGAGCCCCTCTATGCCAATGCTTTCATCGTGGCCATAATTTACCTGATTATGCTGAGAGATGTTATAATAAGACTGTTATATAGTGCATAGATACATACAGAACCCAGGTATTTAATAATGTAACCACATTGTTTCTTCATAGGCCAACAAAAAAATGTGTTTGTGTATATGTACATGTGTATATGTGTGTGTGTGTATATATATATATATATATATATATATATATATATATATTTCTTTCTTTCTTTGTGTGTTTAAATAAAAAGACATACCTACCCTAATTTTAAAACATTGAAATATGAAACATGGGTGGGGGTGTGGCTTATTGACCTGGAAGTAAATTAGGTGAAGCAGGTCAAGTAGCAGTGTTATGAAGAGATTATAATGAGAGACCATTGTACACCAGCTTATTTTCCATCTTCATAGGTTACAAAGGGCAAGGAGGAGAAGGCATTCTACAGTATACCTGAATTTGAGGAATGGAAGAAAGCCACAGAAACTTGGCATACATGGAAAGTCAAGTACTACAAAGGTGTTCATTCAAAACAAGTTATAAATGTACATGTCATTTAGAATGTTGTTTCACTGTAGAAGATACCACCTATGGACTTGGAAATGTAGAGTAGGAACAATATGGACTTGGAAATGTAGAGTAGGAACAATCTGCTTTAAGGAATTGGCAATGTAGAATAGGAACAATTGGACTTGGCAGTGTAGAATAGGAACACTGTGGACTTCGAAATGTAGAACAGAAACAATATGCTCTATGGATTGGCATTGTAGAATAGTCCATATATACTCTGTGGACTAGACAATGTAGAATGGGCCCATTATGCTCTCTGGACTTGGCATTGTAGAATAGTCCATATATACTCAGTGGACTGGACAATGTAGAATGGGCCCAATATGCTCTCTGGACTGGACAATGTAGAATAGTTCCAATATGCTTTCTGGATTTGGGAGACTTACAAAAATGGTACTAACAGCTTCCTCGCTTGGCGCTCAGCATTATGAGGTTAGTGTTAGGACTGGTCAGCCTCATGTCAGGATAATGTGACTGGGTGGGACATCATGCTTCATGTCTGCGGCATAATGCCCCAGTGCTAGACATCACTATAAACTGTCACTGCAGACATCGTAGCGATATGACTGGAAAATTGTTAAAGCTATGTTAAAATTCGAAATCACACACACATTCTATGAATTTGGGTATTGTTGAATAGTCCCAATATGCTCTATTGACTTGGCAATGCAAAATAGGCCAAATATACTCTGTGGACTGGATAATGTAGTATAGTCCCAATATGCTCTCTTATGTGTTGTAAGAGGCAACTAGTGGAGGTAGGAGCCATGGTGATTGTTCAGTTAGCTTGCCAGACTCTCTGCTGAAAGGGTGTGGATTCCATCATTGGATCAGTCCTGGTTTCTTACCATGGTGTATCAGTTGGCAGGGCACTTAATTCTAATTACTTCAGCTTTGAAAGTAATTTTGGCATTGTACAACACCAAACCACTCCACTGTGTAAAAAACATTTTGCTCAAGTTTCAGGTAACATTTCAGTTGAGTTCAAGTTCTCTATGTTCATTCAAAGCAAGAGTGTTTATTTCTGTGGATAATGCTTTTCTCTTGCAATGATTGTATGGTAATTAGGCTTGTAACAGTGCTGAGAATAGTCGTCGTTGAGCAGCTCAAAAGAAATGGAAAATTATGATTTGCAAGTAACATGCTCTAAAGTTGCATGTAATGTGAGTCTTATGAAATTATTTTCCTGGTCGTTTATAGTTTTCCATGCAGAATCTAGTTTTCCACTGCACTAACTGAATATGCATCATTCACTTTCTTTTTGAATTGGGGGTATTAATTACTGGTTATTGACCAGTAAAATTAGGCTGAAAAGTAAAAATCCCAGATATTTGGCTTCATCTTAACTCCTGGCACCATATTTGTGCTCAGGAGGTAGTACCCTACTTCCTAGCCCTGTAGTATTACAGAAACGTAGATAGACATAGCTCTTCGGGGATACCTAATAATCTGAACTTTCTACTCACATTACAAAATACAAAACTGTCGGTTTCTCACATCTTAAGTGTAAAGACAATACAAAAATTCCAAACAGAACAAGAAATCTGGTGGAATTTGCATAGAAAATTTACTATCACACTCATAGCAAGGGATGTAGAGTAACCTAGGCTATTGCTTTCTTTGTGAAATACTTTTTATATATTAACTGCAAAAAAAAATTGACCAAACATACCAATTTTTTAAATGGCCATTTTGAAAATGATAATAAAATCCCTTTACATTTGTGCAATTATTTTTATATTTCCACTTTTTAAAATGTGTGTGTTACTTATCAAGAAAAAAGGAAGAAAAATAGTTCATTATTTAAAAATATGTAACATGTGAGAGCTGTAACATTTATCAGAAAGGTTAAGTGTAAATTGAAACACAACTTTGCTTGAACCTTGTAATTACAATTATTGCATTCCAGAACGATCATTTGGGTTTAATTTTTGTCTCTGAACTTTCAGGTTTGGGTACAAGTACAGCAAAGGAAGCTAAAGACTATTTTTCTGAGATGGAACGCCATCGGATTCCCTTCAAGTATGCAGGGCCAGAGGATGATGCTTCCATCAACCTTGCTTTCAGCAAGAAGAAGATTGAGGAGAGAAAGGAATGGCTGACCAACTGGATGGATGAAAGAAAGAGGAGGGAAGAAATGGGGCTTCCGGAGGTAATGCTGATCTTTTGGCAGTGTCTCTCATCAAAAACTTTGTGTTACTAATAATAGTAACAAACCGCATGGTCTTACTAAAATTGGTACCTAGGGATAGATCATCAGTGATGCAATGTCACCTTTTGCGTTTAAAGGGAGGCAACTCTGGTGTAAATGATTATACCTTCTAGAAATTGTATCCCTTGGATATTATTCCACCAACATGAACTTCAAACTTGTAGAAAATGATTTGAAAAGAAAACCACCACAATGATTGCTCGATTAATGTTTAAGTTGTTAATATCAATTCAGACTAATATGAAATCCATTATTTAGATAGTTGTTTTATTAACACGTGGTCCATGTGACCTTCAAAGGTTTGTATTTATTTTGAGTGAATAAAATACATTAGTCACACTCTTGAATGACCACCTGCTTCTTATGGTCAGAATCCGTTGGCACCGATGAGTTTATGTCCAAAAGTACCCTCAAGAACGTCCACCCCTCTAATGCGACCATCAGCCAGCATATTAGTACAAAAAATGTAAAATGTTCTTCTCACAAGCGACCACATTTTTATTTCAAATGTATCCAGAACTAATGATTCATGTCGTGACATGAGGTAAGTAATCAGATCTCTTTCATCGATACACGTCTCCCAGAATACATGTAACACTAAGATTAATATTATTCTCTATAAAAGCTGATGTTTATGGTAGAATTTTGGGCTTAACACATCTGTCGAGTTCTTGTCTTTGATGATTACAACCGGATGTAATTGTCATGATCATAACAAGGTCAGCATGGGCTAGAAAATAGATTTTGTGCATTAACACACAGGGAAATTGAACAAAACACGGTATCAGACAAAGACCAAAAAAACGTGACAACACATTTATCTCTTCCTTTATGAAGAAGGCATTTTGTCCATTCTACAAAAGTTTCATCTGCATAATTAAATTGCATACAGTTAGCAACATCCAAATAGTTACCAAATATTAACATGTCACCACATAAACAGAGACATATTATTTTAGAAGAAAGTTGTTCTACTTGACTTCAGGTGAGGTGGTGAGGGGGACTTGCTAAAACAATTTTATGTAGAAAAGACTCAAATAAACATCATAAACGATAAGGATGTAAATCAGCTGCAGTGGGAAAATGGAGCAAATGAAAAGAAAATTATGTATGTACCAAGATTTAAATTACATTTTTTAATGGTTTTGCAATGTGCATGTCAACAATACCCGCTCGCATATCACACTCACACCAAGGATAAGAGCGATTATTGTAAATTCAGTTGAAATAAGTCCATTATTATAACAAGAAGAACCTTTTAATAATTAATGTTACTCTTAAATGAAGATATTAAATGTTTTGAAGTATGTAGCTTTCTTACTACGTTCATTACATCTCACAAAAAATTTAGCCCCCCTCTGGAAAGGACACCAGTTTTATAAGGCCACTTTCCCGATGCAGAAGGGGTGGCCATATACGAGGGGGACCACTGTATATCATACATATTCATTGACACAAATATGTGTGTGTGTGTGTGTGTGTATATATATATATATATATATATATATATATATATATATATATATATATATATATATATATATATATATATTTGAGAAATGAACAAGTTAAATGTAATAAAACTGGATGGATCAAATGACACTCACTACAGGTAGTTACAGATGTAGTATCTCTTTTCTGTGGTTTATGCAAATTACTTGTTTGAATTTTTTTTGCTTTTGAACCTCATGGCACTCAAAAAATGACATTTTGAGAGTTCAGTTTTCTGGAGAAAAACACTCCTTGAACACTTTTAGAAATGCTTGAAAACTCTGAGAAACAATGCTCTGTGGCTGTATGAATTGTGAAATAGCAGTATCTCTGCCAGATCTTATGTAAATTGGTATCATTTGAACTCCACATGCCATCATCGTTTTCAGTGTTAATAAGTCATGTCCAGGGTTGCATCTAAGGGCTATTCCATTTAAACATACCCTGGCGGGGGGGGGGGGGGGAGGCACATTCAAAAATGGGTGATCACCCATGGAAGTGATTTTTTTCTACCACCACCAGTCACAGCAGTGAATTTTGGACACCCATGCCCATGCATCTTTTGATATGACATGGCACAGAAGTGATTATTGTTTATTGATGACCATGCATGGAAGATTTTTTTATTTTGCCGTCCGTGGGGTAGTGGTATGTTTAAATGGAATAGCCCTTAGACACAAGTTTGTCAAGAAATTTAGAAATTACTTTTTATGATCCTCTACAGTTATGCGATTTGTGGATTGCCATTGCACTTGGTTGAAGAGCAGTGGTAACCAAGGAATGCTAAATTTGGTTAAACTTAAAGTACTCCAATTTACTAAGTCCAATAGGCAAACCTGTATCTCTTTGTTTCAAATTACAGTGATAATTTTTCTCAAGATGAACTCAGTTTTACAAGGTTCCTCTCTCTATCTCTCTCTCTCACACACACACATACACACACACACGTAACATTTAACGTAACTCATTATTCCACTTTTGATGCAAATTATCAACAACAACCCCAAAAATGATGATCAACTTTGTATTCGACTACTGAAATTTAGATTTTTGTTTACATTTCAGCTGTATTTGTATGATACACAAACAAGGCAAATCACCTACAACGACTTCATCAACCGTGAGTTGATTTTGTTTAGCAACATGGACAATGTCCGATCCATCCCATCACTGGTTGATGGTTTTAAACCTGGTCAGAGGAAGGTTATTTTCACATGCTTCAAGAGGAACCTGGTCAAGGAGATAAAAGTTGCTCAGCTGGCAGGGTCCGTATCTGAGCAGTCGGCTTATCATCATGGAGAGGTAATTTTGCAATATTGCATGCCGTACCACAACTGGAAAGGCATATAGTCTTGCCTTTCATTGTGCGTTATATCACTATCCAATCTCTCTCTCTCTCTCTCTATATATATATATATATATATATATATATATATATATATATATATATATATATATATATATATAATGATTGGGACCGGTAGGGACATCATGCTACATGTTTGCGGCATGATGCCCCAATGACAGACATCACTATAGACTTCCACACTGCAGACATAGCAATATGTCTGAAAAATTGTTAAAGCTACGTTAAAAATCCTAATCACACTCACGGATTGTGCAATGAGAAAATTGGAATTCTTAATAGCGGTTTGATATGTATTTTTGCCAAGAATTCTGAATCCTGTGGCATACTCTAAATTGCTAAGAATAATTGGTATTTATACCCTTCTATATTTAGCTCTTTTGGCCTTTAATAAGTTCATAGGACTGTTTAAGGGACGTAGGTTAAATTGTATGCCTATAATGATTAAACTGAATGGTTATCTCTGTTGATATTATTTGGCAGATGCTATGCGGAATTATTTAATACAAAATACTCATTAGAGTATTTGATTAAATATTTTCTGTCAAACCTTTTTAATGTTTTTTGTTAAGTGATGAGGTGGCAAAAACATTTTTTACAAGGAAATTAGAACTCTTGATACAAATGTACAGTAAAACCTGTCATGAGCGACCTCTGCTATGAGCGACCACCTGTCATTTCCGACCACAATCGTAATGCACAGATCGATTTTACTATATAAATGCTCTGTTATGAACGACCACCTGCTGAACGCGACCAGCGACCGCGATTTCTTGGCAAAATATGCATTTTGACACTGCTATGAACGACCGCATCACCAAAAAATCGAAACAGATTGACACCACTGACCTTAACTTAATCCTTTGTAAACACTAGAGCTCGGGATAAGTGTAGTATGCAAACAAAGTGCACATTAAATAACACTATAGTTGAACAACCATATATCGGGATAAACACCTCTAACCATCATTTGATCCTTTGTAACAAAGACTGCGTAAATAGCAAAGATTGCTCTAATAAAGTATTATTGCTACAGTACCAGTTTTGTAAAATTTACAACTCCAGCGTACGGTGTCATTTATAAACTGCAGTAAACCAGACTAAAGTACATGTCACTAACCGCCATTGTAGTGCCGAAGTCATGTGAATAGCCAGTAAGAGTAACATCAAAGGGAGTAATGATGGATATACGCAGTCAATTTAGAGGTTTGTATTTTTTCTTTATCTTTATGAAAACTCACAAAACGCCGGTAGTCCTTATGTCCAAGTGAGAAATCGTTTGAAAGGGCTTCAGTGTTGGTTTGAGTACGTCGTTTGCTTTCCAGTTAATCCATAATGCCTGGAGGGTGAATGAGCTCATTGTCTTTAATACTAGTAAGTGAGAATCATTTCCGGATTTTTTTAAAATTATTTTTTATTTCTTTTGTTAGTGTTTCACCAAGCCACAATCTGTTTACGTGGGTGCAGATGCTGTTGATTTAAACTTCGTCTCAGAATAAATGTATTTTTTCTTGATGAGTTAATTATGTCTTTTGGTTTCATTCATTGGTACATAATATATATTTATTCCACAATTCCCCAAAACCTGATCAAAACCGATAGTCTTTATAATGTCAACACTAATAACAATGGCAGAATCTCCGCTAAAAAAAAGAAAAATTTTAACACTGGAAGAAAGGATTAATGTCAATGAAAGAAATGAAAAAGGCGAGACCACTCGCAAAATAGCAGTCAGCTTAAGCGTCGGTAAAACGCAAGTTCAAAATGTAATCAAAGACAAGAAGTCCATTAGAAACGAATGGCAGAAAGGTGCACAAGCACAGAGGAAATATGCCACGGCACGACAGACAGTTTACGGAGATCTGAACGAGCGAGTATGGGAGTGGTTTTGTGTTGCAAGGAGTAAAAACATATCAGTAAGTGGAAAGTTGATTCCGGAAAAGGCAATAATTGAGATACATGTTCAGACCAAATAGCTGAGTAAAACATGTCAACAAAGAAGTATAATGGATTTCTTTTAAAAAAACAAGTGAATAAGTGTATAAAATAAGATATATACATCATATCTAACTGTTCAATTTTTGTACATATTAATGTGATGTTGAAATATAAATTTTATTCTCGTTGTTTGATAGATGTATATCTTTATTATATAAAGATATTTTGAGAGGAATGCATGCAATATTTAACAAGATTCATGAATAAAGGATATGATACATGTACAGTGAGTATGGGTATTATTTATTTTTCAACAATGCTAACTATTGACCCTGAAAACCAGTCCATTTTCACACACCTCTTATGAGAGACCACCTGTCTTGAGAGACCGCTTTTGGTTGGCAGAAGGAATTTGAACTCTTGATACAAACGATATGAGTATTTTCTCCCTGCCTCTTGCATCCTCTCCGTTTCAAGTTACTGAGAATAGTTTGCATATCTAATAATAGACACCATGTATATTTAACTCTTTTGGCATTGAAACCACCTGTCTAGCTATTTAAACGGACAGATCAGTTTTAATCATAATAGAAAATGATGATACCTGGATTTGTTAACTCCTTTGCACTGCCAACCCTTACAATTTTGCCATAAGTCATATAGAAATTACCCTTAAAATATTTGCCATAAGTCATATAGAAATTACCCTTAAAATATAGAGTTAGAAATAAAAGCACAAATTACGAAAATGTGATTGATTGTCGGAAAATCAGGATACTGGCTTCTGTATATTTTATTCAGAACCAGGTTTCGTATTAGACCCACTGGAGTTGGTCAGGTAACTAGACTGACTTTATAATAGTATGTCAGGTTCTTTAAACTGTACATATTGTACGATGCAAAACATCTGCATAATTAAGCTTGCTTATATTTATTAAAATGGCATCTCACAGGTGATATATTTCAGGACAAAAGGGACAATAAACCTCTTAAAAAGTTTTAACAATACTGAAGAATAAAACGGAATTTTCATATTGTTGAGAAAAATGTAGGAAGGGCAACAATTGCCTTTAGTGGACATTTAAACACAATGATTACCCTCACTGCATCAGTCTTCAATCCTACTTCTGGACTTTTAAAAGCATGTTTTCCAGCTTGTCAATACATATTTTCTTACACCTTACTGAAAACTGGTCTAAATTACTAGGAAAAAATCGACTGTCTTAATTAGAAGGCCTTGTTAGGGTTGGCAGGTCTGCCATTGATATCTTTTGACCGTTTCCTAAAATCATGCAATACAAAATATTGATAAGAGGTCATTTTAAAAATCAAGATGTTAATCATAACCAGCTGCAGACCTGCCAACCCTTCTGAAATAATTGGGAGAATTCTGATTTTGGACCTATCCCGAATCCCGTTTTTAAGAAAAAAATCACACTTTTTCAACTCCTCAAAATTCATATTTTTTTGTTTGTTCAAAAACCTTTTCTGTTTCCCTGTTTCTGTTTCTGGTTTTTCTGTGTCTGGTATGTCTCTTAGTACTTTACCATATCCAGCTTGATTTCTGGTTTTCATCCGCCAATACAAAGAGATTGTCTCACAGTGTGGTTCTCTTTATCCGACCCCATCAGCAAATCTCAGCATCATAATGGATAAGTTTCTCAGCAAGAAGCGAAGAAAAGAAAGTAACAGACTTTTCACCAACCAAGAAAAAGAAATTGGATAAAAAATATAGGAGTGATTGGGAGAAGCAGTTTGCTTTTATTTGTCCATCGACTTGCAGGGCCTATCTTGCATTCTGCCACTGATGAATGTCTCTTTCCACATTCAATTCTGTGTCAGACTTGTAGATTTGGTAAAGCTGAGACTCTCTATGCAGATTCCTTCCATTTCAGTTGGAGAAAAAGACCAGGCCCTTAAACGATACTACAGATTGTTTAAACACATCTGCAATGCTTGCATGAATAAGTAAGTCATTCTTTAGTGAGTTGCTCTCAGCAATAAATAGGATGGATCTGGCCAACTGTTGTTTCCAATTCTTGGGAGAGTAATGCTATCAATACTTTACCACACAGCAACAGCAATGCTGAAAAGAGCATTATCAATGGTTAGATAAAACAGAATCAGCCAAAAAGCCAGCCTGTTAGCATCAACCTTGGATGAACTTTTGCAGAAATGCATATCTGCAACATACAAAGGACTGAAATAACACAAGTAAACATATTTGTCATGATATATACACCTTACTCTTGTACCTCCTGATTTTTTTACCCTGCCTCCTGATATGTAATGGTGATTTGGGGGCAAATTCCTGATTTTTATGTTTTCAATGTTAATCTTAACCCAAAATGCCTCAGCTGGTGTTGTGTTAATCTTAACCGAAAATGCCTCAGATGGTTGTGTTAATCTTAACTCAAAATACCTCAGATGGTTTAGTGTTAATCTTAACCCAAAGTGCCTCAGATGGTTTAGTGTTAATTTTAACCCAAAATGCCTCAGATGGTTTAGTGTTAATCTTAACCCAAAATACCTCAGATGATTTAGTATTAATCTTAACCCAAAGTTCCTCAGATGGTTTAGTGTTAATCTTAACCCAAAATGCCTCAGATGGTTTAGCGTTAATCTTAACCCAAAATGCCTCAGATGGTTTAGTGTTAATCTTAACCCAAAATGCCTCAGATGGTGTAGTGTTAATCTTAACCAAAAGTGCCTCAGATGGTTTAGTGTTAATCTTAACCCAAAGTGCCTCAGATGGTTTAGTGTTAATCTTAACCCAAAGTGCCTCAGATGGTTTAGTGTTAATCTTAACCCAATGTGCCTCAGATGGTTTAGTGTTAATCTTAACCCAAAGTGCCTCAGATGGTTTAGTGTTAATCTTAACCCAAAGTGCCTCAGATGGTGTAGTGTTAATCTTAACCAAAAGTGCTTCAGATGGTTTAGTGTTAATCTTAACCAAAAATGCCTCAGATGGTTTAGTGTTAATCATAACCCAGATTGCTTCCAATGGTTTAATGTGAATCATAACTTCTGAATGAAAGGTTATATCAACATTTAGTTTGCAGTGAAAGACATCATATGATGTTTAGGTGGTTCAAGATAAAAATCGTGCTGATGTGATGTCCGACAGGAATGCCAAGGCAACCTCTTTAGAAATCTTTCTGTCACAATTTTCCTTGAACTGAAAGTCAATTCAAGTAGAGTTTAAACTGCAAGATTTCTTAAAAATATTGATCTTAAAAATTCCATTGTGCTCACCAGAGCAGCCATCCTGAAATTTTTTGTTTGTTCTCCTCCAAATTGAAGGCTGTATCAATATACGTTTTTCATATATCAGCATAATGGTTTTCATCAAAGACTTCTAATGATGTCTACTTTACCTTAAATGAAAACAGTGCCAAGCTGATGTCCAGCCACAGCTAATTTGAAAATCTTGTTAGTGCTGAAGAATATTATAAATGGTGTCAACACTCAACATATTAAAGGAAGATGCACAACAGAGCATCAAGTGTCTTTTAAGGATTCTATTTTTTTGTCATTTTTACTTTTCAGGCTTCCTTGATGGGGACAATCATCAACTTAGCCCAGAATTTTGTTGGTTCCAATAACTTGAACCTTCTGCAGCCAATTGGTCAGTTTGGTACACGTCTCCATGGTGGCAAAGATGCTGCAAGCCCTCGTTACATCTTCACAGCTCTCAGGTATGGTGATCTAATATGTTGTTGAAAGTGCTACTCCCATTTATTAGGGCTTAGCTAAAATTAAAAACTATTGGTTGCCAGCACAATAAAGATATGATGAAGTGGAATCTTTAAATGGCTGTTTTCCAAGCAAACTCCCCTCTTCCACCTATATTCTGTAACAATCCATGACATGTAAAAAAATCTCATATGTCACATGGCATATCACAACATGCTAAAAATGTATATTAAGTAGAATTTTTGCATAATCTGGAGTTTATCAAACTATTACAATGCGTTAACAAATCTTTAATAATCCATTTGCCCAGTCTGACAACCACTAAAAAAGACTTTTTTTGCCCAATCATGCAGGTACTAAGAAGGATTCATTTGCCCAGTGAAGCAAGTACTAAAAACAAATTTATTTGCCCATTCAGGCAAGTACTAAAAGATATTTATATGCCCATAATAAACCATACATGCCAACCATTATGCTTTTGGCATAATCATTATGCTATTTTCCCCACTAAATTACGCCTTACTTTTGAACATATATGGATTAGACAGTTTTGGTATATCCCCCTCCCAAAAAAAATCAGTAATTTGTTTTCAGTTTTATTAACATCCTGTTAATCCCACAGATCGTATTCAAGAAAAGATGGCTTCTACGTAACTAGGACATTAGAGTACACTTGTCTGTAGACTTGCAAGCACTTTCCTAACAGTATTGTGTTCTATTTTTAGCAGCTGTCCTATTTCCAAGAAACATGCTGGTCTTTACTTTTTACCTTTTGACCTCAGATTCTATTTATAGCAGCTGTATGACTTAGTTAGGAGAGAACAGACTGGTTTTCTAACTTTTAATCTTTATTTGCAGATTCTTTGTTCTATTTCATATTTGGTGCAGAACCAGTCTGTATGTATTTGGTGCTAAAAGTCTCGTCAAATTTATTCTAGTCACTATGTGTGCTAGAGCAGAAATGTTTTTCAAATAATTTCGCAGATGGATTAGAAAAAGATTGAGGGAAGAAACGATCCGAAAAATCAATTTTTGAATTACATATGACAGCATTCCATTCTAGGGCAGCTCCACGCCCATTGCAGGCTGTGTGGAAAGAATTTTAATATTAGTCATGGTAGTAAATTTCATGTGGAAGAACAAAACTAATGATACTTTGAAGTAGCTCGTCTTATCTACTCAAATACTAAGGTCACCTTTTTTTACAGCAGAACTCGTTTGTGGACATGTTAGTTGAAAATGCAGAGTTGTTATTTACCAAGTTCTTATTAGTACATAGACTACTCCAAATGGTAGAAGACTACATTGGTCCTTTGTTCCTGATTCCAGAATTGCAGAAAATATGCATGTGCAAGAGCAAAATCATCTAATATTGTTAGGTGTTTAGCTGAAGATACTTCACTTAAAATTGCAGTAGCCATGAAAATTGAGATGTTTAGTATTGCCACAGACAGGTGTATTGATTATGATGAAAAAAGTTGTACTTGGTCTGTGTAAGAGACTTTGACAACGAACAGGGCAAAGTCAGGGTGTTTTTCTTTCATTACCAGAATTAAACAGTAGATGTTACTGGAGAAAACATTTTTCATTTGCATGATAATGCTTTGAATACACATGATACAAGTTGGCAGAACTGTATGATGCTCCAGTTGATGATGCATAGAGGAGTTGCATTCTATTTTTTGAATAATGTCTCCATCAGTGTACATTTGTCATTTGATGCACCTTGCTGCAGGAAAGGCTGCCAATAAATTAGAAGAATTCCTGAAGTATCAAGTTGGCATTCTGCCTGACAATGTACTTCATGCAGAGTTGATGTTCAATGGCACATTATTTCCCACCTAAAAGATCCATTAACTGGAAGATATGAATTTCCTCTTCTTTGTCAGGATATCAAAGAAATATTGGTTATTTACCATTCTAATGCTGGCTGTTTGAGACTGTTCAGTATTGTTAACAAAAATAAAACTGAATTCCGATCTAGGCTCAGTAATCCATCACTTAGTGCTCTACTGGTGTGCAAAACATTCATAACCTGTCTCAGCTGGTACAAATTGTTTTGAAATGTAACATGACTGTCTGTTGGTTTTTAAAGCTAAAAGTGCTACATATGAAAACTTGAAGCAATAATTGATGTTAAAAGACCAGAGGGTTAAATAAATCATTTTGTACATAAGATCATCGAATTTTTATCGTTATATGTGGATTACTCTTTTTGTCCACTTGGATTACACTTTTTCCTCGTCAGGGATTGGCATATATGATAAATTCTTATTAAGTAGGATCAACATTAATGTTGGGGTTTTTCCGTCACAAGCATAACTGACATCAGTGGACTGAAGAACCATAGAGATACATAAAGTTAATAAAATATAGTAAACAAATTTTTCTTCTTCATATTAAAGATTTTTCCTCATAAATTTTACAGATTGGATAAATAATGTTATCCACATATCTTTTTCACATCATGTCCACTGCAAATGTTTTTTCCTGCTTAATTCTTGTTAAAGGATTTAAATTTAAAATCAAATATCTCACTGGGTAGCATATTACAATGGTCTTTATGGAATTAGGTCTCAGTCTGATTTTATCCTCGGCAAGGATATCCTGTCCAATGGACACATTGTTTGTTGCTACCATGGGACAAATCTGTAAATGTTTGGTTTTAGCATGAATTCCTTCTTCTTTTTTCTCTCTCTCTCTCTCTCTCTCTCTCTCTCTCTCTCTCTCTTTCTCTCTCTCTTTTAAAGTTTTGGGAAAAAAATATTTTTGAACAACTTGTCATTATATATTTGCTTTAGGTAAGGTAATATTGTAATTGGAATGAATCAATTATTTTGAATCAATTATTTTATTTTAGCCCATTAGCAAGAATGGTCTTCAATCAGTTTGACGACCCCCTATTGGATTACCAATATGATGACAATGTGAAAATTGAGCCAAATTGGTACATGCCAATTATTCCCATGGTGCTTGTGAATGGTGCCGAGGGCATTGGAACGGGCTGGAGTACAAAGATTCCAAATTATGACATCCGAGAAATCATCAGCAACATAAAGAGAATGATTGATGGATTGGAGCCAATACCAATGGTAACGATGATGAAAACATTGCCTTTAATTTGTCTTAATATATTAAGATTGTTCCGTTTATACATGATATCCAGGAATGGTGGTTTGCAAAAACAGCAGCTAACTTTGAGTGCTAATAAAGATCAAACAAAGTTCGGATTTGCATCTATTTGTGATTGTCCAAATTTTGAAAATGCCCTCATTTTGTCTAATGTAAGAAATACCCATACTTGAAATCTGTCATTTTTCCTATGTCAATATATAGATTTTAAATCTTCTTGACTGCTTTCACTGAGTATCCCTTTACAGCTGTGGTGGGTCTTAGGCCCAAAGATTGGTTCCAGTCCTGTATTAAATGGTATCCATTCCCATCATGAAATATTGTATGATTTTTCCATTTTTGGCATTCGACTCATGAAAATTTATGTGAATGTGTTGGAACATTTTATACACTGATCTTCAGATTTTTTGGTTCCCAAAATGATAGGGGAAAAAACCTGATCCCTATCATTCAAATAAAAGATCCCTGCTTGACAAATTTAATGAATTATATGGATTTATTCATTCATGACATGTTTAAAAGCTGCCCATTGGGACTTAAGCGACAGTGCATATATGTGTGAAAATTTGCATTGTGTTATTAGTGGATGTGATTTTGTAAAGTAGTGCATTATATTTTCCAGTTACCAGCCTTCAAAAACTTTAAAGGTATAATTGAAGAGGTCAATGAAAACAAGTATGTTGTCAGTGGAGAGGTGTCAATCGTTGACGATCAGACAATCGAAATAACAGAGCTTCCAGTCAGGACATGGACGCAGCAGTACAAAGAAGAGATATTGGAACCTATGCTCAATGGTACAGAAAAAACACCGGCCTTGATCATGTAAGTCATTTTTTAAAAAAAAGCACGACACCTGAGCAGATTATAAATGAGACATTGTCCAGGCATTGTGATTTTTGTCTCTTTGAATGGCGAGATGTCACACATTACATCAGCAATCAGTTTTAAGCTGTTGAACTTATTCTGCTGAAGATGATGTTTAAAATAAAATAAGAGATGTGTGTGATATATATATATTTAGGAAATTATTGGTGAAATGTATCTTTTCTTTTCTTTACTTTTTTCTCTCCCATAATATCACATGTGAAAGATACATCTTTATATTTTCATATGTGAAATTACAAGATTTCCCATCATGCTTTGTAATGATTGTGATTGCCAATGGAAATTTTACTTGCAGCAGGATAAATGGGCATTTTGTGTAAATATAAACCGCATTAACTTTCGGGTATGGAAACCATTTTGTACCAAAGATATTTGACTACCACTGTTAACTTTTTACGAAGTTCTGTCCCTTTCAGAACCTTGATAGCAATTTAAACTGTTGGGCTTCATCACTCAGTTGGGCTTGTTATTACAGTCAAAGAGGGTAAGATAGTTACATGGAATGTCAAAAGTTTAATTTATTGCAACATTAGGCTATGCCAAATCCATGCTGATAATTTGATCAAGGAAGGGGTGGTGTTCTAAAGAGTTAATTGACTCTTAAGATCTTTGATTTAGAAGCAAGTATGGTGTATGATTAAAGAGAAATATTTTTCCTTGTAAACAGTGGATATATTTTAGCTTGTGGTACAAAATATTGCCTTTTTACTTGTTAAAATAACATGTTGCTTGGGGGGGGGTATTGTGTGGGTTTTCCTACATACTGGTTGTTGTTGTGGTGGGGTTTAACGCCATTTTTCAGCACACAATAGACTATGTATGGCGGCCAGTATTCATGGTGGAGGAAGAACCACCGACCCACGAGAAGCTACTGTCAAGCTTTCTCACATACCCACATTGGCCGAATCCTAGACTCGAACTCACGCAGACAGAGGTGAGATGGCAGTGATCCGTAATGGAGAGCGCTTTAGACCACTCGGCCACTCGGGGCCCCTCCTATATGCTGGAATGTATGCTGTATTAGCAGGTGTATGAATCACCATTTAATTAGACATGCGTGTTTATTAAAGAAATGAATAATCAAGTACTACTAACATAATCCTCTGATTACTGGGCTATCATAGTGAAGGATAATATGAAGGATAATAATTGTTATTTTTTTATAGGGACTACAAGGAGTATCATACGGACACTACAGTGAAGTTTGTAGTGAAAATGTCTCCTGATAAACTTGCCCAGGCCGAGGAACAGGGACTTCACAAGGTCTTTAAGCTCCAGACCTCTATCTCCACAAGCAGTATGGTCAGTATGCTGTTTGTCTGTCTGTCATTGGGTAAATGGGCACTGTTTATCTGTCTGTCATTGGAGAAATCTGCGCTGTTTATTTTTCTGTCATTGGGCAAATTGGCAATGTTTGTCTGACCTTGGAGAAATTAATACTGCTTATCTGTCTGTCCTTGGAGTAATTGGTGCTGTTTATCTGACCAAAGAAATTGGTGCAAACTGAGAATCACAATTTCAAATCAAGCGTTATATTTCCATCTCCATACGCAGCAAGGTTAGTGTTATTTGTTTTTATGCATTTTTGTCCCCAAGTCAACTCGCCCAAGCTGATTATCATCTCATTTGCTCCATTTCCCCATTCAGTGTGGATAGTAAAAACTTGAT
The DNA here is from genome assembly GCA_028554795.2 of Sinohyriopsis cumingii. Taxonomy (NCBI): domain Eukaryota; kingdom Metazoa; phylum Mollusca; class Bivalvia; order Unionida; family Unionidae; genus Sinohyriopsis; species Sinohyriopsis cumingii. The sequence continues at coordinate 13,155,469 of CM068833.1, forward strand.
GTGCGTGTGTTTGTTGGTGTCATTGTTTGTAGTCTGTCTTCCTCCCATATGAAAATGGCTTGGGTTTACAAAGTTTTCAGTTCCAGACAGCTGCCTAAATTAGTATTTTGGTTACTAGACACTTTTTTCCTGCATTAACAAAATAGACATATATATTACTTGAACAACTATATTAACACCTGCCAACCCTTAAGATTTTGCCTAAGTCATAAGGAAATGATTCTTTATATAACGACAGAATAAAAGCACAGATTATGGAAATAATATATTACACAGGTGAAGGGAAAATGTGTTTTCACAATACAAAATGTTTCCACTTCTTGTGTGAAATATTTCCTTATATCTACTTAAAACTTTTTCTTGGTTTAAATTTGTTTGTAGTGTGTTTGGTTGCAGCGGAAAACCTATGTTTGCATGGATTCCCCCCCCCCCCCCATTTTTGCCAGTACAGTTATCACTGAACATCTAAGCCCTTATCACTGTATTCATGAAAATAAATTCCAAAAGTGTTCAACAGTTTAGAACAAGTAACCTTTTACACGTTTTTCTATTGCATCTAATACTTCAGATTGCATCTTTTGTCTGTGTAATGTATTTCTAAAACAACAAAAGGGAATTTTTGTTGTGCAGATTAAAGCTGTAAACATTGTTAGTAGGGATGGGGGGAGAGATTGCTACACTGATCAAATTCAACAGCCTTTAGAGCTTTTCATGAGTTACCTATTAAGTTTTTATATTTTTTTTAATTCTGCTTTTAAACTTGATTTGTGGCCTTGTAAAGTTTGTATTCTAGTTTAGCATCCAAATTTTGATAATCACTTAATTTTGGTTTACTAGTGGCTTTCATTCATCCCAGATTTTTCCTTCTTTTTTAAAACAAAATATAGATATGAGTCTCATTAACCATGAATTTATTGGTAGTTGTACTAAAAAAAAACTGGATATAGATCATGTCAGGTATGGGTAATGGAATGGGTGGGTCATGGAAGTTGAGTCTGCAATTTGCACAATTTATTTATCGGAATATTTATAACTTTACTTAGGTTTTGTTTGATCACAATGGATGTATCAAGCGCTACAACAAAGTGGATGAAATCCTGCAGGAATTCTTTGATGTGCGGCTTGATTACTACAAAAAGAGGAAAGCTTACCTGGAGGGTATGATTGCAGCGGAGTCATTGAAACTGGACAATATCGCACGATTCATCATGGAGAAAATTGATGGAACTGTTGTTGTTGGTTGGTCTCATTTTCTGTCTCATCTATGATAGCAAGACCTACTAATGCCTTTTTTTTCTTTTCCCACAGTTGCTAGCGCATTGTTGAAAATATTTAGATTCCATATTAATCTTTAGAAACTAATTTTCTTAACTTGTGTGGCTGTATTTAGGCTTGTCTGAAGATTTTGCCAAGATATGCATGTATTTCATGATTTGTGTGTGGAAACTAATAGAATCTTTTATATGCATAATAGGAGAATTCTGTTCCTGAGGATGTTTTCATGTTTCTAACTACAAAGCATAGTTTGAAATAAAAAGATGACACCTAGTCAGTTATGATAAAACATGAAAATGGACATAATATCCATTGCAATTGTTTTCCATGCTTAAAGAGCATACAGTGTTGAATTTGTTCCTAAAAAGTGGCTTTAGACTTGGAAATATGGTTAACACAGATTAAATATCATAGCTATTGAAATTAAAGTGATATAGAAAAATCAGTGATAATTGTGATGCTATATGTGAGAAGATGCCATATAAACCTGTAGCTTATTCATGGACTGGTTTTTGTGCTATATTAATGTCATTAGTCCGTCATGAGTTTAAGGCTAGATATTTTCCATTGGTTTTCATCATTGGAAAACAGGCTGATTGGAATGTGATAAAGAAGTTGAAAAACCACATTCTTTGAAATCCTTTTTAACTTTGGTCACAGAAGAGTTTATGGGATGGCCTGTTGTCTGTCATCTATCTCATAGGTCAAGTTTTGTTATTGCAACTCTTAAACTATTTGCAGCATTGCATGAAACTTTACAAACACGTTCACCTCAAGGTCTTGTTGGTCCGAAATGAAATCATGCTGCTCATACGTCCATTATAGCCACCACAGTGGCCATCTTGAAAATCTTATCGCTGCTTATCCTGAATGAAATGTCATATCGACATTAGATTTTCACTAGGAGACTTAATCTCTAGTTGGTACTGAATGAAATTGATGTCAATCTGAAATCCACTATTGCACATGTTATCCATTTTTTATAATTGCAACTCCTAATAAATGGCAAGTCGTAACAAAATGGGGTTTTCACAAGTAGACTAAGAACAGTATCTAGTTGGTCTTGCGTGAAATTGTGCCGATCTGACCTCAAAATTTGATTACCGCAACAAACATTAAAAATCTTGTAACTAATTCTCCTGATTGGGTGGTGATATTAATATGGGGTTTTCACCAAGTGTTCTACAGATGTTCTGTCATTGGATTTAAAAAATGGTATGGTACCATTTGCTAAATTGAAAATCTTGCTCAAGAATATCCAAGAGGATTTCAGCATTCAAAAGTTATTTAAAAAATGTCTTTTCTTGCATTCCTGGAAATTCTTTTTGACTATTAGTGAATAAGTCCATTCTCGATGTTAAGCATTAGTGTTAACCTTTTTTGGTTTTTGGTCTAGGTAATTTAAAGTGCTCTATGTTCCTGTTCCTCAAACTCATTTATATTTGTATCTCTTCTTTTTTTTTCAACAAGAAAACAAGCCCAAAAAGGAACTGATCCAACTGTTGGTCAGAAGGGGGTATGATTCTGATCCTATCAAGGCCTGGAAGGAATCACAGTGTAAAGGAAAGGTAAATAATAAAAGGAAAATGTATCTGCACTAATCCTATTGTTACCATTTATGATTTTTCTTCTCTAATGACACTGATATTCATTCTTTTCTTCTGAATCCCTATACATTGTGTCCAGTATAAAATTATCAAGAGGGATACTGTGGGTTCAGTGCCATTTTTCTGCACATGATGCAGACCTGCTAACACTTAAGATTTTGCTGTAAATCTTGCGAAAGTTACCCTTAAAATATGGACTTGTGGCATACTAGGAAAAACAGCAGAAAAATGATTGTTGCCAAATAAAAAACAGATTATTGGTTCATCCGTGTTTTATTTGGATCCGGGTTCATCTTGGAATTAGTGAAATTAGTAAGGGAACCAGACTAACTTTACAACAGCACCTCAGATGCTTTAAACTACACCTTTTTATTCATGTGAAGTGTCTGCATGATCAAATTGTTGATTACAGAATTTGTTTTAAATGGTGTCCAGAAAGCGATGCATGTTTAAGATGAAAGGGAAAATAAGCTTCTAGAAAAGTGTTAATAATCAACACAGAGGAATAAAAGGAGTATACAGATTCTTGTGAATAAAAGCTGGAAGGGACACAATTACATTTATTGGACATGCCAATTTGAGTATGACTTGTGGCAGGAGATATGATTAACATTGTCATGTGAAATGGAAAAGAATTTCCAAGAATTATGTCAAGTTGAGAGATAGCAACAAGCCATTGAGCTGCATAAGGTTTGGAACTAGAGTTTGTGCAGCTGTACTAGTGGTAAATAAAGTCTATGCATACTTTACAAACTTTTCAGTTGAACATAATGTTTATCATTGATGCTTTGAACTTTTAATTACGTTTTCCAGCTTTACAATAGCAGTTATTGATATTTTGTTACACCTTGCTGAAAATTGGTGAATCTTATGGGGAAAAAATCAACTTCCTTACTGAGCAGGTCTGCATGATGGGCTATACTTGGCCCAAAGTATAACTGATGGAGGAAGAGTCCAAGACTCAAATCCAGAGGTGAGATTGCAGGGATTACTAAAGGCAAGTGCTTCTGTCCACTAGGCCAGTCAGGGCCTCTGACAAGGTGTGATAATGATAAAATGAAAGTGAATTAATATTTTTTTTTTTTTAAATGACAGTAGGTCTTGGTACTTGAATCTTCAATGTTTAAAAATGAAATTACAAGTTTTTATATAATAGCTTCACTTAATTACATATATTTTTTAATCAAACCCTTTTTTGCTATCTCTTTTAATAAAACATAGGAGAAAAACGTAAGTAAAGAATGAATGAGGCTTGTGCTTTACCTGCATTTTTCTACTTTTTTTTATTGTTCTTCATCTTTCAAAAGATACTTAGGGGCAAATGAAGGTGGACTTGAAGTCCACAGCAAAGCAGCATTATGCTTACACTTGTATTAACCCTTCCCCATTAAGTGTCAACATGCCCTGTCCTGCCTTCCAGGAAATACCATCAACCACCCCAATAGGTGTTACTATGCCTAATCCCACCACCCCTGTAGGTGTCACTATGCCCAATCCCACCATCCCAGTAGGTGTCACTATGTACAATCCTAGTCCTGTCTTCTGAGGCAATACCTAATCCCTCCACAGGTGGCAACATGCCGAATCCTAGTTCCTTGTTACAGGGCATTCCAGCACTATGCCCAATCCAAGTCCTTTATTCCAAGGAATGAAAATCTTGTTTTAAAAGTTTTAAAAAATACATCTGACTCGCATGCACGCACACACACATACATGTCCAAGTCTGAAATCACCACCAGGACAAAATGAGACATGCATTTATACAGGGTCATATGATATTCTCCTCTGACAAGTGTGAAGATGTTACTTGCAACAACTTGGGGCCCCGAGTGGTCTAAAGCGCTCTCCATTATGGATCACTGCCATCTCATCTCTGTCTGCATGGGTTCAAGTCCAGGATTCGGCAAATGTGAATATGTGAGAAAGCATGCCAGTAGCTTCTCGTGGGTCGGTGGTTCTTCCCGGGGTTTTCCTGGGTTCTTCCTCCACCATTAATACTGGCCGCCATGTATAGCCTATCGTGTGCTGAAAAATGGTGTTAAACCCCACAACAACAACAACAACTTGCAACAACTCACTGCCTTTAGTTTTGTTTTCTGCTTTGCTGCTGTTAATTTCCTACACTTAAAAACTAAAATAGATTTGTTCACTAATCCATGCACAAAATCTGAGTATCTCACCAGTTTGGGCTTCTTGATTATTTTCACCTTTGTTAAAGTGTGCTTTTTATAACATAGTGTATCATTTTTTGGTACATTTAATGGAAAAATGTAAGATTGCCAATTTTAATGTCTTTTGACAGTTAATAGCAGTTATATAGCACGTTTTTCTCCAGATGCAACCATGTGCAGTTTAGGTCAGTAAAATTTGAAAGGACACAGATATCATGAGTGCATTGTTAATGACACACACAAAAAAGCCTTTACATCATTTGCATGCTTAAGTCAGTAAGAGATTTGATTTGATTAACACACTCTAACCCTGTAAACCACTGTAAGATATTGTAATGAAACTTTAAGCAGTTGCATGTCATGAATAGACAGTATGTCACATACCATAACCACTCTCCTGTATAGTTACATGTCATGAATAGATGGTATGTCACATACCATAACCACTCTCCTGTATAGTTACATGTCATGAATAGATGGTATGTCACATACCATAACCACTCTCCTGTACAGTTACATGTCATGAATAGATGGTATGTCACATACCATAACCACTCTCTTGTATAGTTACATGTCATGAATAGATGGTATGTCACATACCATAACCACTCTCTTGTATAGTTACATGTCATGAATAGATGGTATGTCACATACCATAACCACTCCCCTGTATAGTTACATGTCATGAATAGACAGTATGTCACATACCATAACCACTCTTTTGCATGCAGTTACTTGTCATGAATAGACAATTGTCACATACCGTAACCACTCTTCCGTATAGTTATGTCATGAATAGATGGTATGTCACATACCATAACCACTCCCCTGTACAGTTACATGTCATGAATAGATGGTATGTCACATACCATAACCACTCTTTTGCATGCAGTTACTTGTCATGAATAGACAATTGTCACATACCATAACCACTCTCCTTTATAGTTACATGTCATGAATAGACAGTATGTCACATACCATAACCACTCCCCTGCATGCGGTTATTTGTCATGAATAGACAATTGTCACATACCATAACCACTCCCCTCTATAGTTACATGTCATGAATAGATGGTAAATCACACCATAACCGCTCTCCTGTATAGTTACATGTCATGAATAGACAGTATGTCACACCATAACCACTCCCCTGCATGCAGTTATTTGTCATGAATAGACAATTGTCACATACCATAACCACTCTCCTTTATAATTACATGCCATGAATAAACAGCATGTTACATACCATAACCAGACCTGCCAAACTCTTACAATTTTGCTGCAAGTCTTACGAAAATTGTCCTTAAAATACGGACTTGTGGCATACTAACAAAAACTACAGAAAAATGATCGTTGCTGAAAAATCCAGATAATTGGTTCATCTGTGTTTTATTTGGATCCGGGTTTCATCTTAGAATTAGTGAAATTAGTAAGGGAACCAGACTAACTTTACAGCATCACCCCAGATGCTTTAAACTGCACCTTTTTATTCATGTGAAGCGTCTGCATGATCAAACTGTTGATTATAGAATTTTTTAAAATGGCGTCCAGAAAGCGATGCATGTTTAAGACAAAAGGGAAAATAAGCTTCTAGAAAATTATAAATAATCAACACAGAAGAATAAAAAGGAGTATTCAGATACTTGTGAATAAAAGCTGGAAAGGACACAATTAAGTTTATTGGACATCACAGGCCAATTTGAGTATGTCTCATGGCAGGAGATATTATTGCCATCGTCATGTGAAATGGAAAAGAATTTCCAAGAATTATGTCAAGTTGAGAGATAGCAACAAGCCATTGAGCTGCTAACAGGCAAATTATACTAAAAGGCTTTTTTTTAAAAAATGGTACCAATAGGTGCCTCGCTTTGTGCTCAGCATTAAGAGGTTAGTGTTAGGATTGGTCAGCCTGGTGTCAGGATAATGTTACTGGGTGGGACATGATGCTACATGACTAAACTGCCACACTGCAGACATTGTAGCAATATGACTGAAAAATTGTTAAAGCTACGTTAGAAGTCCAAATCACACACCTGTACACGTTTTCCAGCTTTACAATATCAGTTACTGATATTTTGTTACACCTTACTGAAAACTGGTTAATCTTACAGCAAAAAATCAACTGCCTTACTGAGACAGACTCGTCAGGGTTGGCAGGTCTGCATAATTACTCCTGCTTAAAGTTACATCTCGTGAATAGACATTGTCACATAGCATAACCATTCCTGCATAGTTACATGCATACAGGTCAGGTCATATATAGAAAATGATAAATCATTGACTTCCATCCATGTATAGGTAGGTATAACCTTTAAACCACTGAAAATATTTTAATAAAACTTTTAATATTTTATATAATGTGTATACTTGCATGTCAAGTCAGCTGCAGATTGCACAGACCTGGATCTGGATCTTTGTAGTTTGTTAGTGATCATTAGAACAAAAACATTAACTCTGAAATACTGTCACATTTTGCTATGGTAAATTAGGGTCTGTGTTGTTTGTAGTTGGACTCTACTTACAAGTATGTATATACTGTATCTTGACTTGGATAGTCTCATATATTCAGACGTTACACCTCCCCCTTTACTCAGTGGCAGGTTACAGTAAGGGATAAAGCAAGTCAGTCTCCCATTTTCTTATCCAGACCACATGCTATCACCTTCGAACAACTACAGATACATACGCTAGCATAGGTGGTGCTCTACAGTTTTGTATTTTGCATAGGGTTAGGATTTTAAAGAAAAAGAATTTCCCCGGCTTTCCTCACTGGTTATACTGGCTATTTAAAAAAGACCTTGTATATCTTAGGTATAATGCAAAGAACCTTTAATTCCCTTTATTTTGGTGTATGATTGATGGGTGTACTATGGGTTATAGAGTATACAGCTTGGCCTTACTTCAAATGTGCACCTTTCAAAAAAGTGCTAGCTCTACTTGGTCATTTTCACCACCTGAACTTCAGAGGTAAATTGTATAAAAAAGAGCCCATAACTTTTTTTACATTTTATGTATTTTGTAGTTCATTCATTGCACTTTCAGAAGCTGGTATTGTCTAGTCTGGCAAAATTCATTTTCCCTATTTTAATAGCTGCTATGTATAGTGTACTTTAGACTAATTCAGGCTGATTTTTTAACACAAGGGAGCAGTCATTTTAGTTGGCAGTGTGCTTAAATCATGTAAAATTTCCAAAAGTACAATATCCAAAAGAAATATCATCCACATTACATTAATGTATCATAGAGGTATGCCAACATTCTCTCCATTGTACATGTTTTAAATGCGAACTACTTCTCCTTACATACGTTACTCTCTCAAAAGTACATATTATCTGGTGAGCTCCCCAAAGGTCAAAACCATTAGTGGGGAAAAAGGTCACATGACTATCATATAATGCTCATTGCTGTTTTCATGATATTTTAATCATTGTAGTACATTCACAGCTATTGCCTTATTTTACACTGCTCACTATGTGGTGCTCTTCCTTTTCTCTAAATCCCACTTCAATCCCGAGTTGATTTTTGCAACTGTCTTCTCTTTTTAAATTGCAAGGAATCAGCAAATTAAAAAATTAGTCTGGATTTAGCATATCTTAATTTTTCATGGTTATCTTGTCACCTTTTTTCCCCAAAAAAATGAACATAGCTATGACAGAAGTGACACTATGAAACTGAGGTAGATGTCAGGGTCTATCGTTTTGTGCTGGTAGTGGCATTCTTGATAAAATTAAATGAAAAACAGTTTGTGAAAAATTTCCTTAACGAACTATCTAAGATACTAACCATCGTTTTAATCTTTTTTTCTTCAGAAAAGGATAGTGGTGACAATAGAAATTTATTGTTTGGGAGATTTTAATAAAGTTTATGGGTAGCTTTTAGCTAGATTTACCTCCCCTGGAAATAGATGTTAACCCTCTTGGATAATCCCTTGCTATTGCTGATTAAAGGAATAGCAGTTTGCTACATGCTGTGAGACAACTGTTTACTGCTACAATTTTACTGTAATTTTGCCACAAAATTTCAGTATAATACCAACTAAGGTTCAGGGTTTTAATTTCAGTGACCTCAGTCTTGCTCAGCATTGAAAAACCATTCTATAGTTTTAATGACCCACTCTCATTGCATCTGACCTTCAAGAATTTGAATTTTGTGAGTTTTCTGGCAGGCACATTGATTTCTAGAGAGCTAATTATAAAAGCTGGATGATCTAAGAAAACTACCGACCTTTTTTTACATATACAAATTTGTAGTATTTTTATCCTACACACGAGTGATCTGTTAGAGAAGGAAATCATTGGAATTGTGGCAAATAAAATTTTCCCTTTCTCCATTGCAAACCAAGGACAAAAGAGGAGTAAGTTGTTGTGCATGAAATAAAATTGCTTTTGCTTGTCTTGTTTTCATTGCTGATATATATTGATGAGTAAAAGTAAGAGTTAAAAACAGGTCTTCATTTGCAAGAACTTTGAACACTTTTGCTCTAGATTGCTCAATTTCAGTTGACTATGATGTGGCCACTTCCCGAATCAACGTTAATAGTTAAAGCAATAATAAAAGGGCCGTTAAAAGGAAACCCTAATCATTTTTCAAATAAATATATTTCAAATGTTAAGATAAATTCTCTATTCAGTACAAAAGAAAGTTTAGAATTAAAAACAATTCACGGAAACATGTAAATGATAGCCAAAGGGACAGTTAATTAAATTTTACAAATTCATCTGGCAAATTAGCATTATTACAGCCCTTCAGTATTCTCACTATGTGGATTTTTGTTTCATCTACCTTCTCCCACCCAACTTATCAGCATATGTTTTTATAAGTTGAATTTACCATCAGAAGCCAAGCTGAAGGTTGGGCTGTGTCATGTGCAGATTGATTTTTGTATTCAAAGCTGGTAAATATATATGCAGCAAGTGTTAATTGGCTTTTTGTCCTCATGCTTATTGGTTGTGTAACCTTTTGCTTGTGTTTTTATGTTGTGGTCTGGTCAAGCATGATTATGGGACAGCTATCTGCATGTGTTTTCTCAAGGAAGTTAATATATTCACTTTTAAATGTGTAAACAAAAGAGATGCATATCTTGAAAATGAATCTTTGGTCCGTAAGTGAAGAACATAAAGTTGGACCAGTTTTATTCTTGAAGCTTTCATGTGTAGTCATGAAGGATTTGAAAGTTTGGTTGTTAAGTTATTTTCAGAAATATAGGAATCTATTTACACATACGAATGGTGAGATCTTTATAAGTTGTAGCTTGTTGGTCATTGCCAGACCTGCAAACCCTTACAATTTTGCACCAAGTCATACAGCAATTACCTGTAAAATATGGACTTAAGGAATAAAAACACAAATTACAGACATATAGTTGAAAATTTTGTCATTCTTATTTATTTGTTGTTTACAATATTCGGTTGCAGGCAGTAAGTGATTCAGAAGACAGCGATGATGAAAACAAGGAAGACACCTCCTCAGGACCCGATTTCAACTACATCCTGGGCATGCCTCTCTGGAACTTGACCAAAGAACGCAAGGATGAGCTCCTGAAGCAGAGGGACAAGAAGGTAGATATTTGTGGCTGTGTCCATATACCTTTATATCAAGGGAATGGCAGTTTTTTATTTGAGTGCATGGGAACATCAAACCACCTTTAATATTAAGAAATCCAAAAAATCTTCATAATTATTTTTTTTTTTTAAAGAAATTGGGAAAATTCTACATTGTGAAATACATTGACAAAGTTTCACAGGGATGATCCTTTTATATTAAAAACAGCTAACTGGCAACTCCAGGTTCTATTGTTGCCACAAGAATTTTTAATTTTAAATACGTTAATAGAGTTAGTAAATTTGCTTGCCAAAACTTTGTGCTCATTCCATTGTCAAATAGCTGATGAGATCAGACAGATATTCATTTTCATAATGACAGTTAAATAGTCCTGTGTTGATTAGACATTTAGTTTTATCTGTTTGAATAGTTAAAAGTACGTATTGGTAATGATTCATATGCACATTTTGTGCTTTGAAGCGCTTAAATTTAACCCATCGCCTAATATTCATCTCCCAAGGTATGCTTGGTCTAGGATGGAATACTAAATGACTTTTTCAACTACTAATGTGGACCGCTCCAGTGGCCTAGTGGTTAGAGAATCCATCCCGAATGTGGGACGGCTAAGGTTCAAACCCCGGCCAAGTCATACCAAAGACTTCTAAAAATGGTACTAATAGCTGCATCGCTAGGCACTCAGCATTAAGAGGCTAATATTAGCCTGGTGTCAGGATAAAGTGACTGGTTGGATATGCTGCGGGATGATTCCCCAGTGCTAGTCATCACTTAAAACTGCCCCTGCAAACATCGTAACAATATGACTAGAAAATTATTAAGGCTACATTTTTAAAAAAATATAAATCTAAATCAGCTTTTAATATATCAAATCGTTTTTTTTTTGTGTAAAAAAAGACATTCTGTTCAATACAATAAGTATTCCAGTTTGTTGACTGAAGTCTGGTTGGTAGGTAATGGTCAATATTCTAGTCCCATTAAATATAGATAATTTTTTATTTATTAAATTTGAATTTATAAATTAATGATGTTTAACTTAACTTGGAACATTTTATGTTTGGCGTGATGCAGATGGTGAATCTAGTATGTATTTTTTGGTATTTTATTATTAAAATAGGTTTTATTACAGAATAAAGGATCAATTTTGCCCCATTGTAAACTTATTGTACAGTCTAAAGTATTGATATAATTTTTTAAGTTAAATTTGAAATGATAAATAATAAAATATTGGAAATATTAATCTGAAATAAAATGAAAGAAAAATTTTGAGGCATGACATATTGGTGGTTAGAAACAAATATTATTTTTAATATTATTTTCTTATAAATGACAATAGGTATGGGTACTTGAATCTTCAATGTTTAAAATGTGTGTTAATAAATTCCCCCAAATTGTAAGCTTCCTAATGAAAACTTCCAAATCTATGGATGGGGCCCCATTGGGATCATAGAAAATAAAATAACTGGGGATAAATTTTTTAAGAGCTTTTCAGACACAGGTGAGTTTTTCAGTATGATAGTGTGATGTTTGCCGCCTTAAAATACGATCTAGATAACAAGAAACCCAGTTGATTACACTCTAAATAGTTTTTTATTTAAAAAAGGAGTATTTTAGAATCTTTTTATTCTTCACTGTTAAATTACAGGCTGCTGAATTAGCGGAATTGAAGAGGAAAACACCAACAGATCTGTGGTCTGACGATTTGGAGAAATTCTTAGCGGAACTGGATGTAAGAGTCTTATTTTCACCTTTGTCTTAAACTTTTTTGTAGATTTTCTAATTCTGATCTCCGCTGTCATAACAGTAATCTAGTAAAATGACCCAAAACCCGTACTGATACTGAGAAGTGATTTGGGGTCTGATATTACCTCTTCATATAATTGGGCTATTTACAGTCAAGTCTGTCCATGGTACATTAGTTAAATTTCAAACACTACTGGTATTTCTAGTGACTTGAGTCCAGATCAGTTGAAGGAGCCTATCGGTGATATGTACTAAATATATATCTCTGGATCAGATCCTATGTTTGAAATCTTTAAATTTGTGAGGGAGAACATAACCCTGCAATCTGTCACAATTTCAGATTTAATGGCTACTGTTATATCCGCTTTTGCTTATTTTCTCATTTTATTATTTTGGTTGATTTGACTAGATGTGACTAGACTCGACCACCAGTGACTTTTCATGTGCATGTCACATGCACATTGGAAGCAAGCATCTATACCTAACCATAAAAAAAATATTTCAACTTACTATTGTAGTGAATTTTTAAATCCAGGTAATTTAATGGATGATTAGTTAAAAGCCAGTAATAATGGCAGATAATATTTTGTGAGTTGGGTCACATGACCAGAGCAAAGGAAACGTTAAATTCCACTGAAATCTCATTGGATTGGTTGCTGGATCTGACGGAAAGCATTGTGTAGCCACTAAATGGTGACTGGAGGTTGGGTTATGCTACTTCAGTTCACATGGATTTAGAAATTGTCAAGCATTGGATTTGATTCAGAAGTATTCTGCATATAATACTTAAAAGGTCCCTTCAACTGACCATAACTCAGAAGCTGTGAGAAATATCAGCAAGTATCTAAGTGGTACACTAATGTGTTGTGGACGGATTTGTCTTCATTAGTTGCATGATTGTTATGAACAGGTGATAGTAGACTATCACCACAGAAGTACTTCCCTTGTTCACATTTCCTTGTATTTGTTTGTTTAAAAAATGTTAATTATGCAAAAAAGAGATCAACATTTGCAAGTTGTTTACCCGCTGATAAATGTGATTTAACTTGTTCACGTTTTTTTGTGGCTGAAAAATCAATTACATTCATGATATAATAAAGTTTCCTTTGAAGATCAGCATGGTACAGAATTCTGATAAAACATCACTCTTTGAGTCCATCACACCTAGCATTTGCCTGTTCTGTCAAAGCTGGTTGAGATGCGTAATCTTTTTTGAGCCTTAGAAAAAAAAAGATTAAAATTATGCAGTTAGTTTCATAAATTTCATTTGAAATGAGTGCACTTGTAAGATTTCTCATTACCATTAATTTTAGTTGGTAGACCAGAGAATAGTGTTGTGAGCTTATTATGAAATATATTTGTATGGCTTGTTAATTTGCGACATGTTCCTTTCTCTAGCCTAAATAACACAATAGTCGTACTAACCTAAATAGCACAGTGGTTATACCAACCTAAATAATACAATAGTTACGCTTACTGAAATGTTATAATAGTTATATTACCGAAATAATGCAATAGTCATGCTAACGTAAATAAGGGGCCCCGAATGGTCTAAAGCGCTCACCGTTATGGATAATTGCCATCTCACCTTGCTCTGCGTGGGTTTGAGTCTCGGGTTCAGCCAATGTGGGTATGTGAGAAAGCATGCCATTAGCTTCTCGTGGGTCAGTGGTTCTTTTCGTGGTTTTTCCCGGGTTCTTCCTCCACCATTTATTCTGGCCACCATGTATAGTCTATCTTGTGCTGAAAAAACAACTAACCTAAATAATAAAATAGTCATACTAACCTTAAAAAAATACAGTAGTCATACTAACCTAAATAGTCAAGAACAGGATTTTTAAAAATATTCATTACTTTTGATACAGTGCATAGGTACTGCTTTTTAGAATTCAAAATTAGTGACTGCCTGTTTCAATACAAGCACTATTGTCGCTTCAGTTTGGCAATTGTATATAACTTATTTGTTTTAAAAAATATCCTAAAGACTATATTAGTAAAAGTGGCCGTTATTTGGGATGGGGGTGGGTAAGGTAAATGGAGTAAGTGAAATATAAAAAGTGATACTTCTGGAGCTTTTCTGAAGTTCTGATCATTGTAATGTTCCAATAATTCACTGAATTATCAGAATTTTGTTCAGGGCATTTTCAGAACAATTGAGTAGGAAATGCGAGTATTTTGTGATGGAAGTAATTGCAACTTCTGTATTTGTTTTGCTAAGACTTGTTCAGCACACTTTTCCCCACTTTGCAAAACATGAAAATTAATAAAGCATTGTCGTCTTATTTTGAAATGAAATATTGTTCATAAAACTTTTCTATATACATATACAGGTTGTTGAGAAGCAGGAAAGAGATGACGACGTTGCACACTTAAATAAGCCAATAAAGATTGCAAAGGGCAAGGGTAAACCAAGAAAGATCGCCATTGAAGAAACTAAACCTTCACCAATGGGACGCAGAGTTGTTCCACGAGTTGACTCAGCCTTCAAACTGAAGGCAGAGAAAGAAGCCATCAGGAAGCAAAAACTGAAGGTGTGCAATGAGTAAAATAGGAAAAGAAATCATTGTGGACTTTCCTTCTTACTTTTCTTGTACCCAATTTTGAGAAGCAGACATTTTACAGGATTCACCTTTTCCATCTGTCTGTCTGTGCATCCATGAATCCCTTTTCCTTGTCTTGGCTATAACACCAATATTATTTCACCCACTGAAAAAATGCCTGTAAGTTTGACTTGGGCTGAACATGTGTTGTACACTAAAATTATCACTGACCTACTTTCTGGGTATAGTTTCTGTGTAAAATAGTGAAAAAGTAGACTCGATGCATCAGAACTGCAATTTCTGGGTTAGAATATAAACCATTCCATTTCTTGTTTCAGTATATGTGCTTAACTGATATTTAATCGTATAGGAAGCAAAGTGGACTTGTGCTTGCAGATCTCCTATGTTTGGTTTCTGCCTAAACTTTTTAGAACATTGTCTCAGTGAGAGGATAACATTTCTTAATGCGGACATGAGCAAAGCAAGATAGTAACAACAGCTAAGTATTTCGTCATTTCTTACCAAACACTCCTGCACATGCATACATACACACAACCTGCATGTATACTTTTATAGTATTGTCTGTTCTTTTTCATGTGTCCTTTCACGCATAAAAATGCCTAACCAACTTGATAATGATTGTACAGAAGCATTCAGGAATTAGCGGATTCCAATCTGTCATCCCATACAATGCAGTTAGTAAAAGAGAAACCATTGAACAACTGCTACACACAAAAAAATCCATGTAATTGTACTGAAAGCAACCTGTCATGAAGACCTCAAATAAATTTTAAAGTGTTGTCGATCCAGCATGGGTAAAAAAAACTAAGATATAAAAATGTTTGAATGTCTTCTTTTATTAACAAAATTTGACAGAAAGAATTATGGCATAAGGGTCAATACATTTTGAACAAATGATGTTGACCATTGCAAAAAATATATTTAAAAAAGAAGAAAGAAAAAACATTTATACAACTTTATTGCAAAATTCTGCTTAACAGAATTTGACGAAACATCTTAGTTTGAAAACCTTTCTCATTTGTTTAGATTATGCCGGTCCAAAATTAGATTTATGTCATTATTAAAATTGGCAAAAACATGAAGAGGACTTTAGCTATAAAGAACAACAAGTTTACCAACATTGACAGAACCAATCCTAGCATACAGGTCATTCAGAAACGGATGTGCCGTCAGATGTGGATGAAAATTTTAAAGAAACTTTGCAGCAGTAGTTTTCAAAATTTATCAAATCAAATTTCAACAGAAAGCATTATACTGACCCATATTCTTGAGCAACTACAATTTTACCTGACTAGTAGGCAGAAGACAGCCAGAGGAGTGATATCATGCCCACTTGGGCCTCTCGTACATGACTTTAATCTTAAAATTTCAGAGTGTTAGTAATTAGGCCAATATCTGCTATGAACTGTAAAAAAATGTGATTTCTTGGTTGTGTTACTCTGTAGCCATGCATTCTGCCATGTTGCGAATGTAATTGTTGCATATAAATCCACATCAGGACTATCAAGTTGTGATTTCTTGGTTATGTTACTTTGTAGCCATGCATTCTGCCATGTTTCGAATGTAATTGTTGCATATAAATCCACATCAAGACTAGCAAGTTGTGATTTCTTGGTTGTGTTACTTTGTAGCCATGCATTCTGCCATGTTTCAAATGTAATTGTTGCATATAAATTCACATCAGGACAAGCGAGAGGCACATCAGGACGGAGGCAACATCCTGGACTTTATGAAGGATGAGGAGGAGGAGGAAGAACCCAAGAGCCTTATGGATAGGTTGAACTTAAAGAAGGAGCTGAAAGATGAAATAAAAATTGGAGAACAACAACCCAAGAAAGAAAAGAAACCAAGAGGTATTTGTAGACAAACTTTAATTTGGAATGTTTCAGGACAAGTGGTGTCCATTAGTGGTAAACTTATTCCAGATATATGGAAGACTCCAAAAACGGCTTTTCCACTTTTCAACAGCCAATACAGTGGCTGCACTAAGGTTTGCCCAGAATTTATGGCAGGCATGTGTAGCATCCTTCAGGGCGCATGCCAGATAGTGATTTTTTTAAAATGTACACACATGAGGTAAATGTAACTGGATATAAACTTAGTTGCTCGTAGTAGGGTGCCTGATTTTTTTTGTTTCAGCCGCACCAAAAATTACATAATTGGTTTAGAATTTAATGATTTTAGTTTCCCAGAAAAAAAACTAAATGAATACCAGAACCTGAATCTATTCGTTAGAACTGTAAAAGATAAAGATATTTAATCCACCTCTGTTGCAGCGCCACGAGCCCCTAAAGGCACAAAGAAGAGTCCCAAGAAAAAAGGAAGAAACCCCTGGTCTTCTGATGAGGATGTAATAAGTGATATTTCCGATATCTCCGATATGGATGGTAGCTTCTTGGAATCCGTGCCTAAGCTAGAACGAGCACCCAGGCGTGCTGCTGGTAAGTTTATATGTTTGTTTATTTAGATGTGAAGAAAACAAACATCCATCCTGTCTTGATTTTGGTAATTTTCTGTATGCCAGTATAGTGAAACTTGAATTAGCAGGTCAGTGTCATTTGTCCATTCAGCTAAATGACATCTTTTGGAAACCTTTAATAGCATTGGGGGGGGGGGGTAAATTTGACAGAAAGTGTCTTTGCCTGAATGCCTTTCAGATCAAAAGAAACGACCTTTTAACGTCAAACATGAGCTCCTACTAAAAGTAGAAAAAGATTTGCACAACTTGATCTCAAAGACCTGCTGAACTTAATTTGATGGATACTTTTCAGTATCTGATAAATGATGTGCCATCAACTGTGGATAGAGCTATAATTTGATTTCTTTTTCAGCTGCAAAGGTTAAGTACAACTACGATGAGGATGAAGAGGAAGGAGGAATTGAAAGTGACGGTGGAGAGTTCCGGAGCACACAGTCTGATGATGAGCCTGCAAAAATGGACACATCAGATAAAGAAGATTTTGATACAAAAATGAAAACCATCCCGGCTAAGTAAGACAGTTTTTATAGAGAATGACTTTTAATTTTTACATTTTAAGATGACAAGTATTATGATTGTAAGCATATTGAGAATGTTGTAGTGTTTTAAAATTAAACCATACTTAAAATTAATGAAAGTCTATCTGTAAATCGCATACCAGTGAAGGTGTTAAGCACAATGATATAAGAGTAATCACAAATCCCTTTAAAAGATTTCTATTTAAACAAGATTCCAAAAACTTACAAAGAATTTTTTATAACCTCAATGTAATTAGAAAATTTGTCTTCAGGGTTCACACAATTCTGGAAAAGTCCTTAAAATACAGACTTGTCCTAATAAAAACCTAGAATTTAGTTTTATTTTTTATATATTTTTTTTATAATCTTTTATATTTTTATCAAACTATTCCTTGAAAATCTAAAATGCTTTTGAAAATTTAGTTTTTCTCAAAAAAGTTTATTTTAGTCTTCTGCAAAAACTGGAATTTTGTAATTGCAATATATATTCAGTATGACTATTAATTCCATTAGAGTGGCAGGCTAAAAAATTCACATGGCACTTTCTTAGCATAACTGGCTTGTAATTTCACAGGGAACGTTGATTACAGTGAGGGGCTAATAATTTTTTGGTGCAGTTCGTCATTGACACTGATCAACCAGAACATTTGGACTTGACTGTTATGTATCAAGGGGAAGAACGTGGTTACCATAGAAACTCAAATCGCTTGATTAAACAATATTTTCCTCTGTGTAAGCTTGAATAAAGGGCATAGTGGTTTTGATAGCAGATGGAAACTTGATAAGTTGTACAAGAATTGGTTAAAACCATTTAGAAGTGCCAAATGATTTTAGTCATTTCTAGCATTTGTGAACATGCCCTGAAATGACATTAAATGTGACAAACTTAAGCAAAATGCTCAATATCAGCCTTTTGTAAATATTTCTTAATTCATTAGTACCTCTTTTTTACATGAAAGTCATTAAGATGGAACAAAAGAAATGCTAAATATGATTTTGTTGACACTCACTCCCACCCCACTTACCTGAAGTCCAGCAAAAATACAGAATCTGCTGATGATTAAGATAAAGACGATTTTCTTAAGGTTGACCTAGTGTTTAAAGCATCTATCTCAGATGCAGGAGGTTGTGGGTTCGAATCCTGGCCAAGTCATATAAAAGACTGATGTTGAAATGTTGGAGATATTAGAAATGACTACTGATCTCTGTTTAGTTTGGAACCACTCTGGTGGCCTAGTGGTTAGAGCATCCGCCTCGGATGCAGGAGGTTGTGGATTTGAACCCTGGCCAAGTCATACCAGAGACTGAGCATTAAGAGGTTAGTGTTAGGGCTGGTTGGCCTGATGTCAGGATAATTTGACTTGGTGGGACATCATGCTTCATGTCTGAGGCTTGATACCCTATCGCTTGACATCACTATATCTAAACTGCCACACTGCAGACATCGTAGTGATATGACTGAAAATGTTAAACCAACATTAAAATTCCAAATCACACACTTAATAGAGGCGGCCACTGATGTGGGTTTGATTGTATTTTCAGGAAGGCTGCTCCTCAGCCAAGGGCAGTGATTTCATCTGAAGAAGAAGATGAAGTGGAGGAGAATGGTCATATGGAAAAGTTAAGCTGGATTGATGAACCTGCAAAGAATGATTTGAATGAGAAATCGTCCTCTCCGCCACACAGCAGTAAGTGCTTTCATTTTCAGGTTTTAAAGTAAACACAGTTGTGGATATTGTTGGGCTCTAAAAGTAGGATTAAGTGAGTTGTCATTTTATTTTGAGGATTTGACTGTGAACAGACCTCAGAATGTGCACCTGCATGTTCAGTTACTTGCTCTGTTGTTAGCTTACCTTGGCGATAGGGTCGACTTTGGACGTCTTTGATAATGAGTAACATTCATGCATACAAATGAGACGATAATGTATGAGTTGGGCTGAGCTTGTTACCACTCTGGAAGCTGTGTTATTGATCTAGTTTTTATTAAACTTGAAATATCTGCTTATATGTTTTATACTATAGGCAAGATAAGTGCATTATGTTGTGGTGGTTTGGATTTGATTGGTTCAGCTTGCCAACACTTTAACGACTATTTCTGATCATATTTATATCAAACTTGGCAAATATGCTAATGATTGGATTGGCAGGCTTTTTAACAACTCTAGAGGCATTATTTTTTTTAATAGTTTTTTTGATCGAACTTGGTAAATAGGCTTATGTCATGAGTGTGTATGTTTTGGATTTTTAACATAGCTTTAACAATTTTTCAGTCATATCGCTATGATGTCTGCAGTGTGGCAGTTTATACTGATGTCTAGCACTGGGGCATCATGCCGCAGACATGTAGCATGATGTCCCACCCAGTCACATTATCCTGACACCAGGCCGACCAGTCCTAACACTAACCTGTGAATGCTGAGTGCCAAGCAAGGCAGCTGTTAGTACCATTTTTGTAAGTCATTGGTATGACTCGGCCAGGGATCAAACCCGCGACCTCCTGCATCCGAGGCGGACGCTCTAACCACTAGGCTACCAGAGCGGCAGCTTATGTCATGAGGATCTTGGTTGAATGTAATTATGATTGAAACTCGTGCATGATGTAACCTCAGCTGAACTTGTTACTTCATTTCATCCTGAAACTATATCTTTCTTTTGCAATTTCGATCAAACTTGGTAAATGGGTTTATATTGTCAAAATCTTGGATACCTTTGATTATAAGCAAAAGACAGCATAATAATTAAACCTTTATCTTGAGGAAGAATTTTATCGGAATAGGTAAAATCAAATAGCGTTAGAGTACTTTCCTTATTGGCTATTTATAGCAAGTATATATGACCCATTTCCAAGAAAATGGAGGGGTTTCTTAAAATTTGAACTATGCCTCACAGATTCATTATATTGATTAGCTAGTTAGTTAGTGGATCAGGTAAAATCAGATCTATCAAATCTTTGTAAACGTGGGTATGTGAGAAAGCTTGCCAGTAGCTTCTCATGGGTCGGTGGTTCTTTCCGGGGGTTTTCCCGGGTTCGTCCTCCACCATTAATACTGGCCGCCATGTATAGCCAATCGTGTGCTGAAAAATGTTGTTAAACCCTACAACAACAACAACTAGTCACAATAGTTGAAACACGGTCAAGGGGACTAAAATATAGCCTTTGCAAGCAATATTAAGCATGTAGCCGTTGTCTGTAAGCAGCCTGTTTAGAAGTCTCAAGACAACTGTAAAAGAGCAGTCTCAGGTCATTGCAAGACTAGGTTTGACTAACTTTAATATTGGTTGCTAAAAGCTTAACCATATGTGCAAAAATATAACTATGTCTTGGTTGCTGCGGTGTCCTAAGTGGTTGAACATCTGCCTCTGATGTGGGAGGTCGTGCGTTTGATCGTTGGCCAAGTCATACCAAAGACTTATAAACAGAGAGCTGCCTCGCTTGGCACTCAGCATTAAGAGGTTAGTGTTAGGACTGGTCGGCCTGGTGTCAGGAGAATGTGACTAGGTGGGAGGGACATCATGCTTGATGCCCTAGTGCTAGACATCAAGCTACCATGCTACAGACATTGTAGGAATATGACTTAAATTGTTAAAGGTAAGTTAAAAATAAAAAACACAACTGTATTCCTGAAGTTTGTACTAGAATTCTTTTAAGCTTGCCAATATCTTCCCATGGGTCAGTGGTTATTCCTCCGCCATTTATGCTGGCTGCCATATATAGCCTTTATGTGCTGGAAAACGGTGTGAAACCCACGTCAACCATGTTCTCATGCATTGACAGATAGAATCACTGCTATAAGATTTTATACTGCATTTGTTCAAATATAAAATAAACATAGTAGCATCCAGGATAACACATACATGCCAACCATTGCACTATCAGCGCAATTATTACCATTTCCTTTTCACCTATGTCTTGTCCTCACCTTTAGGGCTGTTTCATTTAGTACCCAGGGAAGGCAGTTTTTAAAAAATATGCCAGGGTACTTTGATTTCACAGAGGTCATATTAAAATAAGAAAATTCTAAATTGCATCTATGATTGAGTACCCCCCACATTAAAAGTGCCTTCCCTGAGTCCCAGGTATGTTTTACTGGAACAGCCCTTATATGTATTACACCTTTTTTCTTCACATTAAATCTTTTTTTGGATAGTTGTCTTCGTTATTTTTATTATCATCTCTTTAATACTACACATCATTTAAGTTTGAGAATATTATTTTTTTTTATAAAAAAGAATGACTGCTGCATAAGGATAGCATAAGGCTTCATTGTCAGACCTGCATGTACTTTATTTTCTATTTATAGCAGATATATAAGACACATTTCCAAGAAAACAGATGGGGTATCTTCAGTATGAAATCTTGTCTCAAAGATTCATTATATTTTCATAGTATATTTAGGCAGCAGACCAGTCTATACTTTAAAAAGTATGGTTCCAGATGTAAAGCAAAACAGGCTTTATCAGTGTGATTGATGGATGAAAAATGTTAGAGGGGAGGGATATTTTTTTAACTTCAAACCTGTCGGATCAGACAAAGGAAAAATTGATATGCTTTGCAGATTAAATATGGAGAATATGAGACATTTAATACAACACTCACAAAGTTTTGCTCAATGCAAAATTTGTGGATTTGACTTTTTGATCATTAGCAAAA
This sequence comes from Sinohyriopsis cumingii, assembly GCA_028554795.2. Classification (NCBI taxonomy): domain Eukaryota; kingdom Metazoa; phylum Mollusca; class Bivalvia; order Unionida; family Unionidae; genus Sinohyriopsis; species Sinohyriopsis cumingii. The sequence continues at coordinate 13,178,030 of CM068833.1, forward strand.
TAGACATGTGGACTAGTTATAATGAATGTTGTATATAAATAATTTATCAGTATGTATTGTGTTTGTATTCTGGCACTAATCAATTTGGCATTGCTCATTTGTGACGAGAATTTTAACAAGCTAAAGATTCAGGTTAGTTGCCAAAATAATGTTTTTTCATGCAGTGGCATGTGATTTACAGAATACATTTTTAAGGCTCAGATTATGCTTTTTTTCCCCACATTACTTTATAATACTTGTACCTTTCTAGGGATTGTATGATAATATTTGATTGTGTTTCTCATTTCCAGGTTCAAATCCAATGTTTGATGACAGTGATGATGAGGAACCTCTCACAGTGGACTTGATGAAACCACTGGCGACCTTGGAGAAGAATGAAAAGAAAACCCAGAAGAAAGCAGCAGTGGAAAAGAAAGGTAGTATACATGTGTATTTTATAATCAAACCCATTCCTGCTATTTGAATAATTCAGCTTTTACATTCCTTAGATCACTCTTTGCAGTAGTGCAAGTAATGGAAAAAAATATGTATTCAGCTTTTTTAGATGGATAAAATTGGGCTTTTTAGGTTAGGAGGGAAAATTGAAGAAATGGTTCTTGAAATCGTTTTTATTCCTAAATGAAAAACACACAAATGGGGGGGGGGGGCTTATTGCACTCTTTTTATCCTAGTCCTACAAGACAAGCGTCTTTTTCAAGTACTGATTGTATAGTCCTGTTAATGACGTCACATTTTTATGTCTAATTAGGGTTACTCCAGAAGAACTAGCTGCAGGTGCAAGATAGATACATTTGATTTTCCCTTTATACTGTAATATAGACATGCCAACCTTTGACTTTACATTGAGACCTAATGAAACAGCCTTTCTTCATGACCTTGTGGAGCAAAAGTATTTGCAATTAATAATTGTTCTTGTCAGAGCTGGCTATTTGCTTGTGTGGATTTGATCTACATACATGCCATCCATAATGCTTTTGGTGTAATTGTTATACTTTTTTCACCAAATTGTGTTTTACGCTAGACTGGTACATCAAAAAATAAAATTAAACTAAATCAAAAGTTTCGTCATTTTTATTATTATCTCATTGATTCTGCTCATATAAATTTGAGAATATTAAAAGGTGACTGTTGCATAAAAATAGCATAAGCAGTCTTTCCTTATATCAATTGTATTTAACCCATTTCCAAGATTTCTTCAAAATGTGAACTTACCTCATAGATTCATTTTTTGATAAGCTAGTTATTTAGTGAACCAGTCTATACTTTTAAAGAAAATGGCACCAGATGTTAAGTGAAACACTTTAAGGTGTGATTTGTGTGGATGTTATATGACATAAAATATTTGAGGAGATGGATCTTTTCAAACTTCAAAACTTCTGAGCACCTGACCATGATCATTGCAAAATTCCAGTTCACGATCATTGAGTGTAAGCTACACAAATAAACTAGTTGAAGTGAGTGCTGAATATAAATAATTTCTAAGTACATTTTATGTTGGTATTCTAGTTTTAATATATATGGATTTTGCTCTTTATGACAAGAATTTTGACCAGCTGCAGAACCAGGTTAGTAGTAAAAGTTTATCTTTTTCATATGTGCTGTAATTCAGTCACATAATACATAGATTTATCTGATTACATTGTTTCTCCTCACATGATCAGGCTTGCATTTAAGTTATAGTAACATTTGGCAGTGTGAAAACAGGTGAAGGGGGACAACCAGCTTCTTTAAATATGTAACATTAAAATGCTTGGGAGATTTGCCATGGAACCATTTTCAATCCGCACTGTTACACCTAGACCCTTGGCATATTTAACTAGCTGAAATGGTATATACTGCTCAGTTCGATTGGATGCAGCTGAAAGAATCTCATCCAATCAAAGTTGAGTCAGTATCTTTCATCATAGGTATCGCATTATTGAGTACACAGATCTCCCCTGTTATAATGAGACCTCACGACTAAAATCACACCATTGTATAACAGAAAGGGTTGGAAGCAAACCAGGTGAAACTTACTTATATATATATTTTTTTTTTCAAAACACATTTAACAAATTCTGATTGTGTTCCTATAACAGTTTTTGTGCTTTTCTCTATATATCGGTGGCCGAGTGGTCTAAAGCGCTCGCCGTTATGGATCACTGCCGTCTCACCTCTGTCTGCGTGGGTTCAAGTCCAAGGCTCGGCTGGCGTGGGTACGTGGGAAAGCTTGCCAGTAGCTTCTCGTGAGTCGGTGGTTCTTCCCTCGGTTTTCCAGGGTTCTTATACTGGCTGCCATGTATAGCCTATCTTGTGCTGAAAAATGGCGTTAAACCCTAGAACAACAACAATTCTCTATATATCATGGTACTCATATTTCAGTTGGCAGTGATGGACCCCAACTGCTACATTATGACAAGGGAATGCTATAGCTAACAAGTCACATAAGGAACTTTCTCACTGCTTTTAGTTAGCTGTGGGAAGGAACTTCTTTTTATTGTGTGTGGTTTTTTATATATTAAGAAAAAACACTTTTAGCTGGGGTAATGCAACAGCAGTCGATGGAACAAAATGGATTGATTAACCTTTTTTTGGCAAAGATGCCATGGAAGTAGGTGTCATTATATTCAAAAGAACCTCAATGATCCAATCTCATGGGCAGAGCAAATAACTGGTACAGGGAGATAGGTGTGAATGAGTTTGCATTATGCTGCGTCATCACATTCAGGGGAGATAATACATTTGAATACATGATTTTGTATTGTATATGAAATTATATCTGCCAGTACTGGTGGTTGTATTTGTTGTCAACTTAACTGTATTGTATGTGTGTTTGTCTTTGTCTCCCTGTGTAGTTGACCAGAAACAGCCCAACATCAAAGATGCCTTTAATAAATTCAGCAGCTCTACCGCAGTGGCTGGAGCTAAGCCCAAGTCCCAAAGCAAGAAAACCTTTCTCATAAGCTCCTCAGACGACGAAGAAGATACTTCTCCCAAATCTGGGGCTAGCTCATTGTCCATTGTAGCTTCAGCTGCAGGTATATTTATATTTTCAGGAAATTGTCCAAAAACTTGTGTTTATTCTGTTTTGAATTATACATGGAGAAATTTATCAATCCTGAATTTCAGTTTAAACTATTTGTGTTGTTCTGATTTTTATGGCAAGTTTTTCCAGTGGTTTGTATTTATTTCCCAGACCTGCTGACCATTACAGTTTGTCCGTAAGTCTTGTGAAAATGACACTTAAAATATAGAGTTAGGGAATAGAATAAAAACTGAGGTATAGTCCAGATAGTGACTTGTCCATGTTTGATTTGGATCTGTGTCTCATATTAGATTAAGTGGAGTTTGTCAGGGAACCAGATTACCTTTGCACAAATACCTCAGATGCTTTAGACTGACATTTTTCATACAATTTATCAGAACAATTAAGATGCTGCTTATAGAATTTTCAAAAAATGACATCCAACAAGTGATACATGTTCAAGACAAAAGTGAAAATAAGTCTTCTCAAAAGTCGTAATAATACAAAAGAAGAAAAAGACATTCAGATTCTTGGGGGAGGGGGAGAAGCAGGAAAGGTGACATTTGCATTTATTGGAGATGTGTTATTTGAGTTTGCCTCATTGTGAGAGAGAGATGATTGCCATCATGTGATATTAAAAATTTAAAAATCCAGTGAAGTTGAAACTTAGCATTACGCTTTTTAGCTCTGTAGGGTTTTGAATTGTTTATGAAACTGTACTGCAGCTAACTAAGATACTTTACAAACATTTTAGTTTAATAAGTGTACTGTCATATCGGTGTTGTATATACTTTTCAACTTTTTAAATGCACTTTTTCAACTTTACAAAAGCAGTACGTACTATTTTGTAACACCTTACTAAAAACTGATCCAACTTATGAGGAAAAAAATTGATTGCCTTTCTGAGATACTGAGATGGTCTAATTAGGGTTGGCAAGTCTGCATTTCCTTGTGGCTACATTTGTGTGGTTTGCAACCATGTTGTGTTCTTGGTTATGCCTGGTTACTGAGAACCATAGTTATTCTACATGTTAATGTTGATTCCTCATGTATAAATCCCCAAATTCTAACTCTTTATATTGTTTTTTAGCATGTAACACCACACCACCACCCCATCTTTATGCTCCAGCTGGAAAAAGCAGCCATGGGTATACCATTTTTCGATTGTGTGTTTGGTTGAGATTGCAGTTAAAGATCGTTTAATTTGGTTATTGATGTTGATGGTGAGAGCATCTCGGCAGTAATCACGTTAAGTATCCACCCCCGACCCCTACACACACTTTTTTGTTCCAGCTGGACAAGGCAGGCAGCGGTGTACCATTTTATGATTGTGTGTGTGGTTGGATTAGATCACCTAATGTTGTTATTGATGTTGATGGTGAGCATCTCAGCAATAACCACATGAAGTATCGACTGCGGGTCTAAAGCGCTCGCCGTAGCCAGTCACTGCCATCTTATTTGGGTCTGCGTGGATTTAAGTCTTGGGCTCAGTCAATGTGGGTGGGTGAGAAAGCTTGCTAATAGCTTCCTATGGGTCATTGGTTCTTATTAGGGGTTTTCCCCAAGCTCTTCCTGCAATGGTTACACTGGCTGCCATGTATAAACACATCATGCACTGAAAAATGGCTTTAAACTCAAAACAACAAGTATGCACCTCTACTTAGAATACGTTCTACCCATCCCTAAACCCCCACCCCTACCTCCAAAAGTCTGACCCCTTCATATTTTCTCTTTCCAGTAATTTGATTTTTAGTTAAAAAGTGTTAATTCTCAGATCTTTGGTCTGTTTATACATTACATTTACAAGAGAAAATATGTAACAGTTACTTTCAGTATGGTGTTTTCAAAGTGTGCTACAGGTACATATGAATGCTTTGTAAAAGTCAGACTGAATGACATGTCTTCATATTGAATGCTATGTACAAGTCAAGTCTGAATGACATGTCTTCATATTGAATGCTTGTACAAGTCAGACTGAATGACATGTCTTCATATTGAATGCTTGTACAAGTCAAGACTGAATGACTTGTCTTCATATTGAATGCTTTGCACAAGTCAAGACTTAATGACATGTCTTCATATTGAATTCTATGTACAAGTCAAGACTGAATGACATGTCTTCGTATTGAATGCTTGTACAAGTCAGACTGAATGACATGTCTTCATATTGAATGCTATGTACAAGTCAAGACTGAATGACATGTCTTCATATTGAATGCTTGTACAAGTCAGACTGAATGACATGTCTTTATATTGAATGCTTTGTACAAGTCAGACTGAATGACGTCTTCATATTGAATGCTTTGTACAAGTCGGACTGAATGGCATGTCTTCATATTGAATGCTTGTACAAGTCAGGCTGAATGACGTCTTCATATTGAATGCTTTGTACAAGTCGGATTGAATGACATGTCTTCATATTGAATGCTATGTACAAGTCAAGACTGAATGACGTCTTCATATTGAATGCTTTGTACAAGTCGGATTGAATGACATGTCTTCATATTGAATGCTATGTACAAGTCAAAACTGAATGACATGTCTTCATATTAAATGCTTTGTAAAAGTCAAGACTGAATGACATGTCTTCATATTGAATGCTTTGCACAAGTCGAGACTTAATGACATGTCTTCATATTGAATTCTATGTACAAGTCAAGACTGAATGACATGTCTTCGTATTGAATGCTTGTACAAGTCAGACTGAATGACATGTCTTCATATTGAATGCTTGTACAAGTCAGACTGAATGACATGTCTTTATATTGAATGCTTTGTACAAGTCAGACTGAATGACATTTCTTTATATTTAATGCTTTGTACAAGTCAGAGTGAAAGGCGTGTCTTAATATTCTGTGCCTTTTAAAAATATTTAATTTGCTTCATTTGGGTCAAGTTCCAAATTGGGCATCCGGTTGTGTTAAGTTATTGCATAGTTAGACAGTTTGAGACATGGCGGACTCAATTTGTAAGACAGTTTCTTTTCTAGCATTAATATCGTATGTAGGATCCCACCACCACCAACCCCCCGCATTAATACTGTATATATTTTGTTATGTGCTAGACATCTTACCTAGAGTTACATGTTTTATTTACCTAGGAAAGGTTTTGGTGTTCTCTGATTTCTTTAGTAATGGTGTTAGCTGTATTTCAGTTTGATAATACTAGGCTGTGTATTAGTAATGGTGATGATGGCAGCAGTGGTAGTAGTTACTGCAGTGATTTTAACAAAAAAAAAATTGGCCTGATTTTGTAAAATTAATATTGAATCCATGTTGGAGACTTACAAAAGATAGTGGTCACTTTCTGCCACTAGCATCATTTTCAGTAGTTTCAGGTTTTGGTTCAAGTTTTTCATTTGTATATATTCCCTAAACACCAAGATGGGTTCTCATCATTTATGGCATAAATCATTTTGAAGCTAAGACAATTTATTCTGGGATATGATTTCAAGCCCTTGGGGTCAAGGTCATGATTCTATTTTTAAAAAATGTACATAACCATTTTTCCATTGCTTATATTGTACAACTCTTGTCATTCCTATTATTCATAATTGGGATAAATAATTATGAGGCAAAGGCAATTCATTCAGTAGCACCCTCTCAAGCCCCTTTGACCTTGGGGTTAAGGTTCACGCGTGGGGTGAAAAGTTGTGATGCTAAGGCAGTTCATGCTGAGATGTATTTATATGCCCCTTTGAGTTTTGGGCTAAGGTTCATACTTGGGATAAATAATTATGAAGCTAGGACAATTCGTGTTAAGATATGTTTATATGCCCATCTGACCTTGGGGCCATGGTTCATACTTGGAATGAATAATTACGTAGCTTGAACAATTCATTGTGATGATTACAAGCCCCTTTTAACCTAGATGTTAAGGTTTATAATGAATAATGATAAGGTTGGGACAGTTCATTCTGCAGTATGCTTGGATCAGAGTCAGGTCATTAATGTAAAGGTTTTGTTTCAAAACTTGTCATTTCTTAGATTTCCTAAACCCCTTGACGGGTTTGGAATGAAATAATATAAAACTAATGCAATTCATCCTGGAATATGCACAGTCAATCCTGTAACACCTTCATACCCCCACTGAACTTTCGATGAAGCTCTAGCAAATTCGCATTGTGGCTTCGGTTGATTAAATTTTTATTTGGTGATTTTTTCTAATAATGGATTTTGTTTACACCTAGAATGAGTCATTAAACTGATATTCACCAATGCACTTGCTCAACCTTTTGATGTTTTAAGCAATCCTTCAATTGGAGCTCAATGTGCAGTCCTGGCCTTCTTGTTATGTCAGTGTTAACTACTTTGTGTGCTATGTCAGTGGTTATCTTAATTGTGTTTCACCTTTTCTCATTGCAAAAATGAACTTTGTTTTAGATGCTTATGTACATTTGACTTATGCATCATTTATTTCAGACAAGGCACCAAAGGAGAAGAAGCCACGAAAACCCAAGAAGAGAGACTGGGATGGTTCAGATGAGGAAACAAAACCCAAGAAGGGAAGAAAGCCAGGAAAGAAAGCTGCCAGAATGAACTCAGACGAGTCAGAGGATGAGTTCATTCCGAAGAAGAAAAGCACAGCTGCTAAGAAGGTTTGTGGTCGAATGTTTAAACAATTGAATCGAAGAAAACAAAAAGAATAAAAGAAGGCTATTGTTACCACAGGGATCCATGGTGGTTTAGAGGTTACAAAAGGGATCTTTGGTGGTTTAGAGGTTACAAAAGGGATCTTTGGTGGTTTAGAGGTTACAAAAGGGGTCAATGGTGGTTTGGAGGTTACAAAAGGGATCCATTGTGGTTTAGAGGTTACAAAAGGGATCCATGGTGGTTTAGAGGTTACAAAAGGGATCCATTGTGGTTTAGAGGTTACAAAAGGGATCCTTGGTGGTTTAGAGGTTACAAAAGGGATCCTTGGTGGTTTGGAGGTTACAAAAGGGATCCTTGGTGGTTTAGAGGTTAGCTTGTCAGACCAACATCAGAGGTTACAATTATATCCAAATGAGCCTGGTGCTGCTGCTTTGGTGTGTTCTGGGCAAGGTACTTTGGTGTGTTCTGGGCATGGTACTTTGGTGTCTTCTGGGCATGGTACTTTGGTGTCTTCTGGGCAAGATACTTTGGTGTCTTCTGGGCAAGTTACTTTAGTTTTTTCTGGGCAAGGTTCTTTGCTTCAACAGATTTTGTACAACCATATCTTGGAAGGTTTGCCTGGAAAACTCCTTAAATTATGTAATTGTTGGGAATACAAGACATAACTATTAAAAATGTATCACTTTAAATTCAGAAATTATGCTATTTACATATTTTCAGAAAGGAATTTTTAAAAGAATTAATAATATGGTGGATAAAATGACACAACACAGTTATCAAATGGAGAAGCATCTCTTTCCTGTATTGGTGTTCTTAATAATTGTAATAGTAATAAACCCAAAATAACATGGACAAGTTTAAATATTTTGTGAGATTATATTAATTTGTGAATAAATAGGAAACAAATAAACAATTTACCAAACTAAGTCTTGAAGATGTATCATGCCTTTGAGAACATAAAAAATTCTTTAATGACCTAGACTAAATTTTCTCTACGACTGAGTGCAAATCCTTCAGACATGCAAAGAACATAAAAAACTTGACCCACTTGCATAATTTATTTTGATGACTGCTCTGGTGGCCTAGTGGTTAGATAAGCTATGCGGGAGGTCTTGGGTTCAAACCCTGGCGGAGTCATCCCAAACAGGGTTTGTACTGTCTTTAAAGATCTTTGAGAGTTTGGGGAAAATGAGGTAGCATTTTTAAGACCCTGAGGTCTTTAAAAATCTTTGAAAATTGAAATAAACCCAAATTTTTTAATTTCTTTCCATAATCACAAATAAAATTGTCTAAAGTTGTTAGATTCGGATGTATAGTCTGACTATACCAACCCATTTGTTTGTACCCCCCTACCGATTTCAATTTTGGAAAATTTTAATGTAATAAAAAGTGCAAGGAAATCATTCAATGCATTCATTGATTTATAATTTCAAACCTGACTGAGTAGAGTGGCCCTAACACCGTCATCATCTGCATGTTTCATTCTCAAGTTTACAGTATAATAGACGGACATGCTCGAGATCCATTTCCAGTGCCTGGACAAGTCTATTTTCAGCAAAGGGGTGTGTGCACGACTACAGATGTACATACATAAATTGTCTGCTTCCGATATTTACAGTGTCCCATCAAGCAAAGGAAAAGAATGAAAACAACAAATTTGCTTTTCACGTGGATTTAGCAAACGGTTCAATTTTTATGTTCATGTATGCAAAGGAATATATTTCCAGACTCTCAGCATTATGGTAATTTTCTGTGGCATGATGTTCTAGTGTTAGACATCACTATAAACTGTCACACTGCAGACATTATAGCGATGCAACTGAATTTTTTTAAAAAAAAAAAGTTAATTTAAAAATCCAAACACACATTTATTTTGATTAAATGTGAAACAGTAAACATCGATTGTGTGGCAATAGAAATCTGCTGACAGCTTTGATTAACCTGTATTGCATACTTTTGCAATGTTTAAAATTTCTTGATGCATTTTTAGGGAGTTTTTAGCAAAATTCTTAAGAAAATTAGAACTGTTAACATTCATCCATGAAACATTAGGAATTCTGTCTTGAGAGTAGAAAAAAGATCAGTAATTAAAGAACTAAATGTACATTACAACAAACTGCTTTGACAGCATGAAATATAATATGTGGAATACAAAAGTTGATGGATTTTTTGCACTTGAAAACAGTTCTTGACATAGTTTTGTAATGAATTTTGTACATTTCACTTAAATTGAGTTTAGTATGCTCACCTACATAGACAGTTACTGTCCATCCAGAACAGCTTGTTTTAGTTTTCCATTTAAATTTTTGTATTTGTGACCTTCCTTGCTTGGATGTGAATAGTGTTGGGCATACATTACAGAATCCTGTCAGAATAAACTTTTACCATCTGGTGGGTCTATCCCTTGGCATTTGCATGTAATATTATAAAAAGTTAAGACATGGCACCAAAACGATTATCTGAATAGGTGAGAAACATGCATCAGTTGTGCAACCTTATGTTTATTTCATTAAATCTCCCCAGTTTTCAGGTCCTAGCATAGTGATCACCTTGTCAGAAGCCTAGCATAGTGATCACCTTGTCGGAAGCCTAGCATAGTGATCACCTTGTCGGAAGCCTAGCATAGTGATCACCTTGTCAGAAGCCTAGCATAGTGATCACCTTGTCGGAAGCATAGCATAGTGATCACCTTGGCATCGTGTGCATGTCCATATATACATCTGTCAGTGTCTCTTACTTTCCATCTAGGTCAAAAGGCAAACTCTGCCGAAATGGGGTGTCTTTTATTTAGTAAATTCCTGTTCTTTTGTTTGTTTTCTTTCTTTTCTTTTCTTTTTAAGGACAGAGGAGGTATTTTGCAGATCTGCCAACCCCTAATGTTCTGCCCCAAGTCTTATGGAAATTACTTTTAAAACAGACTTACTGAATACAAGCAGAAATTACAGAAATACGATTGTTTGCAGTAAAATCCAGTTACTAGTGTATCCCTGTTGATATGGATCTGGCATTCAGTGGAATTAGTCAGAGAACCAGACTAACTTAACCAGAGTACATCTGAGGCTTTAAACTGCACATATTTTGTGTTGGAAAAACATCTGCAAGATCAAGCTTTTGCTTACTGTTTTTTACAAATGACATCAAACAGGCAATGGGTCAGGACAAAATGGTCATCAGACCTACTATAAAAAAGTTTAATAGTAGAGACGAATGAAATGGAATATTTACATTCTAGGGCGAAAAGACAGGAAGGGCAGCAATTACGTTTCTAAGATATCATGTGTTTATTTGAATATGTCACATGGTAGGAGAAAAAGATTTAATTTTTAAGGATTGCATCAAATTGAGAGATATCAAGAAGCTGTTGAACTCTGTAGTGTGTGGAACTGCAGTTTGTCAAATTATACTGGAGGCAGTTAAGGTTCAAGTAAGCTTTAGAAACTTTTGAGTTGATTGTGATGTTTACTGTCACTGCATCAGTCCAGAATTACATGTATGAACTTTAAAATGCATGTTTTCCAGCTTGAAAATAGTGGTACATGATGTTTTGTTAGATCTTATTAAAAACTGGTTCAACTTGAGGAAAACAATCGAGTGCCTTTCTGAGAATGTCTTGTATGGGTCTGCATTTTGCCCCAAATGATCAGTTTTAAAAAAGTGTACCCAGCATTTCTCTGTTCATTCCCCTGGGGAAGATTTCACCGATCAATAGAATCTTAATTTACAGATGCGATATCATACCCATGTGGAGCTGTGTGTGAGACATGTTACAGATTGCCTTATAATAATTTGAGTTAAGTTATGATTTATACATCGCTGTAGGATATTGACATGAGTTGCAGTATGCGGCAGTTTTTCACCATTTATTTGTTGAGTAATGTCATGACTTTAAACTTTGCCCTTGCATCGTAAAACAAGATTACTTAAGTAGCACCGTATTGGTAGAGTCATCATATGGACTTCACTTTAGTTTACTGTTTAATCTCTATTGCAGAAGAAAGCCAACGATTCAGAGGAAGACAGTTTTATGGCTGAGGACTTGGATAGTGTTCCCTCAGCACCTGCTCGAGAAAGACCTGGAAGAGCTCGTGCTGCTGTCAAATACACAGAAGACTCCGATGATGATTTTGATGATTTCTAAACTATGGCATCATCTATGAATTTGTCATCAGCAAATGACACCAGTCTGTTCTCTTGAACTGTCAGTGTTATCGATATATTTGTTAGTAATAAAATTACTAAATAACTTGGAAAACACCTTTGATGTAAATATTTTATAAATATAACTTGCAAGGGGAACATTTGGAAGGAGGCTAACTTTTATTGAAGAGCGCGCCTTGTCCTTCATTTCCCACCTATTTACATGGCCTTGATCTGTGAAAAAATTTTAACTCATTTTTGACACCAAATCAATATCTTTCTATTTTAATATAGTTTTGTAGTTTAATTGGGCAGGTATGTAAATAATAACAATGGCATTGTGGTAATTCTTGCGATCAAAATCTTTTATTAAATTATTTTTTGGTTATGTATTTGAGAAGTCGGCTAAAATCAATGTGTTAAACACCTTAGGAAAACAAAATTCAGAATGTTTAGTACTTTATTTTAATTTGAGCATGTAGACAGGTACAACTGTTATTTTTATGGATAATGATCATGTATGTCGGTACTCACTTTTATCCTGTTTACAAGTGATATACCTTTGATGTCATTCACGAGAAAAGTAACCGTGGTTTGCTTGGAAATAAAAATAGTAGTGTCAAGACGTAAGGTCCATTAGATCTTCCTGGTTCATTTTGTATTGATGAATTCAAGTTATGGTTTGTTGACAACTACCTAAAATACAATTATGGCAGATACTACCACATGGTATGAAGTTAGTATCACCTTATATCAAGTGTAATTCTTTTTTTTTATTATTTTTTTTTTTTTTACCATTGTTTTAATGAAAGGTCAGGTTATCACACAAGGCCGTAATGTTTTCAAAGTCTCCGTTTTTTAAATGTCCTTTTTTAGTCATTCAGGCATAAAGAAACTGTCATCAGGGACTGCATTTTGTTATTGCCACAAACCATCAAATTCATTAGTTTAAAATGTAAAGAAACTGCTTACATATATAAGTGTAAAAAGGAATAAAGTATAAATTCATAAAATCCTGTCCCAGCAGATTCGCTTTTACCCACAGATGTTTAAACCTCATAATATTTTCGTATTCTACAAAGTCACAAGGTATCATGCATTCATAGCCCTCTTTCACTATTCAGTTCTATCCTCATAACAAAAATCTGTTAAATACAGGCCACTTCACTGTTATTTTTCTTCTTTTTTTAAAGTCACAAATGTTTTAAGTAGTATTTGATGCCATGTATATATTTTCCTGTGAGAATGCGAGTGTGTTATGGATGAGTCCTTACTTGTTCCGTCACTGGGATTGGGGGGGGGGGTAATGTAACTGCTTGATATTATTAATATTAGGACTGGCTGCTTTTAGAATCTCTGGGAAATTATTTTTTCAGAAAACCATTGTGACGCACCTGAACACCCATTGTTCTGCGATAAGGTTTCCTCAGCCAACTCCAGATCACATATTTTTGGGCCAAGGGGATCTGTTACCAATCAAAGCTCTCCTTAGTGGACAAATCCTTTTAAGCATGTCAGATTAGTGAGGGATTACTGTAATAGACAATTCTGTAAAACTTGTCTGATTTAGTAAAGGTTTACTGTATTTATCTTTAAATGGCAGTGTTACCATTATTGTGCTGATCTGCTTTTTAACGCTAATATCTAGTGAAGGTATCCCTGTAACACATGGCTATTTTAGTGAAGGTTTACTGTAATAGACATCTCTCTAAAATGTGTCTGATTTAGTGAAGCTTTTCTGTAATAGACATCTCTATACAACATGTCTGATTTAGTGAAGGGTTACTGTAAGACATCTCTATACAACATATCAGATTTAGTAAAGATTTACTGTAATAGACATCAGTAAATCATGTCAGATTTAGTGAAGGTTAACTATAATATCAGCAAGGAGTTATTGTAGCTTGGTGGTTGGCACTCTAGACTCTAAATCAAAAGATAGTGTTCAAATCCTGCCAGTGACTTCTTAGCCCTTGGGCAAGGCACTTTACTCCTGTTTCCTCTTTTCAAACACCAAAATCCAAGTAAATATCAACATTTCCTAAGCAAATGTCCTTGATAGGACCAACATTTCCTTAATATATATAGATGTATGGTAAGGATATGAGAATGTAAATGACAAAATCACAAAGTTGTTGCTTTGTTTTCTTTTTGCTCGTTCATCTTTTTTTTACTTATTATTTTATTAGAATTTTATAAGAGTTGCCTATTTTTATGAGTTTCACAAGATATCAAGTTTTGTGTGTGTGCGTTTTGGAAATTCATTAATGTGTCTTGATGCTAGAGTGAATAGATCACGAGCTACAAACTAATTCTTGTGTTTCCAGCAACTCTTATTATAACTTATAGACATTTATCTTTATATGGCACAATGTTACCATTATTGTGCTAATGTGTATTATGTAATATACTCCACTGATTTGTTGTGTATCTATCCTACCACTTTATTTATTATGAACCTATCTGTCCTTTCAGAAAATCACCTATCAACTTTTATCCTACAAACAAATCACCTATCAACTTATCAATCCTACTTCCAAATCACCTATCAGATTATCTATCCTACTAAAAAAAAATCACCTGTCAACGTATCTGTTCCATTAGTTGCATTACTATGGAGAGAATTAGACATCACTTTTCTGCTAGTGGTGTTTTAGTCATTCACAATGCTAAAGCTTTGTTATAGTGGTGGCTTCAAGTGGTCTTAAGCGCTCACTGTTCCGGATCACTGTTTTCTTACTGCAGTCTGCGTGGGTTCGAGTCTTAGGCTCGGCTAACGTACGTGAGAAAGCATGCCAGTAACTTTTCATGGGTTGGTGGTTCTTCCCAGGGTTCTTCTTCCACCAGTTAATCTGGCTGCCATGTGTAGCCTATCTTGTGCTGAAAAATGGCGTTACACCCTACAACAACAATTATTAGTGTTTGCAAGAACCCACAATCACCATTGGGACACAAATATCACAGAACACTTGAGACACTGATATCATGGAATACTTGAGACACTAATATCACAGAACACTTGAGACACCTATATGATAGAACATTTGTTTATTTTAGAAGCTCTTTAGTTACTTTGCTAGTGGGTTGAATGTATGGAAGAATTGTAACAAAGCTGAGAAAACTATTTTACTGTGAACAAGATGAAAAATATGTACTGCTAAACTTGATGTCATGTGAAACTCATACAGAATTCAGATGCCCCATTATCACCATTGAACAAAAGTGTGTCAACTTAGAATAGAAAATAAATGATATCATACTGGCTGCTTGTGATTTTTATCTATACAACCTTCTTTTTTTCTTTTCTTTTTTTTTTCTTTTTTTTTTTTTTTTATTGAAAAATTCTTCAACATTGATTATGCATAAGGACTATCCCTTACCCCTTATGAAATTCAAGGACCAAACAGTTAAGGTTAACATTAAACATGTGTTTAAGATTGTAATAATTCTCATGCTTTCACATTTTACTGCTGGAAATGGAGTGGATTCCGCACATTATACCCATGACAATAAAAAATCAAAGTGAATACCGCACAATCCCATGGCAATGAAGAATCAAAGTGAATAACTGCACATTCCCATGGCAGTTAAAAAGCAAAGTGAATACTAAACATTCCCATGGCAATAAAGACTCTAGGTAAATACTACATATTATGCCCATGGCAATAAAGACCTGAGGTGAATACTGCACATTATACCCATGGCATTAAAGACTACACTGGACAACAAATTTTTACAAAAGTCATGTTACTGAAATAAAATTAGTCAATTCTTATCAATTTTTATGTGCTGAACACGAATATGACAGTCAAATTGCAAAATTGGCTCTAGTTTTTTTGTAATCTGCAAGAAATTAATGTTTACATAACGAAATGCATTCCAATAGTAAAAGGTCAACTGTAATAGCCTACCTATAAAAAATCAAGTCATTGACTACATCTTAGATTTCTTCGCCTGTCTCTTGTACAGCTGTTCGGGAGCATCTCTGAGGAGTGTCCAGCAGTAGTCAGCCAGCATTGTAGTGGACCATTTTCCCTGGTATCTTTGTTCCATTGTTGCGATATCTTGATGAAAACGTTCGCCGTGTTCATCACTAACAATACCACAGTTGCTAGGAAAGAAATCCAAATGGGAATGAAGGAAGTGAATCTTTAGAGACATATTGCAGCCAAGTTTCTTATACTTCATCAACATGTCTTCTACTAGTTCCTTATAGTTTTCTGCCCCAACATTTCCGAGGAAGTTTGTAGAAACTAGGCGAAAAGCATTCCATGCTTGTTTCGCGTCACCTTCCAGCAAGTTGTTGAACCGGTCATCTTTGAAAAGCTCTCGAATCTGAGGACCCACAAAAACTCCCTCTTTAATCTTTGCTTCGCTGAGTCGAGGGAATTTTTCATGCAGGTATCGGAATGCTGGCAAAGTCCGGTCAATGGCTTTCACGAAGTTCTTCATCAAACCTAGTTTGATGTGAAGGGGTGGTAGCAAGATTTTCTGAGCCTCAACCAGAGCTGGGTGTTGGATATTCTTCTCTCCAATGGCTACATTCTGCCTGTGAGTCCATTCCTTCCTCATGTAGTGCATTTCCCTTGCTCGGCTATCCCACTCGCATAAGAAACACATGTATTTTGTATATCCTTGCTGCAGTCCCATTAAAAGGGCAACTACCTTCAAATCACCACAGAGGTGCCAGCTGTACTTGTTATACTCAATGGAATTCAGTAGCTGCCTTAAGTTATCGTATGTCTCTTTCATGTGGACAGCATACGCTACTGGAATAGATGGAAGAATGTTTCCATTGTGCAAAAGCACAGCCTTGAGACTCAGTTTCGAAGAGTCCACAAATAGTCTCCATTCTTGTGGGTCATGAGTGATTTTTAAAGCATTCATGAGGCCCTCAATATCGGAACAGAATATCAGATTACTTTCCTTTCTGAAGAAAGGCTCCAATTGCTGGTGGCGCTTTCGATATGCAGTAATTGTGACATCTTCTAGAAGATTCCATTGTTGGAGTCTTGATCCTAGCAATTCTGCCTTGTTCTTTGATAAGTCCAAATCACGAATCAGGTCATTTAGTTCTTCCTGTGTTATTCTGTGTGGGGTTGATGATGCACCACAGTGAAAATCTGGATCACTGCATGCTGATGGACCAGGAGAAGAACAGGTCGACTCACCTTTGTCTTCGTCAGATGAATCAAGAGAATATTCTGCTGGAGGTTCTGGAATAGGAAGTCCCTCACCATGTGGAACTGGTCTCAATGCAGACGGAATGTTTGGGTAGACTATTCTCGACTTCTTTCGCTTCGTTATTCCGCCGGAAAGAGGAGGAACCAAGCAGAAGTAACAGTCATTTAGGTGGTTGCTTGGCTCTCTCCACACCATTGGGACTGCAAACGGCATTGATGACCTTTTACAATTCAACCACTGTGAAAGCTGTGTTGTACATGTAGCACAGCATATATGCGGAGCCCAAGGCTTGTCTTGGTCACCAACCTTGCATCCGAAGTAAAGATGATATGCCTTCTTCACTTGAGAATTGATACTTTTCTTCTGGTTGGCAAATGTCACTTCCCCACAAATATAGCAAAAATTGTCCGCGGTATTAACACACTTTCGAGGCATTACTGTTCTTTATTGTACGTAAATGGATAAAATAATAAGTTTTATGTAACAGTAGCTTGAACTGTCTCGCACAACGTCTAAAATATTTTAAATGCTGAACCTATCTGATTGGGCTTTATATAGTACACTGCTTACGTCAGCTTCAGCAGCCGCCTGGCATTAGTATAATAGGCCTACACATGTATAGTACACTGCTGACGTCAACTTACTTCAGCAGCCGCATGGCATTAGTATTGCATTGCATCAGAAAATGATGCAATCAACTGTGGATGATGTGAGCATGATGGTATTATGCAATGTTACATCATTATTCCGGATGTTGCTGCAGTCCTACTGGAGAAATTTACACAGTGAAACATAGAAAATGAGGTATATGAATATCTTCAAAACGAGAGCCAATACAAATTTTTCACGGTTATATTCGTGTTCGGCACACCAAAATACTACAGATTAGGGCCTTTTCAAGTCAGTAATGATTTCACTGTTGACCAGTGCTATTGGTGAATATTGCAAATATCCATGGCAATAATGACTTGAGGTGAATACCACAAATACCCATAGTAATAATGACTAGGTGAATGCCACACATACCCATGGCAATATTGATTTTAAGGTGTATACTGTACATTATACCCATGGCATATAAGACTATTGGTGAATATTGCAAATATCCATGGCAATAATGACTCGAGGTGAATACTACACCTTATACCCATGGTAGTAATGACTTGAGGTGAATACCACACATACCCATGGCAATAATTACTCAATGTGTATACTATACATTATACCCATGGCAGTAATCACTTGTGGTGAAGACTACACATACCCATGGCAGTAATTACTCAATGTGTATACTACACCTTATACCCATGGCAGTAATGACTTGTGGTGAATACCACACATACCCATGGCAATAATTACTCAATGTGTATACTATACATTATACCCATGGCAGTAATCACTTGTGGTGAAGACTACACATACCCATGGCAGTAATTACTCAATGTGTATACTATACATTATACCCATGGCAGTAAAGACTGGAGGTGAATACTACATACTTGTGGCAATAATTACTCAAGGTGAATGCCACACGTACCCATGGCAATAATGACTCGAGGTGAATACCACATACTTGTGGCAATAATTACTCAAGGTGAATACTACATTATACCCATGACAATGGTTCAAGTTGAATACTACACATAACCATGGCAATAATGACTCCAGGTGAATACTACACACCCATGGCAATAATGATTGGGGGGGGGGATACTATATAACAGTGTGAAACTCAACAAAATCCTGCAATTCCACAGGACCAGTAACATGAAAATGCAACTGGTCCTGTCCATAACCAACTGGTCCTGTCCATAACCAGCTGGTCCTGTCCATAACCATACGGTCCTGTCCATAACCAGCTGGTCCTGTCCATAACCATACGGTCCATTTCATCATACAAGAAGACAAAATGTAGACAATGATTCAGTGGTATGTTCAGGTAGACCTGAATATCCGCCGTTAGTAAGGTTATTTATGTAACGAATCATAGAACATAAAAGTATAACAAAAATAAGATACTTATATCGTGTTAATTTTATTGAATATTTATTAAATTCAGCATAAGATTGATGCTGTTTACTGGCCAGGGTAATGATGATTACTGGCCAGGATAATAATGCTTACTGGCCAGCTGATCCATGTCCATACACAACTCATCTAGAGGCTGGACATAATAATTGATGACAGTCCGAATAAGAAACAGGATCATTGTCCTTTGTACAGATATGTTCATGAAATTAAGTATGGTAAAGATGAGTTGGAACTGGATCCGAGTTCCAGCAGTGGATTCTTTGAACTGGAACTGGATCAGATGTGTGCTCATCAGCAGAATACAGCTGAACAGTTCGTTCAGTTCCGGATGGTGAATGATTTCCATTTCTGTAGCTCTATGAATTTTCACCGTCTTGAAATGTAGATAAATTTACCTAATTCAGACATCTGCGTCTTATAGCTTTTATATTAAAAAAAACTAATTAAACTTTTTACCTAATGTAAGTTTGTGATGTAATTTGTCTGAGTTTATCATGTTTTTTCACCTATATCCCTGAGGCTGTATCAGATATGAACTCTTCTATAATTCCAGGGCCAGCATGGCTGATTGCATTTACACAGGCCACTCCTTTTCAGGATGTATCGAACAAGTAGTGTTGCTCGTTATGTTCATACAAATGGTGTTGAAATTATTCGGGTGTGAAACAAATTTGGTAGCATTAGCTAGCTACATTTGGAGAGGTTTGTGTGACAATTCACTGAGCCACAGTCTCTTGTCATTTCATGATGCAGAATTGAACGAACTCTAACGGCATTGTCATAGTCTTTGCCTGCATCCTTTTTCTATATTCCAACCAAATACAGTAACCCGACTATTATTTTCATTTCATAGTGTTGTATTGATTTTGAATATTTAGTATTGCCTTAGCTTTGTTTACTTTGTTTTAGCTACTAGTGACTTACATGCATCCAAATACCTACACATGTTCACATAGGGAATCGGAGGTAGCGTGTGTCTTTACATATTGCATAGTTCAAGAAGAGTCTTTATTTGAAGTTACAAGCATCTAGTGAATGCAGATTGAACGCTATATATTTTCTCATCTGAAACATATGCACAAATGGTTAGCAGAAACAATTTAAAGTTCTTTATTTTCATTTGGTTTCTAATCTTTCTTTTATTATAAAAGAAAGTATAAAATTTGTAGAGTTCAACTGGCAATACGGACTGGCCACTAATTTTTTTTGTTCCAGTTCGCCATGAAATTGAGATGGTACCAGACCATATAACAAATCAGTTAGTCCTTTCATCTTTTATTCTATTTACTCCTTTACCTAAATTATTTAACTTGTTACATTTATTAAACACATTATCTTTGTACAAGAAACACATATTTGTAACAGCTAATGCCGTGAACCATTGAGCCAGAAAATTCTATGCATGGTCAGTCTCCAAATAAGAAATAAAATGACCAGGTCTCAAAAGCGGCAAACAACACAACAACTTTGTTTATGCTTACAAACTTAATCTTACTGACTTAGCTTCAAAGCATTTTATTTTTAAAGGATTATGAAAACTCTTTCTGACCAGAAGAATGTCTTTTGTCATTGATACACTATTCATATTAAAACCCCAGTGCCGCCGTTAGGTACAAAAAGTCGAATATACCAAATCGTCTTAATAATACCGAATCTTTCAAGATATTGGTAATGAATATCGTTGGGTGCCATTAAAACTAGATAGTATGAACACGTTTCATCACATTATGAGCATGTAATTTCTCCCTCGAACTGAGAAACCCGTACATTTCTTCCACTTGCTTACAAATTAAACCGATGTTGATCGGCGGCATATGTGGGGCAACCGATTTCAGTCGAAAACGGGAACACGATTTGATGACGTCACCGTTGTAAACATAAAACGCCAACACCACGCTATGTCGGATACGGGAGAGGATCCTTATGTGATAGGCTATTCTCACTTTGCTTTTGATGTGACGCAGTACTCGGCATAGCATTTACGAGTATTTGTCATTCGAAGAATGAAACGTAAATTATTTTTTTAAAGTCTGTGTCGCATGCTTACCAATTAATATCGAAATCCACAACATCTGGGTTCATATTCAGCGCAAGTTTGCCCTATAAAGTATTCTAACGCCCCTGCTGATCACCACTATTTACGTCTTATTTTTATCTAATGCATGCTTTTTCTTCTAAGATTCGCTTAAAAATGCATGCCTGCCTCACCATTCCCTCTAGAAAAAAATATTTTCCCGCCACGTGCGAATCTTGTTATTAGATTAGTATGTAACGAAATTTGTCGACTGTATCACGTCACTATTTTTGGAACACTCCCAAAAAAAATCAGAACTACGAGCACCTTCGGGGACTGAATGAAGAGGTGGCGCCTCTTAATTCTAAATGAAATACTGGAACGTCGTTGAAACCAAGATATCTTGATTAATTAAGAGAACAGTTAATAGCGGTATGTTGTTTTATTAAAAAAAACAAACAAAAAACCATTTCCTTCCTTCCAAAGTTAAGTTAGTTTGGACGTTATGAAAAACGGCTGCACTGGGGCTTCAATGACTAAAAACGCGCTGTTATTCCAAAGTCGCTCAAATATGTTATAATAGCTGCAGTAGCCGACTTCAAAGCAAATGCTTTGAAAGTACGATGTACTGTAGAGCCTCGTTATGGCCCCAAATTTTACATATTTGTCCAAAAGTAGTTGATCTGAGAATACCAATGCAAATATGTAAACAGCTTTTTTGAAAGACTTAATATACAAATTGATGTTTAAAAAAGTTTTGCACACGTGATCATGACGTCACTTTGCGTTGAAATAGCTATATTTGTACTTAAATTGAACCTATATTTAAAACAATATCAGCAGTGCAGGAGCAACCGCAGAATTAATATCGGGGGAGGGGGAGGGGACAAACATGTAGTGGTTAGCTATTAAGTTTTACGGATGTAGGACACAACATGTTTGTAAGTGAAATGGGAGGGGGGGACCCAATGCCTCCGTGGGACTTGATGCTACATGTATGTGGCATTATGCCCCTGTGCTAGACATTACTATAAACTGCCACACTGCAGGCATCGTAGCGATATGACTGAAAAATTCTTCAAGCTACGTTAAAATTCCCAATCACACATACACACGTATCTAATTTAGCTGCTTGTTTTCAGATATTAAAATGGTTGGAGAAAACATTGACATATTATGTTGTAGTTTTATAACTAGCTTTTGGTTTTTAAATGGCAATTACATTTTAAGTCTCTGGGCCGATTTCCACCATCTTCACACATTGCCTTCCATTTTAATCCATTTTTAATGCGGCCAAGGTAACCTTATTTCCCAAAATGCCTAAGGCGTGGGCTCAACTTGCTTACATTGTTTTTTTTGTTTCCTTGCATGAGACTTGTGCTTGTGGCTTATGGAAGAATTTTAGCTGAACACATGAATATATGATATACGATAATGTTAAACAGCCATAAGCTTTTGAATGATTGATAAAAGGCAAATTGCTTTATCTGGCATTAAAATATATTTAAGTTTTTAAAATGATTGACTATACGAAGTCCGATACATGTCCCGCAATTCTCAATTTTCATGAAGAGCGGGCAAATAACCAAAACCTTGAAACAATCACAAACACATAACATATTAAAGTTGCAGAGACCATATGATTTTGAGTTTGAACCTGAAAAGCTTCTACAGTGATATCGAACGTACATTCTCCCTATGAGTGAGTGTATTCATTTAGCACATGCACCCCGTGATGGCTGAGCAACGGGCAAAACGTGCAGTTTTCTTATATAACTCAGGAACTGTGAAACGGATCGTATCAGTCAGAGATTCTTGGCTTAGGATCAAGTAATAAAAAGGTAAGCTAGAATTCTCATTCTATGTTTGTTCTTTGAAATTCTAACTTTGTCGTATGTGTGTATGTAGACTCTTGTTATAAAAGAAATTTAAGGTTTATGGCAATGCACAGTTCGTTACAGGTGGGTGGGGCAAGGTACTTGAATTTTGAAGAAATGGCTAAAATAAAATTATGGTAAGAGTGATATCCCATTTCTTTCAATAAAATATCCTGCAACATTTAGCAGTGTGTGAAAGAAAAGAAAAAAGGTTTATAATTATAAAATTGCCATACCTTTTGTCCACAATTTTTTAATGCAATGTGCATCAATATCGTGTCTGTATGTAATGAAAATGAAACGGCACGGACACTAGTGAATAATCCATTTCGTGAAGTTAAGTGGATTTTATATAATACTTTAAGAAATTGAACACGAGTTGTTACTTTTGTCTGCACATACTGTTTGTAAGTAAAATATAGTTGTCAGTCCTTAATAATAATGAAACAATTTTCATATTCTGTTCATGCGGTTGTATCTTGTCGACCACAGGTGGTAATAAAGTTGTAACTGGGTAATTTGTTAAATAGTGCTAATTAATTTTTAAATATATTACTAAGTATTGGGTCTTGGCTTTAAATCTCTAATAGCATTCGTGGCATTCTAGTTATGGTTGCAAAGAAAAATGTACTAAATGTAAGAGTATGTTTGTATATGTTTGATTTCGATTTTTAACGTAGCTTTGAACAGTTAGTCATCGTTACGATGTCTGCAGTGTGGCAGCTTATAATGTCTAGCACTGGGTCTAGATGCCGCAGACAAAACATGATGTCCCACCCAGTCAACATTATCCTGATACCAGGCCGACCAGTCCTAACACTAACCTCTTAATGCTGAGCGCCAAGCGAGGAAGCTGTTAGTACCATTTTTGTAAGTCTTTGGTATGACTCGGCCGGGGATCGAACCCACGACCTCCCGCATCCGAAGCGAACGCTCTAACCACTAGGCCACCGGAGAAGGCTGAATGTGTAATGAATGCAATGTTACAGCACATTAACGGACACAAAATACTTGGAGAAACAAAAGGTCTGCATTGTGAGGAGGTACAACATGCATGCTTCTATCCTGTATATAAACGCCCACATTTACTTCCGTGTCCCGATTACTAAATAAGAGGTCGCTAGTTCAAAACTTGCGGCGGCATCCCCAATTTTCAAAATATTTATTTTGTATTTTTACGTTGAAACATTCTTTCAAAACTCGTTCATTCCAATTTTTTTAACTTATTATCCTTTTTTTGTTAAATTAATGGTGAAACTTGCTTTTATCACTCCCGTTTTAGGACTGGCAATCCCAGAGTCAAACGAGAGATCGCGAGCTCGAAACACGCGACGGACTCCCAATCTTGTTTACGTTTTTGTATGTTTATATTCAAACTCTTTTAAGCTCGCTCATCCCAATGTTTTAATTGTTTTTACTTTTATTCCCTTACTAGGACGGACAATCAACCTAAGTGTAAAAATGTATGCGATATTCATGTAAGGAACAAAATACTCCCACTTTGTTGATAGTGGGCCATAAGCTACCATGACTACACAAAATTGCAATGTACAACTTTGTGCACGGTCGTCAATCCAACCCTGTGGGGACTTGCACCCCTGATCGCAAAATGTAAAATAGTCGAGATTGCCACTTTGTCTTATGCTAACTGATAACTGATAGGAGCCTATGTTATTAATGTATATGAAAAAATTGTCCGTTCTGAATGGTATAGTGGTACAACACTGGCTTCATTTTTGTGCTGCTAGTTTCCATTTCGATCCATCTTCCCGCTCCGGTGGCCTAATGGTTAGAGCGGCTGCCTCGGATGCGGGAGCTCGTGGGTTCGATCCCCGGCTGACTCGTACCAAAGACTTACAAAAATGGTACTCACAGCTGCCTCGCTTGGCGCTCAGCATTAAGAGGTTAGTGTTAGGACTGGTCGGCCTGGTGTCACGATATTGTGACTGGGTGGGACATCATGCTACACGTCTGCGGCATGATGCCCCAGTGCTAGACATCACTATAAACTGCCATACTGCAGACATAGTAGCGATATGACTGAAAAATTGTTAAAGTTACGTCAAAAATCCAAATCACACACTCGACCGATCTATCGATATCTGTCAAGGTCTATTGTAAACCAACGGCTGCATTAAATCGCCTCTTTATATTCCGTCGTCCAACGCATCCGATGTCTCTTGCATATTGCTTGATACGTGATGAAATATGACACGAACAATAACTGTTACAATTGTACGCTTTTAAACGATGCAACAGAAAAGGAAGTGAAACAAAAACGTCTTAGTAAAATTTTGAAACTTCTTTAAGCTGCAAAGTAGAAGTTAATCAGGAACTGAATCTTGTGAATTAAATCCCAAATCATCAATGTCCTTAGGGCCCAGTGGTTAGATCGTCCGACTCGGATGCGAGAGGTCGCGGGTTGTAACCCCAGCCAAGCCATACCAAATACAAAAATGGTACTAACAACCTCGCTTGGCGCTCAACATCAAGAGAGAGTGTTTGGACTGGTTGGCCTGATGTCGGGATAATGTGACTGGGTGTGACATGTTACATGTCTGCGGCATGTTGCCCCAGTGCTAGACATCACTATAGACTGCCATGTCTATTAATGTCTTATCACAAGTCCAAAAGTATAGAATGTACCAAATGAAATCCACTAGTTTGGATGTCTTCATGTATCACGGTGGTATTATCGAGAATGTCTTTGAACGAGTCCTCGATAATCCCAGGGTAGTATTTTAGTCCAAACTGTCAATAAGCACTTATTTCCAATAACTTGGAAAAATATTCATCTCAAATTCTCTGAACACAACTGAAAAGTGATAACTCAGACTGATTACAAAACAGAAATATTTGTTTACCAAGCATTGTATATACTAAATTCACTTCTCATAAGACCCGATAGAAGATTCTGGAAAAATGATAATTTCTAATGGAAAATTCCGTCAAACTCGTAAACAAGTTCAAGCTTTGAACTAAAGATTTAATAAAGATCTGGTTCACATACAATCGTGGCAAAGATCAAGTTAGGCACAGCCCTTAATAATGACAAAAGTTGGTTCACGATATAATTAAATATACATAATACGGTATCAGTAACTATGAGAACTAAATATTGTCCGTTCTAGGACGGGAATGAGAACATTTTCAAGAGAAATAAAAAAAAGTATATAAAAATGTACAAAATTGAGATGAGCGATTTAAATGTCTGAACATAAAAATACCAAAAAGTATAACAAAATTCGGTATGCGGCAGCGAGTTTCGAATTCGCGACCTCTTGTTTGGCCGCCAGGACACACACGTGTCTTTGATATAAGATGTCAAGCAAGTTGATTAAAGAACCACACGTGTCCAATTCGACACACCTTAGAATCGACTGTATTAAAACATGGATGTATATATTTATAAAAGCCCTATTCATCGTAACTAAGCATGTTGTGCTATACTTGAACATGCACGGTTATGGACAATCGTAATATTCACCAGAGAAGGGACAACTTTCTAATCAACTATGAAACTGTTCCTTTCTAAAAATTAGTTTTATCTAGAACGAGACTATTGTCTTATGAGACGTCTTACTTCAACGACAGTCCTCATACTTGCAAGCAAAGTCAATACACATCATTTGTACATAAATATAAGGTATATTTATTCAATTTATCTAACATCAGGTACTTTACATTATTATTACAAGGGTATTAATAACGATGTACTAATATTGCCGACTATGTCCAGATGTTATTATTTACAGAACACGCGGTGAAAAAAGCGAGGCCACACGAAATGTTAACCAAGAAACAGTTTATTTGATGTGTAATTAACCATCTTCGCTAGACAAGGTCCCGATACGTTACCTCTATCTACCCCTTGGCGGATCGAACAGATATTTTTGTGCTTCGTGTCTGTGAATTTTGTTGGATACGGTGGCAAGCCACCGCATCCAATCAGAATGAAGTTGTTCAAATCTGAACACTGTTCCTACATTAGCGAGACAAGGGGAGCTCACAACTTGAATGGACTCGTACGGAATAAATTTTTCACAGCCATTTCCTGTGTACAAATCTTTCACTCAAATACACTGTAATGGCTTCTCTTAGGTACGTAGTCATACTTTTGACGTTAAACTTACAAGCATCCTTTTGAAGTCGATTGTCTCCACCATTTTCGGCCGATGTTGCACTCTATTTGTTAGTTGGCGTTACATACTAACGGAGGCAAGTCGTGAATTCCAATAGATCTTGCTAGGACAAAGTACTACAATATCTGCTCGATCCGCCAATGCCAATGCGTATATAGGGTTAACATATTGGATCCTTGACTAGTGAAGGTAGTATTTCACCTACATTAAGAATTTTCTTAGCTATTACTAGTACCGACGACTACTGTATTCTTCATCTCGAAAGTCGTGGAACTGTATTGGCTGGAAGAAAGTCGACATTGGCAGGTTCCATTACAAGACGTTGTGATATTTGTCACATGCGGCGTACGTGTGCATATGCAACGTATGACACTAGTTGCCTCTTGGTATTCTTTATGCCACACGATCATCACAATGCAATGTAATGATTCAATTATGTATCACTGTGATGTACTGCACGTGAAACGTGTTGGTTTAAACATAATTTATTGTCACAATTGGATACAAAGGAATTGGGAACAATTTCTAACAATTTAATTTAGACCTCACCCGACATGATACAAGTATTACAACGTATTCAACATAACAACTTAATAATGAAACGTGAGAGAGACAGTAATCACAATTTTAGTAAGTAATTGAAATCGTTCTATAGTGGTTACATATTTGCATACACGGTGTAAAATTCCGTATTTTACATTTGCATCGCCCTTTCGCCAAAGAAGCAAATCTAAGCTAATAGCAGTATATGATATTGAATGTAATTTTCTCATCAATTTTTTTTCATCAACTATGTTCGTTGTCTGCTTATTTGGGACATAACGTGATACAATGCATGGTGGTTTCAATCCCACCACAGGGACAAAAAGGTGTCAGCACGTTGAACACTGTAAAGATGAGCTTTAATGAACCTTACATCATGTCGTAAGAACGGATCCGTGCGGCACACCAGCATTTATAATCATTTCTCGTGAATAAGCTTACGATAGGTCACAAAATAAATTAAATTAAAGATTGTTCTATTGAATTGCAAATTTGACAAGTATACATTTCAATAAGTTGAACAGTTGAGTGACCAAAGCAATTTAGAAAAGATTGTTTTTATCAAAGTAAGTTTGTCGACACAGCTAAGCAGAGAGATTGGCTTGAAACTGGTAATCTCGTGTGGGCCACCTTTTGTTTTTTAAGAAATGGGAAGAATATGCGCGAGTTCACATTTATCAATGTAACGTTAATTGCCTATGGCACGTCTTGTAAATACCTTTTCCACAAAGCATTATATATACCTAGACATTTCGTGCACAGCTTTTAAAAAAACAACACTAAATAATATAACAATTTTCCATTTCTGTACTATATATAGTATTTGGCTATACCCCCACCCCAACCCACCACTGAAACATATTCGCATTACCAATAGCCCTCAAGACTATCTGCCCATGGAAGGAAGGAGTCCAAACCGGTAACATTATAGCACAAAGGAAGATTCGATTCCACGTTTCTCTGTGTCCCAAATATCAATTAACCTTTCCTATTTTCCTCTCCTAATTTAAATCTCGCATCTGCTGTAATAAAGAGTTAATTAACTTGATAAAATATAAAAGAAAATATGAGTCTTGTCGGATTTTATGTAAACAGAAAACACTTGTAGGCCAAGTTGAATGTACCGTTCGGATCATGTTGGATTTCACCCATGATGAAACGGTAAGTTCTGAAAAAAGCCGAACATTTTTATAATGTAAATTCTATTTCTTGACGAGACTTGGCCTGTTTTGCATATTTTTGTTATGCTGCAAGGATAATTGTCCAGTTAATTTTAGATTGTCTTCTCTTCCTCGATGATGGAGATTTTGGCTTGTTCTGACCTTGGAGTTTCAGCAATGGAAAAATGCAATATCATCTGGACATTTTAACTTGACACTGACGGTATTAAATCTTTTTTTTTCCCCTATACATTTCTTAATAAGGATAACATCGTTTCAGATGCGGCGTTTGGTTACTGTGGAGGGCACCTTAATAGTGTCAATGACATTGACCTTGGTTTTAGCACTGCGCAGAGAGATGTCTCCGCAGTTGCATACTCACGCAAGAAGGGTGATGGAAGAGGCGAAAAAACACTACCTGCAGCTTCTAGATACCAACAAAGAACTTGAACGGCAATTAAAAGGTAAAGGAAAGACAGACGAATAGACCGAAAGCAATTTTGAATATGTTTGTGTTAATACACTTGTCAGGAATAAAGGCGTTAATTGTTAACCGACAGGAGAGCACGTTCTAGTCTAGTGTATCGGCTTCCAAACTGCGAATAACTATCTGCATATTTTATCTTCAGCCAGAATTTTTTTTATGCACTCTACAAAAATGCTGCCGATATATATTATCTTCACAAAGTTTTTATTTATTTAAAAAATGGTTACATGCTTTCAGAACTGTACCTTTAATCAGCATTGCATAACCGCATTATTGCATTATTTTACATGTCACATCATTTTATATCTGGCACATTTTTTACGTGTCGTATTATTTACATCTTTCACATTATTTTTACGTCTGTCACTCTATTTTACATTAATGACCGCTCTGATGCCCTAGTGGTTAGAGCGTCCGCCTCGGATGCTGGAGGTCGTTGGTTCGATCCTCGACCGAGTCATACCAAAGACTTGTAAAAATGGTACTAACAGTTACCTCGCTTAGCGCTCAGCATTAAGAGGTTAGTGTTAGGGCCTGGTCGGCCTGGTGTCAGGATAATGTGACTGGGTGGGATATCATGCTACATGTCTGTGACATGATGCCCCAGTACTAGGCATCACTATAAACTGCCACGCTGTAGACATCGTAGCGATATGACTGAAAAATTGTTAAAGCTACGTTAAAAATACAAATCACAAACGCACAATATTTTACATCTGGCAGATCATTTATACATGTCACATTATTTTACATTTGTCATATTGTCTTATTGCACATCATTTTATATCTGGCACATTAGCGTCCGACTATGATAAGGTAGGTCGCGGGTTTGAAGCCCTGCCGAGTTACACGAAAGACTTATGAAAATGGTGCTAACAGCTACCTCGCCAAGCCTCAGCATTACGAGGTTTATGTTAAGACTGGTCGGCCTGGTGTCAGGATAATGTGACTGGGTGGGACATGATGCTACATGTCTGCGGCATGATGACCCAGTGCTAGACATGATATAAACTGCCACACTACAGACGTGTTAGCGATAGGACAAAAAACTTGTTAAAGCAACGTTAAAAATGAAAATCACAAACACTTATCTGGCACATGTTGTTGTTGTTGTAGGGTTTAACGCCATTTTTCAGCGCACGATAGGCTATACATGGCGGCCAGTATTAATGGTGGAGGAAGAACACGGGAAAACACCAGAAAGAACTACTGACCCACGAAAAGCTCCTGGCAAGCTTTCTCACGTACCCACATTATCCGAATCGGAGACTCGAACCCACGCAGACAGGTGAGATGTCAGTGATCCGTAACAGAGAGCGCTTTAGACCACTCGGCCACTCGGGGCCCCTATCTGGCACATTATTTTACATATCACTTTATTTTATATCTGTCATTACTTTACATCTGTAATATTTTGCATCTTGCATATTATTTTACATACTTTGTCACATTGTTTCACATCTGTGGAGATGTGGAGATAGTCAGATACTTGTAAAATACAACCATTGTATGCAGATGTACTCTTCTCACATCGCTTGCTCTAGAACCTGCCTTACTCGATGTGAACCAGCGTCACTTTATCGACTGGAATAATCTTGGTTGTACTTTGGCT
Organism: Sinohyriopsis cumingii; assembly: GCA_028554795.2. Classification (NCBI taxonomy): domain Eukaryota; kingdom Metazoa; phylum Mollusca; class Bivalvia; order Unionida; family Unionidae; genus Sinohyriopsis; species Sinohyriopsis cumingii. Next base: position 13,208,813 of record CM068833.1, read on the forward strand.
TTGGCGCCGTGACAATGGAAATGTTGCACCTTGTGTTTTTGGTTGTTGTTGGTGTACTTTGTTAGGCCGAATAGAAACGAACTTGCTTTAGAATTACATTAAATGAAGGCCATTAACATTTCTGAAATTAAGCGCACGACCGAACGTCCATTTTGATTAGGATTGGAAGCGAAGCACATTCCAGTGACAATTGTAAAACATTTGTTTCAATATATGTTATAGAAATTCTCTCTCTCTCTCTCTCTCTCTCTCTCTCTCTCTCTCTCTCTCTCTTTCTTTCTTCTTTCTTTCAAAACAAACACTAGAGAAAGTATGCTTAAAGTTCCGAGTTTGGTGTCAGATGGCATCCAATTCCATCCGGTACTTGTGAAGTTAAACTGACAGACACATACAAGAACGCACATGCATTGTCCGTTATTACGTTAAGAGCAATAATTTTTCGCGACTTCAACGCGAAGGTTAATTACATTGTAAATTCCAAACCAGAAAACCTTGTTAAATTTACCATCAGTTGTTATGCCACTTGTCGAACATGTAATGTGTTGTTTTGTTTTTTTGTTTTTGGGGGGGGGGGAGGGGCGTATTTTAATTTTTGGGGGGTTAGAGGTTTCCGTTTTTATAATTTATACAGGAATAGTAGAATTTTTATCTATTTTATGGGTAGGATAGAGAATATCCAACTGTAACAACAACAAAAAAAACCCATTTTTTTATATTTATATTTTAATTTAGAAAGGAGTATTTAACGTCTATATGTAGCCAACGCAGATATTTTGCTGGTGTGAATAAATTTGTTCCATTTTATTAATTAGTGAAGAAGTCGCATTTAAATACACAAATGAAAACGTGTACTGTGTATTTTGTATTGTGTATGTGCGCTTACTCGACAACTTTGAAAATGACTGTCTACTTTGAGAGACGGACACATATACGGGGAACGTTTTGGACACGTGCTCACTATGGACACCCGCACTTCAAAATGCTGTAACCCGTTGTAAAATTAAACTGGCATTGATTTAGTAAGCAAAATTATTTACGGACCTTAACTTTTCTCGATATATATGGAATATGTGGTATTTAAACAGGAACAGAATCGAGGAATTTTTTCTAAAGCGTTCATGTTTACTCATTTTATTGAGTAGATGACCGGCCGATACTTTTTAGTGCAATGACCCTTACTTGGGTGATTGATATTTAACTATATGTAGTGCTAGTTCGTCAGCCAATAGCTTTCTCCTTCATTTTGCGTTGACTGGACTCGTAATTATGTAGAAACATCCATATTTCACAATGTTAAATGCTTCCAACATTTCAAGGCTATAATCCTTAAAGGTAAGTTTGTGTTTGTTCGAAATATGATGAAATAGTTTTTAGACTGTTTCAACGAAAACGTTACGTAAATTTCCTCATGCGAATTGATATGGAGATGGAATGGCAATGGTTCTATATTATCTTATTGGTCCTGGGCAAGCATTATTTTGTTGGTCCTGGGCAAGCATTATTTTGTTGGTCTTGGGCAAGCATTATTTTGTTGGTCTTGGGCAAGCGTTATTTTGCTGGTCCTGGGCAAGCATTATTTTGCTGGTCCTGGGCAAGCATTGTTTTGTTGGTCCTGGGCAAGCATTGTTTTGTTGGTCCTGGGCAAGCATTGTTTTGTTGGTCTTGGGCAAGCATTATTTTGTTGGTCCTGGGCAAGCATTATTTTGTTGGTCTTGGGCAAGCATTATTTTGTTGGTCCTGGGCAAGCATTGTTTTGTTGGTCCTGGGCAAGCATTATTTTGTTGGTCCTGGGCAAGCATTATTTTGTTGGTCCTGGGCAAGCATTATTTTGTTGGTCCTGGGCAAGCATTATTTTGCTGGTCCTGGGCAAGCATTGTTTTGTTGGTCCTGGGCAAGCATTGTTTTGTTGGTCCTGGGCAAGCATTGTTTTGTTGGTCCTGGGCAAGCATTGTTTTGTTGGTCTTGGGCAAGCATTATTTTGTTGGTCCTGGGCAAGCATTATTTTGTTGGTCCTGGGCAAGCATTATTTTGTTGGTCTTGGGCAAGCATTATTTTGTTGGTCCTGGGCAAGCATTGTTTTGTTGGTCCTGGGCAAGCATTGTTTTGTTGGTCCTGGGCAAGCATTATTTTGTTGGTCCTGGGCAAGCATTATTTTGTTGGTCCTGGGCAAGCCTTATTTTGTTGGTCCTGGGCAAGCGTTATTTTGTTGGTCCTGGGCAAGCGTTATTTTGTTGGTCCTGGGCAAGCATTGTTTTGTTGGTCCTGGGCAAGCATTGTTTTGTTGGTCCTGGGCAAGCATTGTTTTGTTGGTCCTGGGCAAGCATTGTTTTGTTGGTCCTGGGCAAGAATTGTCTTTTTCATCAAATGAGATAGTGCAAGCTGTGGATTTGTTCCTGTTCAGATCAAGATTTTGAAAAATATATATTCTTCCTTTTTTGTCTTTCCAAGAAACTGTTGTTCTGTTTATCATTGTTTGAGGCTAAATTACATTTCAGTGTTAAAAAGTAGAGTTGTTTGGAGAACGTATCAAAAGTTAAATTGTGGATTTTTTTTATTTTTATTTTGCTTTTGCATTTTTATTTTAGGAAAACGTATCGCACACAGCAAACATCAGTCCTTCCACGGCAGAGACGAGAAAGCCCACAGTGTCTCGTTAGTATCGAGGGCTGTTGTAGGATCTGTGGACGCTTTGAAGAAATTGTAAGTAAATTTTCTGAACCTTGATTGGTCAAAACAATCGTAAACTTGTTTGAAACAAAGTTAAATCTAACATATAAAGAGCTTCATGACACATTTTATGACCATTAACCTTTCTAGTATTTCCTGAGTCATGTGATGCAGAAGGTATTCTAGTTATTGTTTAGATATCTTTGTGGAGGGGATGACGGTTGGGGGCTCCAGGAAATTGCTATTTCTGAAGCGTAGGACGCAGTCTCGATGTTACGCCCATTCGCAATTGTATTCAATGCCATGCACATGATCAGTCTATTGATTTCCGATATCTATCTTCACACGTTCAGAAATAAGTTGGAACTATTCAGCATATACAGCTTTTATCAGAAATGCACACAGTACCCACGTTTTTTGTTTTAGTTGAAATCTCGCTGATCAAAAACTGGCACTGCTAGTCAGAAGTCAGTGATGCACTGAGCCAAGAATGACACTGCTGGTCAGAAGTCAGTGATGCACTGAGCCAAGAATGACACTGCTGGTCAGAAGTCAGTGATGCACTGAGCCAAGAATGACACTGCTGGTCAGAAGTCAGTGATGCACTGAGCCAAGAAGGACAGTCCTGGTCACAAGTCAATGATGTTTTTAGCTAAGAAATACGCTGCTAGTCAGAAGTCTGATACATTGATCCAAGAACGAAACTGCTGGTCACTAGTCAATGGTCAGAGTCAAGAAGGACAGTCCTGGTCACAAGTCAATGATGCAATGATCCCACCAGGACACTCCTGGTTACTAGTAAATGTATACAAATGTGAGAATGTAGTATACACCGTACTTGGTAGAGGGTCGGACTCGTGTCACGTGTAACAAACTTATTGTACCCCAGGTCTGCTCCTGCCTCCTTCGGAATGGTATCTGGCTCCTCGGTATGTTATAGTCAATAAGGTGCTATAAATGCCGTAACAGCAGAACAATATCATAATCTTGTATGCAGAAAGTGGATAAATATCCTACCTCTTTGCACAATACGCATCACTCATATATCCATGCGTACCCCATTTAAATTTCAGGAAGATTGTGCCCCAAGAAAGCTTAGTGGATGCCAGGAAAGCACTTACATTCTCGCAGCCTTTTGAAAACGTACAAGTTTCTGAACAATACGTGGTTAGATAGTTGAAAACTCGACGTAATAATAGCAATCGGGCTGATGAAAGTGCTCGAGTAGTTTTGGAAAAGCAACTCGCTCTTTTAGAAGGCGAAATCTAGAGCTCACGAATGGAGCAAAAGGATGAGAAACAAATTTTCATGTTAACATTGTCTGACCTTTATACAAATGCAAGAATTCGTGTGAATGAAAAAGTCTTAATATTTGATCCATAAAATTCGGCTAATCTTCCAAGTATTGTCTTCTACTGACAACTTTCTCATTCAACTCCTCTCTCTCTCTCTCTCTCTCTCTCACACACACACACACACACACACACACACACACACAACTGCAGGATGGTTAACTCGTTAATTATATGTACTAATTTTAATTCTACACTGTTCTATTTAGGGGCTTTACATTGGATGAACTGCGAGACGGTGGGGTCTATGACATGATTCAGAAAGGATTTCAGGACATTAAACTGTGCAATAAGTACGATTATGTGTGTGATGCGGAGTCTCCTTATCGAACCCCAGATGGGACCTGCAACAATCTGGACAACCCCACATGGGGCAAACGCTTCGAACCACAATGGAGAATCCTACCGGCCGCTTATGACAATGGTAAGAATTTACTGTCCAATTTGCTTTCCAAAATATTTTCTAATGTAAAGCAAGTTGTTGAATTTGAATCAAATAGTTTCTAAATATTTTTTAGATATCTAAAATTATAATAAATTAAAGAACTCTTAAAACTACCGTGTTTATCCTATAACCTTGTACGAGTTTCTTGGAACAGCTCGTTTAGACCGTTTGTATCACATAGCATTAAGCAGTTGCTCGCACGAGTAAAAAATTCCAACATGTCCATGCACTTTTCATACGGGTTCTTTCCCTTAGTCTGCACGAAGCATAGAGACTCAAAATTTTTTATTTGTGTGTGTGTGTGTGTGTGTGTGTGTGTGTGTGTAAGAGAGAGAGAGAGGTGATTCATGTTCTAATTTGGAGTGCTGCCACACCACACCCCGACACACACCGTTTACTAAGTTAATGGTGAGGGAAATGGAATAATAAGCAACCAGAGAAAATGGCTTTATAAATGCTGTAAACATGGGAGTAATTAGCATTTTAAATTAAATGCACTGATGCGAAATAAATTCGTCAGCAGAGGTCTTGGTGAATAACAGGCATACGCCGATTAGTTTATTGAAGCTGCTGAAAATGTACATACATCAAAAATATTATCTAAATGAAACTCTGTGAAAAGCGATCTTCCGTAAAAAGCGATCTTCTGTGTTAAAGTACCTCGCTTACTTCACAATCTTCTTGAATAAATACTACACCCACATTGTTGTGAATGTCCGAAATTGAATTCAAGTACGAAACTTTGTTCTGATTTGATAGTGTATTTCTGCTAAAATACACTATCACATCCTGGAAACTATGGAAAGAACGCCGAACAAGCAAGAGTTTTTATTCTTGTGTCACGTGACTCGTAGATTCCTCTGTTGAGGACTTGGTGTGGCGATAAACAACTGAATTATTTCAAAAGAGCAGAGTTGATTTTGTAATGGCAAACACATATGTGCAGAATAAACTGTAATTTCACCTGCTTTAATAAGATGACCAACAATTTTAGTAAAGACTATGTTTGAGAATAAACTCGAATGAAGAAAAACAGCACAAAATTGTTGCAGCGGGTTTAAAAACTTGGCAACGTTTTATAAACTTTATACACTTGACTGCCCATTAAATTCACATGTGTGAAAAGCACAAAAGGAATCGAAATCATTTGAGCTTGCTCTATTTGAAATGTAAAGACGAAGTCAAGCTTGAAGTTGAACTTTAAATTGTTATTTCTTGTCATTCTGCATGCAATGAAATACAAGTGGTTGTCCATAGGTAAATAACATCCATTAAAGCGGGATTACCTAGTCTAAAAATGGTAACCAAAAAACCGGAATGACCCAGTCTGAAAACAGTAACCACGTGCGTTCTGGAGTTGAATTGGTGCAACTTCTACGTCCTGCACTACAATCACGTGCATTTCTTAAGATGTTAACTGTTCAGGCGGCAGCGAATCTCGTCTCCTCTGTGTTGTAAAACAAAAAGGTGAACACCTGTGGTAAATCCATAAAGGTGAACACCTGTGATAAATCCATAAAGGTGAACACCTGTGATAAATCCAAAAAGGTGAACACCTGTGTGGTAAATCCAAAAAGGTGAACACCCGTGTTTGTAAGCTATTAAACGATAAGCAAAACTTTTAACAATGCCTTGAAAAATTCTGAAACATCTATGCAGCATGTCCATGAATGAATTAACTCGATTTCGAACAAGATAATCTGGACATCCAAAGTTTGGAGGACAATTTAGTTTATGGTGCGTCACATTATATTTTACCGACGTCAAAAAATCTCTTGGAACTTTATGGAATCTGCACACTGATTGGATGGCACATAAGGGGTTCTGAAATGTTAACCTTTGTCAATGCAACGTAGACCGGCAGCAAAATGGAGCACATCACTCATACTGATAAGGCGTAACAGAGTGCGCGAATGACTAGTAACGGAAAATTATTTATGACTGGTATTTTCTATGCTCTCAGATCTTTTGACCAAATATTGTGCCTCAATATTGTTTGGGGTCATCAATGAGGGAACGTATTCTTTAAGCGAAGTCATTTATTTACTCCTACAGTGGTGTCAGTTACCTTTATATATTTGAAGTCAGTGATTTGTCCATGAACGTGGCCAACGATTCATTGGTATCCTAATTAATTTCTTGTTCTGTAGTTTTAAGTGATGGCAGTATTTTGTCAAGGAACTGCTGGCTTGATAGCAGTCTTCAACTGCAATTTTCACGTTGATAATTTACGGGATAATTTGTCTTCAGGATTGATATATTTGCTTCGAGACCGACAGTTCATTTTCGGGTCGGATGCAAGCTAGTATTTTCATTCAGACCTGAATATTTTCCTTTACCTCATAATGTTTTCATTTTCAAATAGCAATGTAATTAGTTCGTTTTGTTAGAAATTAGAAGTGTATATTTTTTCTCAAGCTTTCTCGGGGGCGAACATTGTTTTAAAAACTATTAGCTAACTGCACGCTTTCGAGTGTGCGTGCGTGTGTGTGTGATTTGATTTTCAACGAGGCTTTAACAATATTTCAGTCATATCGCTACAACGTCTGCATTGTGGCAGTTTATAATGTCTAGCACCGAGGGAGGAATTATGCCGAAGACGTGTAGCATCATGTCCCACCCAATCACATTATCCTGACACCAGTCCTAACACTTAACTCCTAATGCTGAGCGCCCTGTGATGGAGCTGTTAGTACCAGTTTTGTCTTTGGTATGACTTGTCTTGGGTTTGAACCCTCCCTTCCTGCATCCGAGGCGGACGCCATAATCACTAGGCCACCTTAGCTGTCGCTTTCGAGTGAGCTAGCCTCGCCATTGATAAAGTATACCAACACGCCTAACGTTGATTATGTCTTTTATAATGCATACGCAGTAGAAAACATCACATAACCGTATACCGTTCAATTTGAGATTGCACAGTTCTTAAAAGTAGATCATTAAGGCACCGACTATTTAATTTAAATATAAAGGCAAGTAGCTTAATACAATATTTTATGCTCTCGACTGTAACAACTCCAATTCCCACCTCTAATGCCGCGACGCGAATGCTGACTGGTATTTTGTGTTGCCCTGGTGTGCTGAATTTCCTTGCGTTGCTCCGTCAAACGTCGGTCAGGTTTTGTGGTCTTTTTAGCTTGTTTCCTTGTGCACTGTCTATTGCAAAGCCACTGTTGGCTCGGTCCATTACCATTCCACACTACGTACTAAAGTACGACCTACGCTTCTTAATGCAATATCTTTGTATAAATAGCTTCATGTTCACGTTTATCGCGGTTTCTTCTACATTTTTATCTGCAGGGTCATACAACTTTTTGGGTCACTATTTACTTCAAAGGAAACTTATCATTACGGACTAATTAAAGACGGCAATCATAATGAAACTCGTTAATAATTTATCATCTACTTGGAAAATAAATCTTCTCAGAAACAAGCGAAAAAGTGATAGTTTTGCCATATTGTTTACACATCGCACTCGTTACTAAACATACAAAAGGCAAGCTAATGAAAAATTGCAGGATGGTAACGTGGAAATGGAACACGTTGTAGAGAGGGGGAAGAATAAGCATTAAATTTAGACAACGCTCAAATATCCTCGATGTCCGTTGCTCCAGTTAACTCTGTGATCCACTTTCTCAAATAATCATAAAATACTTTGCACACTTTTACATGCAATGGTATTGCGAATACAAGAACATCTGGTGGTTGTTTCGTACTTTTTGTTTCTATACACTCCATGATTGTTACTATACACTCCTAAGATTGTTTCTATACACTCCCATGATTGTTTCTATACACTCCCATGATTGTTTCTATACACTCCCATGATTGTTTCTATACACTCCCATGATTGTTTCTAGACACTCCCATGATTGTTTCTAGACACTCCCATGATTGTTTCTAGACACTCCCATGATTGTTTCTAGACACTCCCATGATTGTTTCTATACACTCCATGATTGTTTCTATACACTCCATGATTGTTTCTATACACTCCCATGATTGTTTCTATACACTCCATGATTCGCGTCGTTTCGCAGTGCGATGTTCGTTGGCGTTTATAATACAAGCGATAACTATTTTTGGGTTGTAGAAAAATGGGAGTTTTTTTTCTTCTTCAAAATACTCCAACTTCTTAAAGTCTTTCCAAACGTTGAAAATTGCAAAATAAATGTCAATTTCAATTACAAACTTTAAGAATGTGACTACATTGCTAGACTGAGAAAAATCCTGTCAGAAAATCCAATTACTTGAAAATCAGAATTTCAAGTAGACTTGGTTGATTCAGGAAAGATGCTCGAATTCATTGTTACCTACCCACCTACTTATTGAGAGAGAGAGAGAGAGAGAGAATTAAAAATGTGAACTAAGAAAATTTCCTTTTACAAATCTACACTTGGCCCGCTAAGAGATAAAGAAATCGGAACAATTAGTTTCTTCCGTGCGGCGATATTCTAGAGTTTTTTTTATTGTTAGTAACTGGTCACATACAAACATTTTGCCCACTATGAAGCATACAAAAAACCGCAGAGTAATTTATAAAAAAGATTAACAAGGCTAATATTAATAAGCTAATTTTAAAACATAATAAGATTGCCGTAGATGAGTACAACCATTAATGATAACGTTAAACTTAAATTCATTAATATTTATGTTGTCCGCTTATTCGTACGTTGAGGAATTTGACATCACCGCGATGAAAAACGTCTGCCACAACAAAAGTTACAACTTTAAAATTTGTCACGTAGCTGTTCCTTCATGTCAAAGGTAGGTTTATTTTTTTTCAAACTATAAATCGAAATGGTATCATGTTTAGGACGATTAGAAAGGAGTCTGTTTCTAAAGAAAAAAATATTTTTGAGTATAAACAAGATTTATCAGCAGATGTGGAATTTTTGATGTAGTCATGTTGATCATTCCGGTTTTTGAGTCTGGTTACAGTTGCTTTTACGAGATACTCGCAGAAAATAGTTAAGTAATTGGACCTAAAGACAAGTCAAAAGAAAAGGATCATGTCTTGAAAAATCAAACAAGAAGCCATGTCAATATACAATTCCAACCTATTTCTTACAGTTAATTGGAAGAGAAAATACAAAGTGCATAATCCTTGTACTCGGCACGTCTCTTACCAACAAGGACGTCAGAATGGTGAAAATCAACAAAACTTAGTAATATAATTGTACTGAATATTTTAGAGTATCGAAAAGGTACAATGGGTTTGCAAATTTTGACTGGTTGGAGACGAACATGGTCACTATTTGAGGTGGAATGCTGTCACAGCTAATAGGCTAGAAATTGCAAATATTGCAACAGAATTTAACATGAACCTGTTCGATGCTAGCTACTAAGGGAGCAGGAGACACAGAAACAATACACGAATTCTGTTCAATACATGACAAGTAAAACAGATTCAGTGAGATAATGAAAGACACGATGTTGAAGATGTTTAAAAAGAACCGTTTAGAAGGAAGGAAAGAGAATAAAAGAATTCAACAATTAAGATAAGGTTAGAGGATTAAACGTAAATGGAAAATCAATATTGTTTGAATGACAACTATATTTGTGTTATAAAAATTGAAAGTTACATTATCATAGTGTTGCAACTTTAATATGGAATCGTTTACAAATACAATTGATAATATATTATAAAGTATCCATTTAATTGCAGAGGATAGATTTTCTTCTTATTGAAATACTTGTTATGATCACTTGGCAGTTGTTTGCAGTTGATCATTTACAGCTAAATCTGTGTTTTGATCGCATGATCAAAATAGAAGATGGCTCTGCAAAACCAAAGGAAATATATTAGGAGAAAACTAAATAGTCAACAAGAACACAGAAAAAGATATAAAATTAATGAATGAACAATTAAGAGAACAAGATTTGGTTAGTCTTGTGTTTGGTAATATGGATGCTGCTTTCGCTCCGTATTCTTCTTCTCTGTATTCTTTTACTCCGTATTCTTCTACTCGCCCTGATACTGTTCAGCAAAACCTAAACAATAGCAACTTAATTTATACCAGGTTCTTATTAAAGCAGGTAGTTGATAGGTATATATCTTGTCACTGTACTGCATACCAGTGTTAATGTAATTTGTAAATAACTTAAATATTGAGATAGATAAATATATATAGATGCTAACCTATGGAATATAGACAAGAACTAACAAGAAATCAAAGTGTGATGCATCTTAATCAACACATTGTGCTTCACGCAGTCAAGTCGTGGAATGCCCAAATGAAATGCTTCTGATGGCAGTTCTGTTGAGATCCTATATGCGTCATTCTTCATTTAGTCTGACGTAAAGGTTAAAGGGGACACTAACGAGCAGTTGTAAACAATTTGGGAAGAATGCTTATTAGAGACTAAACGGCTTCCGAATGTAATGATATTTACAAGTTGAGTGATTACAGCATTTTCATGACGTTCAGTTTTCTTACCACCGTCTGTGAGTACAAATACAATGGAGCAAATAATCACTAATGACAAAATGAGGAAGTGAAGCTGAAGAGCGCTAATGGAGGAAACGTTGGTACAGAAACTGTTCAGTTTATATGTACTGAATGAAATTTAGGATCATTGTCTATTGTGTCCTGTCATTCTTCGCAATATTCGTTATCTACAGTTATTGGATAAAACATCTAGGGTTATACAAGGTTCAAACAAGGATTATAAAATGAGAACATGCAAAACGACACAAATTTCTTATATAACGACCAATGCTGTTTTCTTTTATAAGCACGCCACAAAGCAGAAAATTAACAAAACATTGCCGCATGTTGCAAAAAAAAAAAGCCTTACACGAGTCGCCACGAATTAATCTTGACTAGTCTTGATGATGTATAAATAAGATGGAGAAATGATCTTGAGATGTAGTTGAATCACGTGACAGACAATTCGATTCACGTGGAAGAATTACCCTAGTATATTTTATACACTTGTATATAACGAAGCAAGAGTTTACAGAGGCTACCGAAAACTTGTTTGCCTAACAAAGAAGAAATACGGAACTTGGTAATTTGAGTGTTCACGATAGGACACTGAATCATCATTGTATCTGACTTGACAAATTTTGACAAGTTTACATGGCAATAGACTGCATAGCCTTTTAATAAATTAGCTGATACTCAAGAACTACAGATAAAAATAAATAAGGTATACGTGGGCACAATGCATCATGGTGTCGGAAGCCGAATGACCAGATAACAGTTCAATATTTTTCTCTTTATTTTATATCTCTTGACAGCCATTTTAAAAATCTTTTTAAAGAAAAATGAAGAAATTTGTTTTGGATATGGTGATTGGTTTTGGATATGGTGGTTGGTTTTTGGATATGGTGATTGGTTTTTGGATATGGTGATTGGTTTTAGATATGGTGATTGGTTTGGGTTATGGTGCTTGGTTTTGGATATGGTGATTGGTTTTGGATATGGTGATTGGTTTGGGTTATGGTGCTTGGTGTATATGGTGATAAGTGTACCAGGTGGAACACTATTGGTGCGGTTGAGAAAGGAAACTATTTGTTTCTTGGGAATAATGATAATACCGGAAGGAGGAAACTTTAATCGGAGTAAGAAAGTCCCATGTCAACAGTATATACGAAGTGGGTGAAATAAAAACGGTTCAACTTAACAGAATTGGACCTCGACTAGATTTCTAAAATCGGAAAAGTTAACTATGAAAAAGGACTAAGATTTCGTGTACAAGATAATAAAAAAGTTAATGTGAATTTAAATAAATGCAAATGTTATTCAGGTTCTTAAGATATTAAGTTATTTGCTAAATTTTGCAAATCGATTACGGTGAACAAAACAAAACTGCCCTTTCTCTTTAGACCAATTGGTCTTCGTTTGATTTAGGTACATCTATAAAACCGTCCATAACAAAGAGCCGTCATAATCAAATTACAGCCAAGTAATGCTAATTGTTTTGTATCGAGACGATATAACCAATTCGGATACCACCTTTATGATAGCGCCAGAAACCAACGCGGTGCTTGGTACCAACACTAAGCTTTTATTTCATTTAAATGTATTCAAAGGCACCTTATGTGTAGTGTTGCAAATTAAGAAACCTTTGCACTAGATTTTGTGATTGAAACAGAATGCAAAACAACTTCGACTGTGACATCATCTCTCCAACATTACTGTATAACGCGAAACGGCAGGAAATGACAAGATAAGATAATCCTGCAACAAGTTAGATAACTGGTTGGTTATTTAGTATTGTTGACCTGGAAGTGAATACTTTGTATCGTGACGATGGAAAACGAGGCAGGAAACCTACACAAATTTTAATCCTAATTGAATATATAACGTCAAATTACGATAATAGAAAACTCATTTATTTGCGTTTTAATGTGCACAATAATTTAGTTGCTGAAGGTTCTGTATCCTTTATATTTGACGTAAATTTCGTTTTGCAATTATAATAAATTACCTTGAGTTTTCTGATGCTTAGAGATGATGCAGTGGTGCAAAATGGGTTGGTACGTGTAACTCTACTCCTAAAAGAAAAATAAATACCAAAACTCTGTTCGCCTCTTCAAGACATAATTTATTCGATTGTTTTCTTTTTGTAGCAAGGTTGTCTTTTTAATGTCAAAAATCAGTATAAAAAAGGAATACTAATTGGTCGTGGTACATTTTAAAATTAACAGTAGTGGTCTTGTTATTATGTATTTTAGTGTTTTTACAACTTAATTTTATAAACAAAATTATCCAGACACTATTTGCAAAATACTTTTATTGTCTTTTGCTTACTTGAGATCGAAATATTGACAAGTGCTTTATTCTACAATATCTACTTGATTGTCTCCATACGTTTTAGTACTTTCCTGGTATGTCAATTAACATACAAGCTAAATTTAATTATAAAAATTTAAAATATTGCAACTTGAAAAATATAGTGCCTCTTTTGAAGTCTAAACGAACATGGCACCATCAACAAAATGTCGCCGTAAGCATTGCATCAAACTTGCTAACAACCTTCTTGTACGATTGTACAACGTTTTACCTTAAAAGTCGGTAAACGACCTGTTTGTACCCTCAATATTTAAAGTTCATGTTAAAAAACTAAACTAAATTTCTTTGAATTAGTACAACAAGATGACAACGGGTTTGATTTGTGAAAACTTGTTCCCTTTTAATGACATAACTATACATAACTAATTCGAGAATAGTTTACAAAGTTCTCATTATACAATTGATCGTCTGTAACTAGAGTCAATAAAGTAAAACACGTGATTATTTGCAGACAGATAACAAAATGGGTCACAAATACACTAGAACAACATAAATTGATTTGCACGTGTTTGCGCTGTCTGCAGTTAGATGTACATCCATCATTCGCATGCTAAATATCCTGCAAATTTCCTTAGTGTGATTCCGTCAGTGCTTCATACGCGAATGATGTTCCGTTCCTTTTAATCCAGCTGGATCAACAATTTTTTAATTCGTATGAACCTTCCTAACCTTGAAAAATAAAATGTGGTTGTGTTGTTGATTAATGATACATATAGAACATGCACCATTAACGTCGACTTTACAGCTTGTACCCTTGTTTGCGATAAATGTATCAAAACGTCTGAGCGTATGAAGAAATAATGGTGAATTTCATTATCGATGTTTGTAAATGGAACGCAACATTCAAGATATATATGCGCCCCTCTGACCCAAATGTCCTGTTAAATTCCCATACGACTCTATGGGGTAATCGGCAACGTTAAAACCCGATAGAACCCTATAATTACACTCGTAATGTTAATACACCTGAGCGCCATTTCTCTTTATACGCTATGACATTAATATATTAAAACTTTGAGTGAAATTCTCTTTTTTTTGAGCTATTTACGTTAAAAGTTGCTACATATTTGCCATATTTCAACCTTCAATCTTATGGAAGTATAAAATGATAAAAGCATATCCCTGTGCTATTAAATTCTTTCACACCAGACTCCCTTCCCCAACCAAAGATTACAGAAATTCTTTGACGAACTCCGTACCATTTTATATTTCTGTTTGATTGGTTAGTCATCTTGACTACACGGACATCATTTTGTTTACTCCTAATACGAGTGTGAACCTTTTTATAAGATCTCTTAGGTGGTGTCATCAAACAGCCTTCGACTGAATGTGGCTAGTGAAACGTCAACATTGAGGTCTCAGACTGATTTTGGTTAGTGAGGCATCAACAAATAGCTCTTCCATAACTATTAAATGTTTTGGCAAGGAGACGAAGAGATGCTAAATAAGGGCTGGTTGAAATAACGAACTGTTAAATATTTTGTCAGCCTTACTTGCCTCTTTGTATCTTTAGCCATGACTAATAGCAGACGAACCAGTTGTAGTCTGGTGTATGTGGTTTACCAGTATTGTGCCACGGTTGACTATGAGGGAGCTGAAAACAAACAAGATCCCAAGAAGTGGGTTAAATTATGGAGAATATTTAGTCATTTTATAACTTAAACAACTAGGAAATATATTGATTGGATTAGACAAAAATTTAAAGTTTCGTGCTTATAATTCAAATTGTACAATCATTTTGCAATTAAGAACATGTTTGCTATATAAATGAGGGTGTGAAAATAGTGGATCTTTCTGCCATTCTGATGTTTTGCGCACATTTGACGAGAGAATATTCCCCAGAAACCCTAATGGTGTCTGGAATTATTTGATAATAAGCAGCTTAGCTTTCGGTACAGATGAAATTAAATCTTTTAGCGTAACCTGCAATCATTCTGGTTATTGGTCGCTCGAA
Organism: Sinohyriopsis cumingii; assembly: GCA_028554795.2. Taxonomy (NCBI): domain Eukaryota; kingdom Metazoa; phylum Mollusca; class Bivalvia; order Unionida; family Unionidae; genus Sinohyriopsis; species Sinohyriopsis cumingii. The sequence continues at coordinate 13,224,032 of CM068833.1, forward strand.
ATTTTGCAAGCAAGACCAGGTCCGTATTCTCGAAATTTTTGGAACGCGATTATCCCAGAATAGAAAAAAAAGTTCTTTAAATCACGCTATTCATCATTGAAGTGTAGCATGACATAAAGGAACAAAAGTTGGTAAGATTTTTTTAAACATTTATCTGTTCTAACATTTATTTACAATTATTGGAATTTAAAAATTTCTGAACCTTGAACTTGAACTAGTGTCCTCGAAAGGTTCGTCTTCTAGCCAGGTTGTATAGTAAAGGTTCGTGCTGATTTTTCTTTTGTTTTCATTCCAGGTGTTGACACCCCACGAACTCGATCAAGATACACCAACAGGACACTCCCAAACCCTAGGACCATTAGCAATGTTGTTCACCGGCAGGAGGGAGACGCACCGATTATGTCCGATCGACTGTCGCTAAATGTATTCCAAATGGGGCAGTATTTGAATCACGATTTCATAGGCACTCCTCTCGAGATTGGTAAGTTTACCAGCCTCAGAGTTTTACAGGCCCCATCCAACCGGTAAGTTTTCCAAGTTACTAGATTTTCCCCATGCCTATCGTATTCAGTGAGTTTTAAAACCCGTGCATTTACAACGAGGTGCCAAATGTCCATTTTTCGTTAGCGCTCTTCATTCTTTTCTGGACGACACGTCGAGTCTAGGTCGAAAATTTGTCGCTCGAGGTGGAATGATATTTCGGCACTTGCTGTTGCTGTTCAGGACCTGAGAATATCGATTCATTTTCAGCGAGCATTACCACCAGTTAGTTAGCATTACCATCAGTTAGCTTTCGAAACAATTCTTTTGGATAGCCTGCTTTTTATTTCCAGCTTTTTCTTTAAACCCATAACGAGCCACATACCTTCACTATCCCTTGTAGGTTGGAGGAATTCTTGTATATAATTGGTTTGCCGCCCAAGTCACATTAATATTGACTTTACGTTCATACGGACGAGCCAAGTTATTGAGCGGTTGTACGTATGTTAGATTTGTAATTGTTTTCTTGTTTAGTGGGTTAATTCTAATTTTTAAACTATGGGAAATGATGATGGGATCTACCCTCACCCCTGAATACGCTCACTCTGAAGAGACTAGCGGCATTTATTAAATGGCACCGTCTGAAAGCTGTGATCAAGTTATTTTCTCGGCGACGAGAGTGGAAGCACATTCCAGGCAAAACCAAGTGCTTTTTTCCAAGGGGACAGTAATACCGTATCGTTAAGTGATTGCGCTACCGCTCCAAATTCGGAGGACAAATACCCTCAGATGGCAACAGGCAATTCACACAATCCTGATGTAAACAATACTGTATAAAAAAATCCAGGTCGCAATAAGATTACCAGGATGGTCATGATGCTGGAAATTTGATTCAAACTGTAAAAACATTCGTTTTTGGAATCTTGTAGGGTCTAGAACTCAAACCGAAATAAACACGTTTATCCGATATGACATTAGTCACGTAGACCTAAACTCGTACTCTCAATTTAGAACAAGTCACTCAAAATACAAATATCCATAACAGTATGAGGCGTTCTGTTTCTGAGGATGAGACCATTCTGTGATCAGATTATGACATGGTGGGATAATCGGGTAGCGAGCAGCGGATACCGGGTACCAACCAAAGAATATTTGTCACCGGTCATCGATTGTGGCCATTTGATCACTGGGCTCAATGCATGTCACCGGCCACCATTCGTTGAACACCGGTCATTCCAGGCTACAGATCATGTTGGAACGTCACAAAATTACAACTTAGGTAGTCACTCGTCATAACCATGTGTATCAATGCGATGAGATGTGGTGCAGCCGCCAAGTGCGTTGCAACAAAGTTATGAGAGGGCCCCGGGTGGCCGAGTGGTCTAAAGCACTCACCGTTACGAATCGCTGCCCATCTCACCTCTTTCTGCTCAGATTCGAGTCTGGGGCTCGTCCAATGTAAGTATGCGAGAAAGCTTGCCGGTAGCTTCTCGTGGGTCGGTGGTTCTTTCTGGGGTATTTCCGGGTTCTTTCTCCACCATTTATACTGGCCGATACGTATAGCCTATATTGTACTGAAAATGGCGTTAAACCCTATAGCAACAACAGCAAAGTTGTGAAGCTAAATAATTTATCACTCTACAAAAATGATCAATCTGCCATAATGCAGCGACATTACTGTGTAGCTGCTACATTACGTACATTCCAATAAAGTCGAATAGATCTAATATTTTGCTAATAAGTTTATTTTTCACTGTTATTACGCAGCAGTGTCCAACTATATTGCAACACATTCGACAATGATCAGTTACTACGGCTGTAGGGGACCCCGAGTGGCCGAATGGTCTAAAGCGCTCTCCGTTACGGATCACTGCCGTCTCACCTGTCTGCGTGGGTTCGAGTCTCGGATTCGGCTAATGTGAGTATGTGAGAAAGCTTGCCAGTAGCTTCTCGTGGGTCGGTGGTTCCTTCCGAGGTTTTTCCTCCACCATTAATACTGTATAGCCTATCGTGTGCTAAAAAAAATGGCGTTAAACCCTACAACAACAACAAAACATTTAACATTAAGCTATGGTCTAGACATATGGCCGAGTACATTGTGCTAAGGTCGACAATAAGCTGTACATACTGCTCTTTACAGCATTGTGCAATTTGGTATCGTGCAGCGAGACGACCAAGTAACTTAGCAGACAACGTGTTTTGGGTGGTCTATGGCAACTTTCAGAATTCACTAGCACATCTCATCTTCGAGTCAGTTTGGTGGTTGCTTGGCCAGTGTGAGTATCTGCCGGCTACGACGATATATATATATATATATATATATATATATATATATATATATATATATATATATATATATATATATATATATAAAACGATCTTTAGAAGACAATACAGTATGGTGTAACTGGATCACTTAATACACTGGAACAGTTATGATTCAAAACTTGGATAACTCACACTGCCAAAGAGAATACAAAATATATGCTTTTATCCAATCTGCATTTAATTTTCATGTTAGAATTATGCAAACTAATCGGACGAGCGTAACCAAACGATGAAAACTGGTTTAGTTGTGATATCTGGTTTTCTGCACACAAAAAACATTGCAAGAAACTAATTTAAATATTTTTACAACTTTGTTTTATACATTTGCAATATTGCAGTCCTCAAACTATGCACCTGTTTGATATAGCCCAATAATGCGAATGTATAGTAGACAACTTACGAATACGCGCAATAATCGGTCTTCTCTGCTTCTTGGTGAGTTAACTGATTTATTGAAATGGGCGAGCGGATCTAAATATAGAATCGGAATTTTCATGGTACTTTCCAAGTTCTAAAAATACTCTAAACATGTATTCATACCTCTGTATTGCTCTAGTTTTCCCGTTTTTATACATAATTTGTCCTTTGTATTGCATTCAAATACGTTACAATAAACAACTTGTATAAGATTTCTTTATTTCGATGCGGAAGGATTGAAGGAGTAAATTATCATAACACCTAGATGATGCGAATGTATATATAATTAAGAGGGAAAAGGTGCAATAATGACAATATTTCGAAAAGTAAGATTCAACGAATAGTGGAGTTGAACAATTTTACATGCATCACTACAAAAACGTCGAGTTGGGGAAACAATAGAAAAGGAGCATAGCTATACTTTTGTAAAAAAAATTGCTTACGTTAATATGCAGTATCAAATACGTCATGCATTGTTTTGTCTTTAGTATTTTAATATCCTAAGAATCTCTAAATGGCTACAATTTCCAGATTGAGGCGTAATGTATACGCACTTAAAGAAACCGTTTATAACTATTACACTTGGTTAAGGGGGTAAACTGGAGCTGACACGCCGTACAAATGCTACTAATGGAATTTAGGCGACAAGACCAATGCACTTTATAACCTTGAACCCACATTAGTCGCGTGGTGTTTTGTAGACAAAGGGATGCTAAAACAAGAATTAAGAGGTACTTTTTACATTCGGTTAATGTTAACTGATTTTAAATTGTTTCATTTCTGGTGAAATGGTTCATCTCATATTTTAAAACTGTCTGAACATTGAAAATAAATTGTGGATACTTGGACTCCGAAATTCGTAGACGAATCACACGCTGTTGTACTAGAAATCAACAAACTGTTCATAAATACAAGACTAATGTTTTAAAGGAGTTGTAGAAACAGGTGTCGTAGATGCAGTGGTGTTGTAAATACCGTGGTGTTGTGTTCTGGAGTACCTTGTCTAATCTTAATTTCTCTGCAACATGTGTTGAATTTAAAACCATTAAGAACATCCTTTATAACTCAAAATGTAATTCCATATTTTTGTAATCAAAGTTGTATTGTTTGGTATCCAGTCTGCAGACAATATATATACATACCTTCCGAGGTTCAGGTATTTTATTGTACATGATGTAAATTATATATATTTTCTTGCATCTCGAACCTGTTTGAGCTGTAACTGGGTTGGCAGGCTCGTTAAGGAAAACACTATTATTAGTAATAGTTGTATTATCATTATTTGTAGTAGACGTATTAGCAATGGAAGTAATATTAGTAGTTGCAGTGGAAGTATTATTATTAGTAGTAGTAGTAGTGGAAGTATTATTATTATTATTATTATTATTATTAGTAGTAGTAGTAGTAGTAGTGGGAGTATTATTATTATTATTATTATTAGTATTAGTATTAGTAGAAATAGTGGAAGTATAATTATTAGTAGTAGTGGCAGTGGTAGTGGAAGTTATTATTAATATTAGTGGCAGTGGTAGTGGAAGTTATTATTAATATTAGTAGCAGTGGTAGATGAAGTAATATTAGTAATATTAGTAGCAGTGGTAGTGGAAGTAATATTATTAATATTAGTAGCAGTGGTAGTGAAAGTAATATTATTAATATAAGTGGCAGTGGTAGTGGAAGTTATATTATTAATATAAGTGGTAGTGGAAGTTGTGTTATTAATATAAGTGGCAGTGGAAGTTATATTAGTAATATAAGTGACAAGTGGTAGTGGAAGTTATATTAGTAATATTAGTGGCAGTGGTAGTGGAAGTTATATTATTAATATAATTGGCAGTGGTAGTGGAAGTTATATTAGTAATATTAGTGGCAGTGGTAGTGGAAGTTATATTAGTAATATTAGTGGCAGTGGTAGTGGAAGTTATTAGTAATATTAGTGGCAGTGGTAGTGGAAGTTATATTAGTAATATAATTGGCAGTGGTAGTGGAAGTAATATTAGTAATATTAGTGGTAGTGGAAGTTATATTAGTAATATAAGTGGCAGTGGTAGTGGAAGTAATATTAGTAATATTAGTGGCAGTGGTAGTGGAAGTTATATTAGTAATATTAGTGGCAGTGGTAGTGGAAGTTATATTAGTAATATTAGTGGCAGTGGTAGTGGAAGTTATATTAGTAATATTAGTGGCAGTGGTAGTGGAAGTTATATTAGTAATATAATTGGCAGTGGTAGTGGAAGTTATATTAGTAATATTAGTGGCAGTGGTAGTGGAAGTTATTAGTAATATTAGTGGCAGTGGTAGTGGAAGTTATATTAGTAATATTAGTGGCAGTGGTAGTGGAAGTTATATTAGTAATATTAGTGGCAGTGGTAGTGGAAGTTATATTAGTAATATTAGTGGCAGTGGTAGTGGAAGTTATATTAGTAATATAATTGGCAGTGGTAGTGGAAGTAATATTAGTGGCAGTGGTAGTGGAAGTTATTAGTAATATTAGTGGCAGTGGTAGTGGAAGTTATATTAGTAATATTAGTGGCAGTGGTAGTGGAAGTAATATTAGTAATATTAGTGGCAGTGGTAGAGGAAGTAATATTAGTAATATTAGTGGCAGTGGTAGTGGAAGTTATATTAGTAATATAAGTGGCAGTGGTAGTGGAAGTTATATTAGTAATATAATTGGCAGTGGTAGTGGAAGTTATATTAGTAATATTAGTGGCAGTGGTAGTGGAAGTTATATTAGTAATATAATTGGCAGTGGTAGTGGAAGTTATATTAGTGGCAGTGGTAGTGGAAGTTATATTAGTAATATTAGTGGCAGTGGTAGTGGAAGTTATATTAGTAATATTAGTGGCAGTGGTAGTGGAAGTTATATTAGTAATATTAGTGGCAGTTGTAGTGGAAGTTATATTAGTAATATAATTGGCAGTGGTAGTGGAAGTTATATTAGTAATATTAGTGGCAGTGGTAGTGGAAGTTATTAGTAATATTAGTGGCAGTGGTAGTGGAAGTTATATTAGTAATATAATTGGCAGTGGTAGTGGAAGTTATATTAGTAATATTAGTGGCAGTGGTAGTGGAAGTTATATTAGTAATATTAGTGGCAGTGGTAGTGGAAGTTATATTAGTAATATAATTGGCAGTGGTAGTGGAAGTAATATTAGTAATATTAGTGGCAGTGGTAGTGGAAGTTATTAGTAATATTAGTGGCAGTGGTAGTGGAAGTTATATTAGTAATATTAGTGGCAGTGGTAGTGGAAGTAATATTAGTAATATTAGTGGCAGTGGTAGTGGAAGTTATATTAGTAATATTAGTGGCAGTGGTAGTGGAAGTTATATTAGTAATATAATTGGCAGTGGTAGTGGAAGTTATATTAGTAATATTAGTGGCAGTGGTAGTGGAAGTTATATTAGTAATATTAGTGGCAGTGGTAGTGGAAGTTATATTAGTAATATTAGTGGCAGTGGTAGTGGAAGTTATATTAGGAATATAATTGGCAGTGGTAGTGGAAGTTATATTAGTAATATAATTGGCAGTGGTAGTGGAAGTAATATTAGTAATATTAGTGGCAGTGGTAGAGGAAGTAATATTAGTAATATTAGTGGCAGTGGTAGTGGAAGTTATATTAGTAATATAAGTGGCAGTGGTAGTGGAAGTTATATTAGTAATATAATTGGCAGTGGTAGTGGAAGTTATATTAGTAATATTAGTGGCAGTTGTAGTGGAAGGTATATTAGTAATATAATTGGCAGTGGTAGTGGAAGTTATATTAGTAATATTAGTGGCAGTGGTAGTGGAAGTTATATTAGTAATATTAGTGGCAGTGGTAGTGGAAGTTATATTAGTAATATTAGTGGCAGTGGAAGTTATATTAGTAATATAATTGGCAGTGGTAGTGGAAGTTATATTAGTAATATAAGTGGCAGTGGTAGTGGAAGTTATATTAGTAATATTAGTGGCAGTGGTAGTGGAAGTTATATTAGTAATATTAGTGGCAGTGGTAGTGGAAGTTATATTAGTAATATTAGTGGCAGTGGTAGTGGAAGTTATATTAGTAATATAAGTGGCAGTGGAAGTTATATTAGTAATATTAGTGGCAGTGGTAGTGGAAGTTATATTAGTAATATAATTGGCACTGGTAGTGGAAGTTATATTAGTAATATTAGTGGCAGTGGTAGTGGAAGTAATATTAGTAATATTAGTGGCAGTGGTAGAGGAAGTAATATTAGTAATATTAGTGGCAGTGGTAGTGGAAGTTATATTAGTAATATAAGTGGCAGTGGTAGTGGAAGTTATATTAGTAATATAATTGGCAGTGGTAGTGGAAGTTATATTAGTAATATTAGTGGCAGTTGTAGTGGAAGGTATATTAGTAATATAATTGGCAGTGGTAGTGGAAGTTATATTAGTAATATTAGTGGCAGTGGTAGTGGAAGTTATATTAGTAATATTAGTGGCAGTGGTAGTGGAAGTTATATTAGTAATATTAGTGGCAGTGGTAGTGGAAGTTATATTAGTAATATTAGTGGCAGTGGAAGTTATATTAGTAATATAATTGGCAGTGGTAGTGGAAGTTATATTAGTAATATAAGTGGCAGTGGTAGTGGAAGTTATATTAGTAATATTAGTGGCAGTGGTAGTGGAAGTTATATTAGTAATATTAGTGGCAGTGGTAGTGGAAGTTATATTAGTAATATTAGTGGCAGTGGTAGTGGAAGTTATATTAGTAATATAAGTGGCAGTGGAAGTTATATTAGTAATATTAGTGGCAGTGGTAGTGGAAGTTATATTAGTAATATAATTGGCAGTGGTAGTGGAAGTTATATTAGTAATATTAGTGGCAGTGGTAGTGGAAGTTATTAGTAATATAAGTGGTAGTGGAAGTTATATTAGTAATATTAGTGGCAGTGGTAGTGGAAGTTATATTAGTAATATAAGTGGTAGTGGAAGTTATATTAGTAATATTAGTGGCAGTGGTAGTGGAAGTTATATTAGTAATATAATTGGCAGTGGTAGTGGAAGTTATATTAGTAATATAATTGGCAGTGGTAGTGGAAGTTATATTAGTAATATTAGTGGCAGTGGTAGTGGAAGTTATATTAGTAATATTAGTGGCAGTGGTAGTGGAAGTTATTAGTAATATTAGTGGCAGTGGTAGAAGTAATATTATTATTAGTAGCAGTGGTAGTGGAAGTAATATTAGTAATGGTAGTGGAAGTAATATTAGTAATATTAGTAGCAGTGGTAGTGGAAGTAATATTATTAACGTAAGTAGTAGTGGTAGTGGAAGTAATATTATTTATATTAGTAGTAGTAGTAGTAGAAGTAATATTATTTGTACCGCTCCGGTGGCCCAGTGATTAGAGCGTCCGTCTCGGAAGCGGGAGGTTGTGGATTCGATCCCCGGCTGAGTCATACCAAAGAGTAAAAAATTGGTACTAACTGTTGCCTCACTTGGCACTCAGCATTAAGAGGTTAGTGTTAGGATTTGTCGGCCTGGTGTCAGGATAATGTGACTGGACATCACCATAAACTGCCACACTAGACATCGTAGTGATATGACTGAATTTTTTTTTTAAAGCTACGTTAAATATCCCAATCACACACACACACACCCACACACACATGCACACACACATTATTATTAGTAGTAGCGGGGGTAATATTAGTAGCAGTAGTATCATTAGTAGTAGTGAAAGTAATATTATTATTAGCAGTAGTTGTTGTTGTTGTAGGGTTTAACGCTATTTTTCAACACACGATAGGCTATACATCGCGGCCAGTATTAATGGTGGAAGTAGAACCCGGGAAATCCCCGGAAAGAACCACTGACCCTCAAGAAGCTACTGGCAAGCTTTCTCACATGTCCACATTGGTCGTATCCGAGACTCGAACCCATGCAGACAAGAGGTGAGATGGCAGTGATCCGTAACGGAGAGCGCTTTAGACCACTCGGCCACTCGGGGCCCTTTAGTAGTAGTATTAGTAATATTATAATTAGCAGTAGTAGTAGTGGAAATAATAATATTATTATTATTAGTAGTAGTAGTAGTAGTAGTTGCAGTAACAGTAGTGAGACTGATATTATCATTATTATTAACTGTAGTAGTGAATTGTTGTTGTTGTGGGGTTTAACGCCATTTTGCAGCACATGATAGGCTATACATGGCGGCCAGTATTAATGGTGGAGGAAGAACCAGAGAAAACCCCGGAAAGAACCACCGACCCACGAGAAGCTACTGGCAAGCTTTCTCACATACCCACATTGGCTGAATCTTAGACTCGAACCGCCGCAGACAGAGGTGAGATGGCAGTGATCCGTAACGAAAAGCGCTTTAGACCACTCGGCCACTCGGGGCCCTGTAGTAGTGAAAGTAATATTATTATTAGTAGTAGTGGAAGTAATATTATTATTATTATTATTAATAGTAGTAGTAGTGGAAGTAATATTGGTATTAGTAGTAGTGGAAGTAATATTGGTATTAGTAGCAGTAGTGGAAGTAATATTGGTAGTAGTAGTAGTAGTGGAAGTAATATTGGTATTAGTAGTAGTGGAAGTAATATTATTATTATTATTATTAGTAGTAGTAGTAGTGGAAGTAATATTGGTAGTAGTAGTAGTAGTGGAAGTAATATTGGTAGTAGTAGTAGTAGTGGAAGTAATATTGGTATTAGTAGTAGTGGAAGTAATATTGGTATTAGTAGTAGTGGAAGTAATATTATTATTATTAGTAGTAGTAGTAGTGGAAGTAATATTGGTATTAGTAGTAGTGGAAGTAATATTGGTATTAGTAGTAGTAGTAGTAATATTGGTATTAGTAGTAGTAGTGGAAGTAATATTGGTATTAGTAGTAGTGGAAGTAATATTGGTATTAGTAGTAGTAGTGGAAGTAATATTGGTAGTAGTAGTAGCAGTGGAAGTAATATTGGTATTAGTAGTAGTAGTAGTGGAAGTAATATTGGTATTAGTAGTAGTGGAAGTAATATTATTATTATTAGTAGTAGTAGTAGTAGTAGTGGAAGTAATATTGGTAGTAGTAGTAGTAGTGGAAGTAATATTGGTATTAGTAGTAGTTGAAGTAATATTAGTAGTAGTAGTAGTGGAAGTAATAGTAGTAGTAGTAATATTAGTAGTCGTGGAAGTAGTAGAATTCACTGTCGTGTGCAAAATTACAACTATAAAGCTAATAGCAACAAGATTTGCTTATTTAGAATCAAATGGATACATCGTCTTTGTGGAAGACGGCTGGTTTAAAAGTTAAAGATTGCACATTCATATAACATTTTAAAAGAGGGACAAGTTTGTCAACGGCAGAATTATGGAAATCTGTATAGAGGTGAGGAAATATGTATATTTAAGGCAGACATCTATGATTACATTTGCAATTATTGGAAGCATATAAATGTAACACAATGTAATAAAAAGTTATGCGAAAGGTAACATTAGCAAACCCCGACTAGGAAAGGTGATATTTTCTGGGATCTGGCAATCCTCCATAATGAGGGCGTACACGTAAAGAGGGAGACAGGTAAAGAGGAATGTTAAGATGGAGGCAAATGAAAAGGACGGTGAAGAGGGAGACGGGTAATTTAATTGTCCTTACCTTTAGATATGTCCTTGATCCAAAGTTATTATATACAAAATGTTAGAACTGAACGCCTACAGGGTTGAAAATCTTTTGGTCTGGCAATATGTGTGCCAAATGCTGTTATCCCTACAGAAAAGGAAAAGATCAAACAAAAGGAGGTATAATGGAATCGAAGTTTGCAAAGTTGAATGCAAAATAACATGAGGGATTTAAATTGTTTATGGAATTACAATTACACAGAAAAAAAAAATACTTTAGACTATTTAAATACCGATATAGCAGAATATACAATATTTTAAATATTGCCTTCTAAAGATAAGTCAAATTGAGGACAAGCAACAAATAGTAAAGGGAGTATAAAAGGAAAAAGAACTCAAGATGCTGTAGGAAAGGAGATTAATTAAATGATGAAGACAGCAACATATATTTGCTGGATAAAATGTATACGACAGATTTAACATTATCTTGAATACTGCGCGCAATTTACAAGTTAGAGAAGTTCTCGCGTGCAGATAGTGCTTCTACAAACTTTTAGTGTGTACAGTGATCCCTTCATGACAATGTCGTAGTTTCCATGCATACATTACCCTGTAGACAATGTTGTATAATTGATTTGCTTACAGTAACCCCTTTCAGACCAATTTTTTTGTAGTAATCCCTTCTAGATAACATCGTACAGTTTCAATGGATACAATAATCCCTTCCAGACAAGATCATACTTTCAATGTATACAGTAATTCCTTCCGGACAACGTCGTGCACTTTGAGTGCATTCAGTATTCCCTTCCAGACGATATGGTACATCTTCAATGCATACAGTAATCCCTAACCAGACGATATCGCACACTTTCAATGCATACAGTAATCTCTTCCAGATAATGTCATGCACTTTCGTTTTGTAAAGTGATCCATTCAAGACAATGAGACTGCTCCGGTGGTCTAGTGGTTAGAGCGTCCGCCTCAGAGGCGGGAGGTCGCGAGTTCGAACTCTGACGGAGTCGTACCAAAGACCTATAAAAAGCATTGGTACTTACAGCTGCCTCGCTAGGCGTTCAGCATCGAGAGGTTAGTGTTAGGACTGATTGTCCCTGGTGTCAGGATAACGCTACTGGGTAGGAGATGATGCTATGTCTTCGGCATGATGGCCCGGTGCTCGACATCACTATAAACTGCAAGACTGCAGACATCGTACCGATATGACGGACACAATTGTAATGCTACGTTAAAAGTACAAAATCACACGCAGACACATACACCTACATCCACTTCCAAACAATGTCCTGCACTTTCGGTGTATACAGTGATCCCTTCCAATGTCATACACTTGCATTGTGTACAGTAATCCTTTGCAGACAATGTCATGCACTTTCAGTATATACAGTGATCCCTTCCAGACAAGGACGTACGGTTTCCATGCGTACAGTAATCCCTTCTAGACGCTGTCGTACACTTTCAATGCATGCAGTAATCCATTCCAGACGCTGTCAAATATTTTAAAAAGTTGCAGGTAAAAAAGAACAGGTTTAACACGTCGCAATAATAAAAACACAAGAGCAACCTATGACATAAATCGCAATATCGGTATTGCAGCTGTGAAGCAAAGGAAGTCATCTCATTGCACGTAATTGCAACATCGAAGCAATATAACATCTAACAATGTTATTGGAGAACTTAAACTCTTTATTTGCAAATGTTGCACGTAATCCGTTACCAGAGCAAACAAGAAATAATTGTATATCGTAAGTTTGAAATCAAGGTTAAATTTAAAGGTGGTGCTGCAAATCTACTGTTATCACGTTCTTTTCTCTTCTCTGCTGCACATCCACAGGTATACATGTTGGTCTTTATATTTGTTTGTTTTCTTCCAGTAAGACTTGCATCTTGGCCATTGTATCGTATCTATATCGTTTAAACTCGCTAAAGGTTTCCTCTTAAATACGAATTGTAGGAACCTCAATATTCTTCCATTTCTAAAATGTTGCAGCGTGTAGCCAGGTTAATTTAAAAACCATTTTCCCCACTTAGGATGGGAATCGAAATTTTTATATTTCTGTGCACCTTTCGAGCAACTTAAAACTCGCAACGTTTTTAGTGGGTTTCATAGCACTTAGCCCTTCTAGAGTGAGCTAAGGGGATACCTTTACAACTTAAAAAAAAAAATAAAGACCACAACACCTCGCCTCCAAGTAACACTAGTACATATATAACCCAATGATTTGTATTAGATCAGTTGTACATACATGAATAAGACGTGTATGGTTGTTTTGTTACAGACGAGGAGGGCAAACTGGACTGTTGCAAAGAAAGAACCAGGTAACTACGTGTGCCCCATCTAACCATCCATCGACATGCCCTCTAATTCTCATATGTACTCTTCCATTTTACCATCTGCTCATTACGTCATACATACATTCTTTCTTTATTACTTTTGTTTTGACTGAAAATTTACTATTGTAGTTTTTGGTTGTACATTTATCGGTCCAAACATCATTATACATAGTGGGCCACTTAAAACCTTACTTCTATTACTTTATTAAGGGAGAAAATAGAGATTTGTCACAGTGATCTCATTTTGGAATACTTATAATAAAAACCATATTGAACAAAAGGCTGTTTTAATAGTCAAGACAAGAAGACAAATTACGAAAAAAGAATAATAGGAATTTGTCCCATTTTTTTTTTAACAGAAAAGAATGTTTCCCAGTTTTAATCCCAAAAGGAGACCCACACTTCCCAGATGGCACGTGCTTCAATTTTATTCGGTCAGCGGGTTCCACCGCTAACTGTCGACCAGGTGAGTTTTGATTGGGCTAATTAATTAGATTTTAAATCTCTGAGTAATTATTAATCCCATTTTAGTTCACGTAGTTTAGTAATTATATTTATAATCTCATTTAATTATTTTAGTTTAGTTATTTCGATCTAGCTGTCAGTTATTTGTTGTACTTTGTATCTTGAGTTAATTATTTTAGATCTCGCTGTAATACTTATTAATGTTTATTTTTTAGATCTCATTGGGTGAAATATTAATTAATATTTGTGAGGTCTAATGAACGCATTTTGTAGCGACAGAGGATTGGTGTACTTGTGAACCTTGATTCGTTTACCCTTGATTTGAGAAATAAAAAAAATGTGCAAACTGAAAGGACGTTAAATTTTGAAATTGTGGCACAATATTATATTCGCCTTTCTGCCGAGCTATATAGTCCTTACCTCGTACATGTGCTCTTCATTCTTATTCATATTCTTGCTATCAAATGTAGCTTCCATATCAAGTCTGATGATAAATAACATTTTGACATCTCACACAGGTATCAAACAACAGCAAAACCAAGTGACATCTTACATTGACCTTTCCCAGGTGTACGGGCCTACCTTACAGCAGGAAGAAAGCTTACGTGATGAAAGCAAGTTGAATATGTATAGGTTTTTTCAAATCAACCGCTACCAAGTAGAGAAATCGTGCTAGTACTGATCCTGACATCTGCGTCTTCACAAACTTATATATATATATATATATATATATATATATATATATATATATATATATATATATATGAGAGAGAGAGATATATAGAGATATAGACATAGATAGACATAGATAGATATAGACATAGAGATATATATAGATATAGAGATAGATAGGTATATAGATATAGAGATATAGATATAGATAGGTATATAGATGTATATAGATAGAAAGAGAGAGATATATAGAGAGATATAGATAGATAGAGAGAGAAAGAGGCATAAATATATATAGAGACAGACATAGATATAGAGAGAGATAGAGATAGATGTATAGAGATATATAGATAGATATACATAAATAAACTATGTACATACAGGGATACAAAACTGATGGCAATCTTGTTAAGTTCGGTTGTTCTGCACACGGTATAAATACCGTTATACCAGGTATCATAAAGCTTGGTGAAGGAAAGCAACTTGACTATTACACGCATTTCACGTCTCACTAAATTTGGTATAAAACATCACGTTATAATTTTTTTCTTTTCAAGATGTGTTCATGCTAGACTCCTCAGAATATGATTGTTTGTATCCCTATTAATACCACACCCTATCAAAACAAGGTCACAGTGAACTTGTTTCTCATCATGTTAAGTATTTGCCGAGAACCTATTTTATTATTCATAAGCTAAATGCAATCATGTAGACGTATAATGTTAAAAGTAGGCCACCGTGACCTTGTTCACTTACACGTTGGTTGAATTTTGTTTTTAAAGTTTATTAATTTATGCCAAAATTATCGTACTGAATGATTTTGTACATTATTTTTGTGTCGCACTCTTGCAGGAAAAGACAAGAAAATGCGACCTGCATATCCCATTTTACTGGCTTGGACTTCACGTGTCCGTGTATTTTTTGGCAACTTAAGACATTTTATGTACCTAAAATCTACAAAAGCATCACAAACTTTGAATCATCACGAATCGTATTTGACGCTACATTGACTATAATTCAATCTCATGTACCGTTCATTCCAGACAAGACAAATTGTATTAGTACATTAAGGACAAAAGAGAACTGCGAACTATTTGTCTTTAAATACGTTACCCAATCATAATACCTAGGAATGCTACTACCTCGCAAATCCAGCCCTTCCAGATAAAACATTTTAGTTTATAAAAAAAAAAAAAACATCTAAATTTATCTACCCGCCTAGATGGTAGTCGGTCAGTGATCTCCCCTTAACATAGCTATTGGCGTTAAAACCTATGAATATCAGTTACTACCTCCGCTAGTGCTGACAAGCACGCTGACAAGAGACCTCGCAAAAGCCAGAATCAATGATACAAGTTGGAGTTCTCTCTTCACAAGAAGGTATACTATCTATATTTCAGCATGTCTCTTTCTTTCTCGAAAAAGTTGTGCCGGTACAATTTTATCCATACTTTGTCTTTACATACTTAATTTTGATTGGGCTCTTGCACCAGTGGGTAGCATATGCGACTTTAAAACTACGTTCGTGTTGTAGTTTTATGTTGACGTGCAAGTTCCTAAGGAAATGTATGTGTAATTCCACAATGACTGGCTACATACAGGTGAGTTTTCTTTGCTAAAACATGCAGTGTCCGGACGCCACGCTTGATAAAGCATTTGCCTGTATGGGTCATTCTTGAACCTCTTACAGGCAGTTTGATAAATTGTTTTGCAAATTCGTCTATTGTCCAGCTAACGCTATAAGGCATAGCATTACACCGACTTTCTAAAGATAAGTCAAATTGAGGACAAGCAACCACACGTTTATTCGGTCTGCTCTATTTGTCTTACATATTAGACCACGGGCAAAGAGCATAAACGCATGCCTAAGGGCGAAGACGTTATAAGCATTCATGCTCATGTGTCCCCAGTGAGGAATATTGTGACACAAATCATCTAAGGACTCTCCAGTTACAAAACGCCGGAACTCTGCAGCATCAGAGACAGCACCAGCACCTATGTCACCACCACAGGACTCCTCGTTGCTGACTATTCATTTAGGGGTTTTCCTATTCAGGGTTCCACTCTATAGTTATTGATGATAAACAAGTGAACGAGCAAAACAAAGCATCTTCTCCCTCTAGCGGTTACGTGGATCGAATATTCCGTGACGTGCCCCAACATGTTGACTCTGACGACATCTCCGCTAAAAACATTGCATATTTCCGTTGCGAACGGTCTAGGCCTACTACAAGGGATCTTCATGAACAAAAAGACATCAACACGCGTTCCCGGAAATCAGTCTGTTGTCCAGTCCGTCCAAACCGCTGTATATTTCGGCAAATATGGAGACCAGTCTAACCCACATATGGCCTAGCTGTACTCGCCATTGACGATGCCATGCTTGGTACTTCAGCCTCCGACAGATGTCACTTCTCATTTCTCTCCACCCTTGGTCAAGACAAGGGACTCTTTAATCGGTGACCGTTTGGAAATCACCGTTTCTACTTGTGGGTGCATCATGCGTTTTGTCAGTGGCAGACCTCGACATTCTTCGCCAGTTCCGTCTCGGATAACTCTAGATACGTCAACCTCACCTCGTGCATGCAGAGACGACGATGCTTGCTTTAGGGCTCTTTCACTTCTCGACCTCGCTATGTTGCGGGAAAACTCGGCCATCGATGCTTCCTTTGAAGACGTTTTCCGCCTTTTATCTCCGGAGATCTGCTCTCCTTCTCTTTCGTTATCATCCATTAGAATCAGTTTCATCAGTTGATCTTATCACGACGGAAGAAGAATCAAACTTAAACTACTTGTTCAGTCTGGCAGAATGGACATTTTGAACGTTTTACATCAATTACAAGACCCCAGCATCAACAGACTCTCACAAAGATGCTTTTCATGAACATTTCGTGGGTGGCTCTACTCTTGTCATACCCATGTTTTTCATGTGAAAACCCAACTTTTGACCGGGGCATCGCAGATTCGTATGGATCGAACATCTTTCAATGACACCCATCATTTAGTCAGCATTGTTGTAGCCGTGGCCTCTATATTCGACTTCGTACCGATGGCTGTTTTCCAACAGGCGAAACAAAATTCATCTTTTAACACCAAATTCCACAGTATATGTATGGGGGTTTGTCTCCAGAATGGTCCGGATCATGAAGAGTGCCGATCAGGATATCTTAGCCAATGTCGAGATCGCTGCTTTCCTCATACACCTTCCTTTAAGATCATAAAGCAAACACGATCACAATTCTTATCCCCTAACAAACTTGCTGCCAGATTGAAAAATACGCAGAAAAGCTACAAAGGAGATGGATTTTCTCGTCCCTCAGCTGCAACATTGCTGCAAAGATCTTTCAGGAAATCAACACAAGGACCCAAAGGACACGACTCGAACACAAACATCTGGCCAGTCGTCCTACATTAGCTCCTCATGTGGAAAATAGCGGTACCTCAATCTCTCAAAAAATGACATCGTCTTCACCGTCTTACTAACAGATCCATATAGGAGGAAGACTTCTGTTCTTTGCTACCGAATGCAACAAGATTTGCCACGACGATCACTGGAAACAAATGGTTTCCGAAGGACTCTGCATCACTTTCAAAACGCCTGTCCAGAGCCCCATCAGCTACAAGCTTTCTAACAGACCTTTCGAAGCCACCATCTTGCAGCAAGAAATAAACAACTTTCTTAAGGAAGGGGTGATATAAATGGTGCGGAATTTAAAATCTCCGTGATTTTTATTCCAGACTTTCCTTGGTCTCTGAGGCAAACTGGAATCTGCGCCCTGGCATATATCACATCGCTTTCAATCAATTTATTCACGCTACTTGGTTCTCGATGGAAACACTACGGCATATTTTGAACGTCGTTCAGAAGGGAGATTTCGCTATTCACGTCCCGAATTACGTTCTCCAGATATTTCTTCGTTTTACCTACAACATCGTTTACAAATTCCGAGCACTTGCATTTATGTACTAAATATCATTCCCTTGGGCTTCGCTTGTCCAATGAACAGTGTTATGGCTCATGACCGGACCATCTCCAAGGCGGCAACATCGTGTTACCTGAATGACATCTTAAAAACAATCGGGTAAGTTATATATTAAAATACGACATGATAACCCTTGTCATACTGCTTACCATCTGGGTTTCTTCGTCAACCAGGACAAATACGGCTAAAAGCCGTCTCCTGAATTTGTTCACCTGTGTATGGAATTCCACGCACATGTAAACAGAGTACATCTCCATCAGAAACGGTCATCTAAAATCAAGACCATAGTGACTAGAGAGATTCTCTCCTCGCACTGGAATTCCTTCGCCTTCTAGTCTTGCTCAATGAGGCAGCCGACATTGTTATTATACAACTCCTTTATATGCGCCCATGACGAATATTATTTTATCCCACTGGAGGCCAAAGGTTTGCCCACTGAACCAACCACTCCCCGTCTGCATAAATGAAGTACGATCTGCAAAATGGAGCGACCTAACTGAGCTCACAGCGGATATAACAATACAAGTACAACCGCCAGAGATCATTCTGTGTGGATGCAAGTACAGACGGCTCGGGTGGCAGAGGGGGAGGAGGCACACCAACTACCGTTCTTCCGGGATGCCAGTGGAGTGTGGTCTCCCCAGGACTAGCATCTGCATGTCAATATTCTCAAGATACAGTCCATTTTCAAAGTCTTTCACTGGTGGGATACATTTTACCGGAAAGGGAGTCCTTATTCTGACAATTATACGGTGGTGACTTGGCTCAAACAGTATGGAGGAACCAAGTTCCCAGACTTTGCATACTGATGTAGGACTTTCGAAAGCGATGTTGCGTACAACAAATTCACGTCCTAGTTCGTCATAATCCTGTACGCATAAACGTAAATGCAGCTTCTGTTTCCCGGAACAATCAGCCGAAACACACGGAATGGTCTCTATCCCTCGGTGTTAACTCCGATATGCACACAATGGGACCGGCTATTGGTGGACCTGCTTACCACAAGGTGGAATACAGAGATCTAGACCTTTGTCTCGCCATTCCCATATCCCAAGCCTGGGTGGTCGAGGCGCTATCCATAGATTAAAACTGCCTGAACCCATATGCCTACACTCCAACACCTGACTCAAGTAAGAGGAACGAAGTGTCGCCTCATTCTCATTGCACCAATCAGATGGGAGAAATTGTGGATCAATGATCTCAGTCAGCAACGGAAATCCCCCCCCCCCCAAAAAAAAAGAGAATTGTCTTCTATTCAAAACACTACGTCGTTTACTTGTACGCAGACCAGACCTACTGAACATCCGGATCATATCAAAATGTCCCTCAGAAACGAACATTTCTCGCAACCAGTCGTGGAGAGAATTGCTCATGCAGCAAGGCCCTCTACTCTGAAAGTACACTACACTACCATTACAGGCATATATACATGAAACTGCTAAATTGCTCCTCCCTACTCCGACGAGGGACCGCTCCGGTGGCCTAGTGGTAGTGTCCCCCTCCTATGCGGGAGGTCGCGGGTTCGAACCACGGCAGTCGTACCAAAGACTTTTTAAAAAAAAATGGTACTAACAGGTGCCTCGCTTTGCGTTCAGCATTAAGAGGTTAGTTTTAGGGCTGGTCAGCCTGGTGTCAAGATAATGTGACTGGGTCGGACATGATGCTATGTCTGCGGCATGATGCCCTAGTGGTAATCATCACTATAAACTGCCACACTGCAGACATTGTAGCGATATGACTGAGAAATTGTTAATGCTACGTTAAAAATCTAAATCACACACACTCTTCGACGAAGAAACGTTAACACCAAGCACAATGAAAGATTACCGCACCGCAATAGCTGACACCTCTCGTCATCGTGGAGAAGTTATCGATTATACACGTCCAAAGACTTGTACTTGTGCCGAAATGGAACCCATCATGGGAGCTAACTCGGTTGAACAAACATTTGAACCGCGTTCAAAGACGTCTTTGGTTAACCTTTCATACAAGCACTGCTTCCTTCTCTCATTGGCGACTGGGCCAGAATCTGCGAAATACATGCCGTAGCAAGAGACCCAAACTACACATGATGCAGTCGCGACAAGACAGGACAGTTTCATTTATGATGGTTTATACTTTCATCGCCATGAACAGGCTTCCGTCCATGACAGTAAGACATTGGTACTGAAATCTACTCTGGACACTTCGACTCCCGCCAGCTAGAGGATCCAGTATGAGTCTTGAATTGGTACGCTAACAGACCGAGCCGTTGAGTTGAGGGATGTCTTTATTTAATATTTTTGGTTAGGTTTTGCATTTAGCTCGTGTTTACTTCGCATGCTATACGCATACTGTCATTTATAGAGTTAGAAAGCTGGGTGAGATTAATCAATCTTGGCAAGTTCTACTTGCATGCTGCAAAAGATGTTTATAACCCGTTTTTATCTTCGGCGACATTGATGATTTTTTAAACTTCATATTGTGTTCTGTTTATGAAACGTCGTAATTGGACCCATCTGTTAAAATTTACTTTTACGAACAAAGGTCACTATGTCTTAATTACACGTGTCGAGGATTTTTATGATCAGATTCGTCAGTGCCCTGTATTTCATAGTTTTCTCATAGAGCCCTTTCTTGCTAGTGCATTTGTTAAAGTCGGAGTACATGTTTATTCAAAGGTGAACTTTCTATATTAATGACAATACAATATGTGCGTCACGCCCGAATGTTATCAGTTTATTTACAAAAAGGAATCTGTATCATAACTACTTTTGGAGCACTCTGGATGAAGAGCGGAATTAAGAGCGACTTCGTAGGCTGAAATAGGGGTGACACCTCTTAATTTTAATCTGAGTATTTGAACGTTAAAATCAAACATGTTGATTATTTCAAAGAATGCTTGGTTAGCTTTTTCAACAAATCATTTCCTTCCTTCCAAACTTTAGTCAGATTGGAAGAATAGTAAAGTTTATTAAAAACGGCAGCATTGGGGCTTTAAGATTGCGTAAGATATTGCCGCTAAGGCTAGCATTTATTTATTTATTTGCAGACTATTTGCTGATGGATGCAGAGGGAGATGTGCTTCCTCCCCCAAGACAAAACAAATGTCATCTGATCAACACTGAGGAGCACTGTTTTCTCGCTGGTAGGTTTCCACGGAACACCTAGAGATAGTGTAGCCCCCCCCCCCCCCCCCGCACATACACGCACTCCTTAGCCTTTCCTGAAATATAACCTTGAAAATGAGCACGAAACAATCAGAATGTTACCTGGAGTAAATTTCCTTTATAGTTAGATGGTTAACATGATAGACTGGAATATTTTGAAAACTGAGCTTCTGGGGGATCATCGCCGTCCCCCCACCCCCCCACCCCGAAGATTCCGTCCAACACAGCTCCTCACCTAACTTAAGCCCTGCCTCTACCACCAGTATAACTCTTAATACGCTAGAACTTAATTGTCCATATTATTTTATAGTTCAAAGGTTAACGTCACTGACATTTCTAGAATCTAATGTACATAATGGTTATTAACTATTAATGATAATATGCAAGAGAAGACACTCGACATAAAATAAAGCGCATTCTGTTTGGCACGTATGGTTTGCACTTCCGAAAACGGAAAAAGTCTTCGCTTGTACTGATTTATATTCTGCCTCCTCAAAGTTGTAAAAAAATCAGTTGACGTAAAAAATATGGGGTCTATAAAGAAAACAATGCAGATTGCTCACTTCGAATATCAACTCTATTATATCAAAATCTGTTATCTGGGCTACATTTCACTAACGGATTCCAGTCCAACATACCTATCCAACCTCACCCATGTGAACACACCAGCAAGATACCTACGCTCCTCTTCTGACAATCGTATACTCATTATTCCAACTATGAAAACGAAGACATATGGACAACGTTCTTTTGCATACCAGGGCCCAGCAACGTGGAATGAATTGCCAACTGAACTTGGACACAAAGACAGTAATCCCATTCAAGAGTGCTCTTTAAACTCGCATATTTCGACAGCAAGAACAAACTTAAAAGACCAAATGTTTCATACCTTAAATATTTTCAGCATGTTTTCATGTTTTCTAATTTCATGGTGTTCGGTTTTTTTTTTGTTGTAATTATATCATTGCTTTTTATGTTATGTGTTGTCTAATGCTGTAAAGCTCTTAGAGCTTCAAAAGATCAGGCGCTATACAAAGTATTCTTTATTATCTGCTGACGTGGAATAAACTATAGGTCATTTCTATTAAACAAGTTGCCTTAATACAGAGTGTGGTTTTAATTACCTAGTGCAATATTTCACTGCAGCACCTGTGTGTACAATGTGTTTGTCAATATTACCGCAGTGTAGGTTGCCATCTTAAAATATTGTATCCAGTTGGTAAAGTGATAGATTTAGGCAGATTCAGCCACGATATATGCCTTTTTGGTTCAGAACAGATCGCGTGGTGATCTAGTAGAGCCGTCGCCTCGGATGCGAGAGGTCGCGGCTTTGAACTCCGGACGAGTCGTATCAAAGACAAAAAAAAAAATGGTACTAACCCATACCTCGCTAAGCGCTCAGCATTGAGAAGCTAGTGCTACGGCCGATCGGCCTGGTGTCAGGATAATGTCTTTGGCATGTTGCCCTGGTGCCTAGACATCACGACAAACTGTCACACTGCATACATCGTAGCAATATGGCTGAAAAAGTAATAAGTTACGTTATTAATCAAAATCATGTATACACACACACACACAGACCGAATCGACTTGGCCACTATTTATTTTTCGCCCTTCACCCCGGACTTTTTTCCTATTTATTCTCTTCTGGCCCCAGTCGCCTTTGTTTTACTTTGTTGTTCCTCTCGTTCTGTTTCAATTAAAATGCATTCTTCCCCTCACCCCTGTTGTAATGTATTCTTCTCCTTTAGTATTCTCTTCACTTCTGTTATCATTGTTTTCCCTCTCCCTTTCTCTCCAATCTTCTATCATAACGTTGCTCCTACTTCTCCTTTCTTTGTTTTCAGTCCTTTTCGTTTTCCTCTCCTTTTCACCCAAATATTCATCTATTACTGTGCATATTTATTTATTTTGTATTCTTTCACATTCTACAGGCGATGCAAGGGTACACGAAAATCCGTCACTTGGGTCCTATCATGTCCTCTTTGCTCTCCGTCACAATAAAATTGCGAAGAGCCTGGAGAAACTAAATGCGAATTGGACAAAAGAAAGAATTTTTCAAGAGGCAAAGAAGATAAACGTGGCGATGTACCAACATGTTGTATACAACGAGTTCTTGCCATCTTTCATGTCGACGCGTGCGTTGAAAAAGTACAACCTGAGGAGCAACAAATTTGGCTACAGCACTTCCTACGACAGCACCTTGGATGCCACAACCTCCAACGAATTGGGAATAGCTTTCAGGTAGAGTAACACATTTGCCTACAGCATTTCCTACACCTTGGATACCACAACTGCCAAGGAATTAGGAATAGCTATCACGGTAGAGTAAACAAATTGACTACAGCATTTCTAAAACGACAGAAAGATGCCACAACCGTCAGGTAGAATATTAAACCACAACATGATAACGAGATATCTAGAATTGTATCATGGTCGTCGTCCCTGGTATTACTAACCAATCAGATTTCAGAATTTGTTCACATGAACAGGTGATTTACTTGGCAGTTATCAGTATAGCTTCAGTTGCAACGATGAAAATATCTAAAAAATAGTGTCCATTCCTTGTTGGGGTGGTTGAGGAATTAATGAAAATTTGATATAACAATCACTTTCCCGATGTTGTCAGTGTAATTTCAAATAGTACGGACATTACGGATCATTAGATTTCAAACAGAAATGTGGATAGGGTCAAAGTAATCCGAATGCTTTCATCTGCCGGTACAGATGTTCTGTAAAAGTTGTCGAAGAACACACTAGTCTAACGAATCTCTACGTCCATTCAGACAAAAATATTATGCTGTAAAAGCTTCAGTCACTTTACGAGATGAAGTGTGACGCACACAGCGTTTTGAAAATGTTATATTTTCAGATTCACTGTTATTTCTATGCATATTTTCATATACATATTCATCAGTGAGCTATTTATTATTATTACTATTATTATTATATTATTATATTATTATCATTATTATTATTATTATTATTATTATTATTATTATTATTATTATTATTATTATTATTATATGCAACAACAGTGAAATTATCGTGTTACTAATAATTTGGTATAAGAACCCGGTTTAGGAAACCAATATTTCAAAGCAGTCGATCCTCCGATCTGTATAAAGTGAACTTGAGATATATCAATTTGCAATAATGGAACTAGTACCAAACATTTGAACTGGTCGCACGCTAGTGACTTTCCTTTAATTCCTCAGAAAATATGTACAGTACAACCGGGGGGCCCCGAGTGGCCGAGTGGTCTAAAGCGCTCTCCGTTACGGATCACTGCCATCTCACCTCTGTCTGCGCCGGTTCGAGTCTCGGATTCAGCCAATGTGGGTATGTGAGAAAGCTTGCCAGTAGCTTCTCGTGGGTCGGTGGTTCTTTTCGGGTCTTCCCGGGTTCTTCCTCCACCAATAATACTGGCCGCCATGTATAGCCTATCGTGTGCTGAAAAATGGCGTTAAACTCCACAACAACAACAGTACAACCGGAGATGAAACAAGTCTAATGTACCCCTAAAATAGTGTTATAACCAAATTTTTTTAAAACAGAAATGTGCAAAATTGTGAATGTATTTCACGTTATCCGATATTTCGTTATATCCAATTTCGTTATAAACAACGTTGTCTGTATTTTCAAGTAATAGCGTTGAGGCTGAACAGAAATAAAATCAACCAAACCAATAACCCGGTTAACCGGCCATCAGCAAACCGTCCGCCTCGTTCCGAAATGATATGTTCGGATAAAGATAGCTATCAGACTTTTCCGATATGTCAGTCACCTTTGACGTGTCCGACATGTCAGTCACATAGTTGCGTGACAATTAAATAAAACATTCGAAGACTGGTCGGAAATACCCAACAAGCAGGCGTTCGATTATATTTCATAATCGAATATAAATAGTTTTCGCTTTTTAACAGTTTCTTATTGTCGAAATCATCAGAAATCACGGTTACCCAGTAGAACGTTTACGTCGACAACTACAGAGGACGAACATCAGGCATCAAACCGTTCGACTGTTGACGATGACGATTTAAAAACTACCAAGTGTGTATAAATAACACTGTCCATTAAAAAGTCTTAGAAATACAATCTGATTAAAATTGATGGTTAATCGGTTTTGCTTCACCAATCATCGATCTTTAAATTTCCACCGATTCCCGATCTTACAATTGACCGTGTATACTATATACTCATCTCAAAACTCGTCCAGTGGGAGGTATTTTAGCCGAGGTATTTTCTTGGTTGTCACATAATGTTACACAGCGTGGAATATATCGGCATTATTCCCACAACAGGGACAATTTTTTTTTTTTTTTTTTTTTTTTTTGTAGTACTATCGGCACGACATAGTCCTAAGGAAATTGAACATTGAGTGTAGGACGGTATGAATAACAATCTAATGGAACGTGCTGGATATTAGTATAAATTTAGCATGGAATGGTAATGGGGTTTGGGGCATTATCGCAACGGACATGACATTGGTCGAATATAGAATTTAACATTACGATGACGTCCCTCTAAACCCTGATGAAAATCTGAAATTGCGGCCAACTTTGACATTAGCTAGACATAAATTCATTAATCATGTCGTCTATGCAACATCCATCTACATTGTTATTAAAAGCGAGGTCACAAGTCATAGTCAAAAGCAAGGTTAAAAGTCGTAAAACGTTTCCTGAGCGTTTGCTTGACATGACGCGCTTTTGGCGTTAGAGAGACCCAAAATGAGAGGAAATATGAAACATTTGAAATTCCTAGGTTGTATGCTATATTTAGAATATTTTTGGAAGGTACTTTGAAAATTCATTTTTGTTTGGCTTTATTCCAGGAATGCAACAGCAACATTGCATTACCTTTGTCAAAAACAGCCACTATATTCAGTCTTGTATATCTATGCTCGTAATGTTCAAATTATTGTTGTTAACCGAAAGATGTAAAATTTTCTTCAATAATCACTAAATACCATACATTTGTTTTGTTTGGGGTTTTTGTTGGGGGTCGGGGTGGAGGTACGTTTGTTTTTTTTTTTTCCCTTCTAAACCAGTATATTAATTGGTCACGCTCATCCGATTCAGTTACTTGTAAAATAGTGAAGAGCAAATATTATCGCAGTCGATCCTCTATATACAAGGCATTCTCACTATATTCAAGGGAAACAAAATAGGAGATGCAGTGTTCAGTGCAATGCAAACATAAATTAGTGAACATATTTACAGGGTTGTCAATGTGGTTAAAGGACTAGATTTGCCAATCGGGCGACTTGCACATTAATTCTAATAGCATAAAATTAAAATTAAAATACATTCATTCTCAATCCTTAACATGCTAGTAGAAATCGCTGCAATTATCAAAATTCTTACTGTCAAGAAAGCAATCCCTGTCTTTGCGTTTGTATCTGTCTTGGTGCTGTTTGCCAAACATAACCTGTAAAATACTCAAGAGATAATTTCCGCCTATTACTCTCCTCAGAACTTGGGAAACCCCTCAAGAATCTATAGTTTTTGGAAGGATAGACGGGAAGCCAGAAAGGCCTCGACCTGATTTGTATAGGATTCGAATTATAGCACTTGTTAAAGAACCGAACCATTACAAAATATTAAATGAAGTAAGCAATACAGAAGAAGAAACGTTCAGAATCAGCAGATATTTAAAAAGTAATTGTCCTGAAAAAGAGAAATGTTGTGCTCATTTTTGTCGTAATTCTTGACGCGGACTAGGTAATATTAACCAGATGGATAAAATCGATAAACACACTGTTAAAATTCAACACGCGTCCTTGAAGACAAATCACTCGTTTGTAGAACATTTATGCGGAGCGGTGTCTATCGTATCTGGGTGCAGAGTAACCCCACTGCTTCAGTTATTATTATTAGTAGTAGTAGTAGTAGTATTAGTAGTAGTAGTATTAGTAATAGTAGTATACTTACATGTAGAGATTGATGTTGGCTTTGTGCCAATGCATCGCCACATCGTACTTTATATTCATTGTCGACATGTGAAAAATACAATATATGGATTTCTTTTTTGTGATGTTTGCGAGCCTTTGCCTTTTTAAAATTATTGATTCTCAATTATGAAATGTCGCCAAATTGAATAGATGTATGTAGATATGTGTATAGATGTGTAGATGTATGTATAGATGTGTAGCTGTATGTATAGATGTGTGTATAGATGTGTAGCTGTATGTATAGATGTGTGTATTGATGTGTAGATGTATGTATAGATGTGTGTATAGATGTGTAGCTGTATGTATAGATGTGTGTATAGATGTCTAGATGTATGTATAGATGTGTGTATAGATGTGTAGCTGTATGTATAGATGTGTGTATTGATGTGTAGATGTATGTATAGATGTGTGTATAGATGTGTAGATGTGTGTATAGATGTGTAGATGTGTGTATAGATGTGTGTATAGATGTGTGTATAGATGTGTGTGTAGATGTGTAGATGTGTGTATGTGTAGATGTGTGTGTATATATTTGTGTGTGTATATATTTGTGTATGTGTGTATATATGTATGTGTGTGTATATTTGTGTATATGTATATATATATATATATATATATATATATATATATATATATATATATATATATATAAAATCGCTTTTTAACGAAGAATAAGACGGCATAACGCACCGATGTCACTCGGTGCACTGAGACAACAGAGCTCTGCATCTATGGCGCTAGAAAGGTTTGTCAGTCTGTGAATTTGATTGTTGCGGCGCTTTTTACTCAGTTTTTCAAGATGAGACTGAGAAGGGAGGTAAAAATTGATTTTTTTGTGGGGGGTGTTTTGTGAAAGTGGATTGACTGACCCCTTGAATCGTAGAATTTTGACTAATAGACGTCATATATTCCCATTTATTCTGATATTATCATGTAATACAATATTTGACAGCATATTGTCTCATTTAGATAAACTACTGATTTTCTACCCAGTGACCCACCATAATCATCATAAAGGAGTGAGATATTTTGTCAGCAAATCCGCGAGATTCCCACCTAATTCTGGATTTCATCTGCATGTGTTTGCCTGGTTAGAGTTATTGTAGAAACAAAATAGCTAATGACACCTTATCGTTTTGAGCTACGTCGTATGAAATCGCCCTTTGACGAGATGATGCAGGGGCAAGAATGTTTCATGAATGTCGTCAGTCTCCATTGTCATTCTAAATCGGGCGGTTCGAGTCTAAGATTCAGCCAATGTGGGCATGTGAGAAAGCTTGCCAGTAGCTTCTCGTGGGTCGGTGGTTCTTTCCGGGGTTTTCCGGGTTCTTCCTCCACCATTAATACTGGCCGCCATGTATAGCCTATCGTGTGCTGAAAAATGGCGTTAAACCCCACAACAACAACAACATTCTAAATCGAGAATCGCAATTTCTCGGGTTTTTCCCATTTATTAAAAATCCTGCATATAAGTTTAAAGATAGTAATGTGAAGTCGCTTCTGAAAAAAGAATCGGAATTTTACGGTCATTTTTACGGTCATTTCCCAGCTCTAAGCTACAGTATAATATAGAAACGTACATTGAAATTTCCAATGTATTTTGTAGCTCTACAAAGGAAAGCAGTTACAAATATAAACACAGAATCGTACATAGGAATTGCCAATGTGTTTTGTAGCTCACGAAATGAAATCATAGTTAAAATCATGTATGGACAACAACGTGATGACATCTCGAAGGCCACATCTCGCTAACCAAACGTATTGGCCATGTATGTGTTTAGTAATTGTTTGTAATGTCTAATACAAGGCACTTCCATCCATTTGTACGTCTCCAGTATGGACGACATGGAAATGAGGAACTGCCCCACTCCGCACTCATTATTTATGAGTCAAATGAATCAAACGAGATGGCAACAAAAAAAGGTTAAGGCTAAAAAGTATGGTCTTTTGTAATTGTTTGTACCTTTTTAATTTTTTCGCTCCACCTTTCGGTAAGAATAACGATTAGAATATAGCGCATTAAGATCGAATGTATTCTTTGTTTTTTGACAAAGTTACTAAAATGTTGCAGTCGCGTTCCTAAAATAAAGTCCACTCCCTTCCCTAAACAGATACATAAATAATATTACGTGTTTATGAGCAAACTTTATTAGGAATTGAGGTGAAGAAGGGCAAAAAATGTGAAATATGATGACAAAGCCACTATTTGTAGCGGGCTTTTTGGCGAGTTCATGATTAACATAGTGATAGCCAGTCAAATCTTCTATACTGAGGTGAACTCTAGCAATCCTCTGACAATGTCTCCCAATCAGAATAGTGCCTGTCTCCGTGACATCGTATGCCGCCGGTCGCCATATTCCTTAAGGATAAGCGAATTATTTGCGATTGTGAAAGACGGTTTTTCTTTGTCACGCGAAAAAATTTTTTTTTGCGAAAAGTAGGGCATCTTTTCAGTCATTTCGGCACAGCGTTTCTAAATAATATGCAAGTTTAATGCGTCGTGAATATTGTTAGCATCTGGAACAGCTAGAGTTCCAAATAATAGCCACTATGACACAATGGATTGTGTGGTGGACTCGTGGCCAAAAGGGTGGATTTTCTAAAGTTATCACCTGATCATCACACGTCGGCTACCGCGCTGTGACCTTCGGAAACGCACTAAACGCCAATTGCCTCGGCAATAAATGACCTGTACCGTAAAATACCGAACTATATTCGGGTAAGAGCCGAAGTGTAGAAATGTATACTTTTAACCTCCGTCGTATCAAGGATCGCAAGTTAATACCCGCATGTAATCCAAAACTGTTGCAATCGTTTTAATCAAACGGAAACGGGGATGTTCAAAAGAAAATGACGAAAAGTCGCCTTGTAAGAGTTGAGTCACAAGATTATATTTGCCATCAGTTGGAACTGTTAAAATGATTGTTTTTAACTAGAGGATAATATTTGCATCAATATATTTTGAGGGATCCTTTTCATCGACTAGGGTAAATACACCGCTTTTAATCATATAATGCTGGAATTTAGAACACGAGTGTCTTTTCTTCAAGAACTTCTGATGTCAATGTATCTATTTGGGTGATAAAATAACTTGTTTAACACTGTTGAAGGCGTAGCAAAAATGAGCCCCGAGTCTTGGCCGAGTGTAGTAAAACGTTCGTCTGAAAGTGCACGACATGTAATGACAATTTACATGTTCATAACGAACAATTTACTTTGAGACTCTTTTCAAAAAGATCTCCAGTTAGTGATTTTAAGACATTTATCATATATTTTACCCCAGTCGGAACAATGGAGACTATTTATGCCAGTGGTTGGAGAAAGCCTTGAAAATACCATACTAGTCTCCACCGCATTTACATGTGACTTATTTACCGAGGGATGTCAAGCGAACATCTCACTTTCATAGCGTTCGTTACAACCGACTCGACCGACATGACTGATTCTTGGCAGAAACGTTCCCAAGTTTCTTTTTTGAAGCTGTAGACAACTTTTGTACTGAACTTGTGTGAATGAATCCATAATACTTTAGACCTTTTTTATTACGAGTAATTTAGCGCGAGGCTTAGTTCTCATTCATCTTCGACGATTCTCCTATTCTTTTGTTGTATAAATCTAATGAAATTGATCAGATCTGTAATTTTGTGGAACATTTACGAGGTTTTGCGATTGATATTGTAATAAATATGGAGTATGCGCATTTGGTTATAGAGCTCCGTTTTAAAGAATTCTTGGATGTGTGTGATTAATTGTGATTATTGGAATTCGGCTCAATGGAAATATTCCTAGCCCGAAATAATTAGCCAATTATTTGGAGCAGACGTCACAGAGTGTTAGTGAGTTTCCTTGATGCCACGGTAGTGAATTCCGGCCAAAACCGAATGAATGTCCCTGTTGTAAGATAGTCCATATTAAAATCTAGTGGTGTACATTGGTGGTGCGAATGCAGTGGCAGTATTTACGGTAGGAAACCGGTAAATTACACAAGGGAATAAATAAGGAGGGACTTGGCAGATACCGTTTATGTCGCCATGGGAGCAAATGTGGTGCAGTTATATTGGCGAAATGTGCCTGGAAAGCATACATTGACTGGCTTAAGGTGGCGGAGTTAAAATAGTTCCCAGTGTTAGGGGATACTCGTACATTTTCTAAGGCGTGAACGGTTGGCGGTACGGAAACCTGAAGATAAGCCATGCAGATGAACGGTTGATAGATATTTCGCAGTTTGTTTTATCTGTGGTCTTGCATTAATTAGAGTAAAATTTAGGTATAGAATGGACACGTCCGACTTTCTAATTTACAACTGAAGTTGTATGGAAGTCTTTGGAAAGTTGGGGTCAACTTATGACTTCTAGCAAGAATCGCGCCAGGGTTTGACAACCGCTCGGTCAAGTAAATACCCGTGTGAGTGTAACAATATTTACTTGAGGAAAGCAAACTGGTAGACGTTCCTTTTATCAACCAAAATTTACAATTCTTCAACCAGTCATTCCAAGATAAAATATTCTCACAAAGTGCTAACAAAGATAAGAAAGAAATCCTGTTTTCAGCCCGTTTCGTTGTTGTAAGTTTCACAATATCTGAAAAAATCGACAACACTTTTCGTGCATTCTTGTGATCAAGTACAATTTATAAGCCGTCTTCCAACATTGCAAGCGGACTCTTTTGATTAGAGAGTTCTTTTCATTTCCGAAACTCGTAATGTTAAGAAAACTCAATTTAATTGGATTTAAAGCTATATTGGTTTGGCATTATGAGAGAGAGAGAGAGCTAGCTAGCTAGCTAGCTATCGTTGACATATGCAAGAATGAGTTTTAAGTGCGCCCAAATAGCATGCCCATTAATAAAATGCCAAGATTTGACGCAGACAAAAGATCGGGTGTATCCCTCTTTTTGCCATGATCACTATACCACTCGCTATTGTTCTCGCACCGAACAATGGCACGTTCACGGACTGAACGTTCGCTTTTTGAAAAACAATATTTGAAATCGCTTGCGACAATACAAATAAATGAAATGTAATACTTCAGCAACACGTGTGATACAACTGTTCACGATTATAATAGATTTTTTTGGACTGTCTTGTGCAGTGTTATCACGTAAGAAAGATAAATCTTTTATTATTTTCGAGAAAAGCTGGCTTTGACAAATCCCATGTGTGCCATCATACGTAACCCTTGAGTAAGCGTGTATTAAAGATGCGACTGTTGGAATAAGAACCCTATTTCTCGTATCGTTTTAAACGTGTGTACCATTAGCAGCTTTAAGGTGCATCATACCTCGAATGTATGTCGGTAGCTGCCATTTGGACCAACTCGGTTATCTATGAAAAAAAGGATGGACGAAGAAGTTCTGAATGATCGAACTATGTTTGCAGCCAGTGCTACATTCAGTCCAATCGTAGAAATAGCCGATGTGTCCCAATATATTTGTTTTCTAATTTTGCAGAGACATTTCCCGTGAACGAAATGATTTTTCTGTAAATTTCTTCGTCGACTTGCATCCGATGCATATTTTTGTATAGCAAATACACCCCAGGTTGTTCATAATTATTTGTACTTGCATGACGAGTGTTGGAAGCATGTCATATATGTATTAGCCGAAAGCTGAACAAATTCAAGACGGACACACAACTTGTGACGTATTATGAAAAATAATTAATATTCATAGTCATTGTCATGACGTTTCCAATGTTTGTGCTCCTTTGTTCAATTTGCAAACCATAATTCGATCTATTACGCATACTCCTTGCCCCTAGTGATATAGTATTCACATCTATTGAATGTTCTCATTATCTGTAGGTTTGGTCATTCCTTGATCCCACCAGATCAGGTCTTATCAATTCCGGACAAACCAGATGAGTTTTTCAGTCTTGTGCCTAACTTTGACAACCCGCATCTTCTTTTTCTCCACAACAAGACCGCTGCAGAGTACCTACTAAGATGGCTGTTTTTATTTTCTGGGCCAGAGATGGACAGGTAAAAATCCATGAGTTCTTTTCGTTTTTGTCCATTTTATTATATCGGTCTTGAGGATTGCGAAACGTTTGATCCTGACAAAGAGCTTGTCACCACATAAACATGCTGGCAGAGTAAGTTAACCTAAATAACGCTAATAAAACAAAATAGCATCTTGAAACGGGTAAATGTAATTGTTAATCTTTCCTTTTTGCAAAGCACCGAGATGATGACAGGTATGTGGAGAGAAAAGTCTTATTAAAATTAGATCTCCACTGTTATACATGAAGATCCGACACCGATCGCTTAGGGGTCATGTTCTGGCAACCTATGTTATTACCATTATCACTGATTTTATTAGCCAATCAGATGAAGTCGAACACCTTCGCGTTTGGAAACTGAGCTGTGTGGATGAAGAACATGCATGTGTACCGAACGCTTTGATTGACTTTCAGATATTTGAAAGCTGCATTTCCATTTGATAATTCAAAGGTCACCAGAACATGACCCCTAAGCGGTCGTCGTCAGATCTTCACGCAGGACGGCGGAGATCTGATTTTAATCAGATTGGTGGACAGAAAGGCAATTAAGTCGGGGAAAGATTGAATCGTGTAATGTGTATCAAAGTCGTATATGCTCGAGTGTTTGTCGATATTCAATTTCCACACGTATAATTAGGACGGTCGTCTTCCTCTATCAGTCAGAAGAAATTTGGAAATTGAGTGTTATATAATAGCTCTAGAAATTTCGTGAGGTTGGGAGGAAGTAAATTAGAAACCGATTTGCAAGCTAGAGTGTTCATGTCCATGCACTTTAGTCTTTACGTCACGAATTGTAGCTATTCGAGTGAAAATGAGCACAGCAGAGTGTGATGTGGATTCTTAACATAGCTTTAACAATTTTCCAGTTATATCCCTACGATGTCTGCAGTGTGGCAATTTATATTGATGTCCAGATCTGGGCATTATGCCGCAGGCATGTATTATGTCCCACCCAGTCACATTATCCTGACACCAGGCTGACCAGTCCTAACACTTAACCTCTTTATGCTGAGCGCCAAGCGAGGCAGCTGTTAGTACCATTTTTTTGTCTTTGGTATGACTCAGTCGGGGATCGAACCCGCGACCTCCCGTATCCGAGGCGGACGCTCTAACTACTAGGCTACGGAGCGGTCAGCAGAAACTATAAATAGGCTACTAGTAGAACCTAGATTACATACTAACAATTGATAAAAACGTATTTAAATATTTGTTACAAAACAAAATGGCTATTATAATTGTTTTGTTAGTTTAAAGACCAAATGCTACCGTTACGTGCAAAAATCCTATATGCCAAATCATCTGAATAATAATGAATCTTAAAACATATTGGTCCTAAACATCGTTGGGTACCATTAAAACCATATAATATCGACGTTTCATCACATTATGAGCTATGTATGTTCTCCTTCGAACTGAGAAAACTGCCATTTTTCACTTGTGTAAGAATTAATCCGATGTTCATTGGCGATGTCCGTAGGTCAAACGATTTATTGAAAGTTGAAATTCCAGATTTGACGTCACCGTTGTAAACATGAAACTCAAACACCACGCTATTATCGGATACCTTAGGTGATCCTTATGTGATACGCTATTCTCATTGTGCGTCTGATATGATGATGCAGCACTCGGCCTAGAGTTTTTTCTTTCTTTAAAGGCACAAATGACGTATATTATTTTTACATTTCCGTAACGTATGGTAACAATTAATGTGTACATCCGCAATTGCTGGGTATGTCTCTAGCCTATTTTCGCACATTAAAGTATTCAAGCGCTACAGTGGATCATTAATGTGATCATTCGAAAGCTGGCACACAATATTTGATGACGTCATCCCCGTAAACGTAAGGAGCTAACACCACGCTGTCGGACTGGGGGCTCTGAGTGGCCGAGTGGTCTAAAGCACTCACCGTTCCTGATCACTGCCATCTCACCTGTCTTCTAGGGTTCGAGTCCAAGGCTCGGCTAGCGTGGGTACGTGGGAAAGCCTGCCAGTAGCTTCTCGTGGGTCGGTGGTTCTTCCCTGGGTTTTCCAAGGTTCTTCCTCCACCAGTTATACTGGCCGGCATGTATAGCCTATCTTGTGCTGAAAAATGGCGTTAAACCCTAGAACAACAACTACTGAGGATTGACTTCAACCAAAGTTCGCCCATTCAGTGTATATTCCATTGCGCCAGCTGATCACTAATATTCACCCAAGTCTTATTATCTAACGTACGCTTTTCTCACAGCCGTTTAAAAAAATGTGGGCCTGTCACTCTTCATTCCATCTCGAATCAGTTTGTCTCGCGTGCAAATGTTGCTATTAGATTAGTCACTAACGGAAAATGTCGAATGTATCGCATCACTACTTTTGTAGCACTCCCGAAAATTAACGGAATTACAAACGACTTCGCTGGTTGAATAAAGGAGTGGCACCTCTTAATTCTAAACTGAATAAGTGAACGTCGTCTAAACCTAACATCTAGATTATATCAAGGTAAGGTTATGTCGAATAGCTTTTTGAACAAATCATTTCCTTCCTTCCAAACTCGGGTCGAAAGAATGGTGAAATATCTGAAAAAAATGGCGGCTCTGGGGCTGAACAACAAACAGAAAAATGCACCAAAGTCTCAAACCGTAGTGGTCATGTTTTCTAAGCCGTACTCGCTCTTGTGTCGATTCAGTAAATGAATCTTCATTTTCGTTTACTTGGCGAAGTTTTAAAAACTTTTAAAAATGTACTTTATTCTAATGGCATCATTTTTTAAAATGTGTATCTATTACCAAATAGTCATTTTTTAAG
>CM068833.1:13265172-13445172 GCA_028554795.2 Sinohyriopsis cumingii
CGATGCGACACCTTTATCAGGCTTGGCAGTCGATGCGACAGTTCATTCTTGGATATCTTTTAAGACTTTCTAATGATGCTTCATTTGGGTAAGAGTGTTTATTTCCACCGTGAAATGCCATTAATGTGCACAGCTGTATTTATTCTACAGTGCATCAGTCGTCTGCGTCAGATAGTCGAAACCCATTTGTTTTATTTAAGCAGTTATAAATTTAATCTTTATCCGCTGCGTCAAATTCAAGATTATCGTTTGTCGGCGTTGCGCATCATCGCCATCGTCATTATTATTGTCGTAGTCGTCGTTATGTGATCAGTCGAGCATTGTTTTAGCCTTTTACTTTCTTTGTTCTAGAAGTCACCACGTGATTAGCATTGACTTGTGCATTGGGAAATGCCATCTATCATAGCAAAACTTGGCATTCATCTTTACAATGGGAAGAACAAAATACCATCAAAAACATGATTGGCAATGACTTGTAAAATCATACGAGCCGGATACCATAACAAAACATGATTCGGATTGCCTCGCACAATCGGAAGAGCCAGATACGATCACAAACATGATTGTGATTGACATATACATTTGGAAGGGCCAGATACCATCATAAAAATGATTGCATAGACCTGTACAATCGGAGCGGCCAGATAACCATCAAAAACGTGATTACCATTAACCTGTACAATAGGAACTGCCAGATTCCATCCAACGCATGATTGACATTGAAATGTACAATCGGAAGGGCCAAATATAGTAACGACGTGGCTGGTATTGACTTGTAAAATAAATGAGAAGGGTCCGATATCACAATAAAGCTTGATTTGCAATGACCTGTATAATCATATGACCTGGATACCATAACAAAACATGATTGGGATTGCCTCGCACAATTGGAAGAGCCAGATACGATCAAAACTATGATTGTCATTGATATGTAAATTAGAAGGGCCAGATATCGTATCAGTACGTGATTACCATTGACATACACAATATGGGTCAAGTATCGCGTAAAAAATATCAGAGAAAACAATAAACTTACTGGTTCCTTTTAAACTCGATTCATTTTCCTCTAGAAAGATACTTTCTACTCGATCCGCCAATCATGTGGAAGGGCATTGTATGGTATTTTGTCCGTTCGCCTGCCCGTTATATTTTGATTACATGCTCTGAGTTCATTTATGTCATCTTTGTACAATATATATATATATATATATATATATATATATATATATATATATATATATATATATATATATATATATATATATATATATATATATAAATCTCCGTTTTTTTTTTTTTGCTTTTCCAGAAAGTTTAATGTAAAAATGGCGATTCAGATTTTGTGACAACAGCTTCCATGACTGAATCTACACCCTTTCTTTTGTTCCAGTAACCCGTTCCTCAAATGTGACGATATTCGGGACATAGACTTCACAAAATGGCAGTTCAGCTTCGAGCCGGTGAAAACCCTAGGCGTTCCCGTTTTTGATGAATTGTCGAAGATCCTACGCGCCTTCGGAGCTTTTTAAAATCTAACATGGACCAAATCGTCTACCTTTTGTGTTTGTCTTTATTATTTCACATCTCCGTACAAATTACTCCAAACATAATCCTACCAGTACCATTATTTCCGAATCACCCTGAGCAAGAAGTTTATCAAGGGGTCGTTGTCATACTAAGAAAGTTTTCCTAATCACTTAAAGAATACATATCACGAAACAATAATGTCACACTTGTATGTGGCTTTTTGTCTGTTTGCATTTGTATGGTTCCTTAGTAAGCCTTCTAGGGCCAAATATTAGTATTTCACTCCATGCAACAGAAAACCGACACCCAATACAAACATTCCTTTATCAGATTACTAAACACGTAGACCTAAAATATATAGGTAAATATATAGGTACTTCCATGTTACAGTATTAGGAAGGGTCCATTTTAATCGCAAGTCTCGTGAATGCTGTGTATAACAATTTCTGCTCCCAGAGACGCTGAATCCCCATATAAATAAAAAGTCGCTCAAATCTAACAACGCTTTAAAAGGAGACTTAAATACAAATAGTACATACTCTGGGTATATTGCAACACGATTCTAATTACATTCTGAGAAATGCTGCAAAATGTTTATTTTTAGACTTGATCTAGTTTAGCGCACATAACGCATTGAGAATACAAGGTGAAGGACCTTCAAAAAGGCGACAACAGTTATGTCCATCTGTCCGTCATTCGGCACAAATTTGTGTATATTATTCACTACACTTGCGGAACACGAACGCCACAGTAATTTACTGGGTAATAATACAAAATTGATATTTTTGGAATTTATGTGAAAGTTCCTTAAACAGGTTTGAAAGTACGAGCCACTGAAATTTGAAAATATGAAAACTTGAAAACGTGAAAACTTTAAAACTTGTTTCAAAGACACATAAATGGTTTTGTTAGAAATGAACTCGATCAAAACGAAGATCATGAAGTATCTCAAGACATGTAGACGCTAATCCCTTTACCTGGGAATCCGATATTGCAGATTATGACCGCATGCATCTTTTTCACTTTTATCCCTCTCCCAATTCCTCTACACCAGCCATTGTCAGTGACTCACTTTGTCCGAATTTGTGTGCGTGTAGTGGTCTGCCGCTATAACTGTACATATACCTTTCAACCAATCTGCCTGCCTCTCTCTCTCTCTCTCTCTCTCTCGTATATGCGCTTTGTTGCAGTCCTCGAACGAAATAACAAAACTGAGTGGGATACAAACTAGCTAGTGTCGTCAAACCTTGTCGTTTTAATTGTAAATTCCGAGATCGTTCAATTCAGGCATTTAAGGTCTTTAAAAAAGGGGTGAATTTTAAAATTAAATAAAATGGATAATGATACACAAAGTACATCTGCTAGTCAAAAGCAAATAGAAGAAAAGATTTTAAGAAATCCTGGGTCAATTCTTTAGGATCTGAAACTAATTTCGAGATTCTACCAAAGATGCAACTTGGATCGAAATCATTTAATTTTTTTATTCTTTAAACCTGTTTTATTTAAAATGTGTGTGTGTGTGTGTGTGTGTGTGTGTGTGTGTGTATGTGTATGTGTATGTGTGTGTGTGTTGATATGTATGTATGTAGTTTGTGTATGTATGTATATGTCTATATGTATACATGTGTATATGTATGTGCGTGTGTGTGTGTGTGTAATCGATTATGATCATTATTGTGTAATTAATTATGACCGCTGTTATTAGCGATTTCAATGTTTCAAGAAATTTGAGCATGTTACCATACTAATCTGGGGGTCAAAAGATTTAAAGCTAATCACGTGAGACATAATTTTAACTGTGGTTTGGTTCGGGGTTTTTTTTTTTTTAATCGAGATTTTGATATTCAGGAAATGGGTTTGAAGGGGAACATTTTGGTCCTAATTGTCAGCGTTTCATCACAATTAATCGACGTGCTCAAAACTCCTTTTGTATTTCGCCCTATCATTTTATTCTACGAGCAATTTAGTTGTTGGTAGCCTTAATTATCGAGGACTGTTCACGGGCTACATAAAAATATTTTCTCACAATGCAGAGACAAGTATGACTTTTAGATATTTATTCGAAAAACCAAAAGTTCTTGCTCAGAAGCATCAAGGGATTATCAGTATTGTTCAATAATACATTTCAGTATGAAATACTGAAAGAAATGAGAGAGCCAGGGGGAAATCGCATTATTTTCGATGTTATTATAAATGATCAAAACAAAATATCAACAGCAATTTATGGCCCAAAGAAAGACCATTCATAATTTTAAACCACTCTTTGTACATGCAGAAAAAATTGATTATTCATTAAATATAATTGGAGATTGGAATGTACCTCTGGACTATTCTATAGATAGAATTAACTTTGCAATAATAATAATAATAATAATAATAAATCTAATACATTCAACGATAGTGAGAAGAAGCCCGCCATCAAAAGAAGAGCTTACTACCGTAAAACATCTGTTCAGGCTAGATTACTAATATCAGACGTCGAAACATATGATAAAATCAAATAAGACGAGTTAAAAGATTGACATTGCTACAAAATGGATTCTAAATTGTTAAAGCTACGTTAAAAATCCATATCGCGCTTGCATACATAAACAGATTCTCACGTTTCCATCAATTTTAAGTTGAGTGGCCAGAAAAAAAGGACGAAGTACGTGGAAATTTCATAATTGCATTTCGAATGACCCTGAATTTGTAGATGACCTTAAGAATCGTATATCTGCTACCATTGATCTATATAGAACTAATAATCGTATTGACAATCATGATGCAACATGAGGCTATTGCTTTTAGGGGAGGCACC
This sequence comes from Sinohyriopsis cumingii, assembly GCA_028554795.2. Classification (NCBI taxonomy): domain Eukaryota; kingdom Metazoa; phylum Mollusca; class Bivalvia; order Unionida; family Unionidae; genus Sinohyriopsis; species Sinohyriopsis cumingii. The sequence goes on from CM068833.1 coordinate 13,269,500, forward strand.
TTGAAAATGATGATACGCGGGAAAACACTACTCCTCTTAAAAAGACCGGATCATCTGGAAAACGATTAAATACTTGGACGATGACAATTGTAAGGTCGGGACAGAAATTATGATGTATGGAACACTAATTTGTAGTAAACTAGGTACCTTACAAAAATTAACCTATGGTGTCTTTTTTCCCCGAGACAAAAAAAAATAATTAAAAATTTTTAAAAAATGACACGATAAAAAATTATTTTGTGCTAAACTGTTAGTCATTTTACAGAGATGTCTTTAAATGCCATCTTTCTCAGATCTCGACAATTCTTTCAACTTGACATTTAAACTGCGAACATTATTAACCCTGATCTTGAATGTACCACTGAATAATCCCACCAAAATGCACTTAAAAATTACTCGTTTGAATATTAGCCGGTTTCAGATTTGTGTAGGTCCACGACATAGTGTTTGCCGAGCACAAGAGCTTCACAGAATGAAGGAATTTTGAGCTTGTGTGCCGCATTTCCATGCGAGTTTGTAAAATCGTTCACAAACATTTCTGACCAGTGTCAAAATGGCCATTTACTATATAGGTTTTACTTTCGAGATATAAAAATTGTTCAATTAATTTAAATGAGGAAAAAAAAACATCACTGGCCAGCCAACTCGACTTTTGGCACTCTTTGCCGGGAGAAAAAAAAAGATGACGTCTTATGTATATAAATCATTGTTGTATCACGAAATGATGTCAAGCTCGATCAAAAAGGTAGCATACTTTTGCGTTAATTGCGCAAAATTTGAAATAGAATGGTATTGATTTCATTACAAAATTGCCGCGTTAAATACAGAAGGTACCAGGACGCATTCGACAAGTATTACGACGTTGAGAGTTCCATAAATCAGGAAAAGAACCTATTCTTTACATTATTAGACAATTAAAACCCCGGTTCTTCAATAATAGATCGTGAAATGTGCGTACGCGTGTCGAAGCTCGATTAAATTCGTCACATTATTTTTTATGCATAAGCAGAGAAAGTCCAAAGTTGAGTAGTATGTCCAAGATCTTGAAATGTAAACAAAATGAGCAGATATTTTCGAGAAAGTTGCACGTAAAAAAGTTTCTTGTTGCTGTTCACAAGTTTTTCTATCATTTTTGTTTTTAAGCAGTGACTTTTCGTGCTTCTACCCCTAAAGCCCATTGTTTATTCAACGGTATCGAGTCATCGTCATTCGTACAAGGTCATTTGTTTGGTTTTTTTGTTGTAGTTGGAACGTTAGAGTACTTGGATCTTTCTGCATACCATGCAATACGAAAACCACCAGGTGGTTCCGAATAAGTGGCACGACAGTGGTAGGATGAAAAATACAAATGACGGAATTGTGCGACTGCTTACCCTGATGTACCATTCATCGGCACTGGGAAATATTAAATTAGGTCATTGTAATAGAGTGAAACGTGATCTTTGATGGATTAATATAGTAAGTATTGTCGTCCTTTCAACTGGAATGGAACTTCCGATGATGTTCCCCTCATCATCTTGACGATCCTCTTTAGTTGTGGATTAGGTCTTAAATTGGTCCAAATATTTCTTATAACATCAGAGATTTTGGATAAACCAATGGCCATAAACTTATTTTATGGTTGTATGCATATATATATATATATATATATATATATATATATATATATATATATATATATATATATATATATATATATATATATATATATATATATATATATATATATATATATATATATATATATATATATATATATATATATATATATATATATATATATATATATATATATATATATATATATAAAGTTTGCCATTTCTTCAAAATCGGAATCTTATCGTTCAGTATATCACTTGAATCTTGTTACTGATATTTTATTGAATTTGTATTTCCTAATCGATACAACTTAACATGTAACCGCCCATGTCTGAATGTGTAAAATTGATGGCCATGTCTTTGACTTCAGACACGGTTATTTTATACTCGTTTTTGTAATGACGTAAAAGCTTCTACCAATTTCTGTAAAGTAAAAAGTACCCAAGGTTCAGTACAAAGATGTTAAATACAGGTATAGAAAAATGGCCCGCAAGTTCTCAAACTTTGGAACCTGAAATTACCTTGTATACTATAAGGAATCGTTCCGACTCGCAGAATCCCGGCAAGAGAGCCTATTCAAGCGTAAAAAGTAATTTGGTGGTGTAAAACAATTGCACATAGTCTTGCTCAGCCAGATAGCGTGACCCAAAGATAAAAATCTACACAAAGCCAGCTCTAAAGTTCTGTACGATTGTTACAGATAGATGCAACTCATATTTTTTCTGTCCGAAAATTGTGAACAGCAACTAAATGTTGATCCAGCACAATTGCACGATTTCGGAAAATGATCCAACCTTTTTATGCAGCTTGTGAATTTAAATCCGTTGTTAGGGGGAAGTTGGTTTATGATGATTTTTGAAAACATTTTTAGCCCTTTCCGGCTCGTTTCAGGATACGTCATAAATAAATTGCGTGCTAAAAATCTTGTTGGTTCGTTTATAAAAATTATTGTTGTCGCTATTAAACATTTATTTGATAACAATTGCAACTATATCTGCTATACTTGTAACGCGGTACTGAAAATCGAATATAGATGAAAAAGAAGGTATACATTAAGTTAATCAAAATAAAATCATGAACGCGTTAAACAGTAAGACGAATGAAAAGGAAACTAAAAAATATTGACAGTAACATCTGGTATTGATTCCCAAGATGTTTTTGTGTCGTAAAAAATTGATTGCAAGAAATATAAAGTCATCAAGACTTGCTTTACCTTCTGTCACGTTTTGAAAGTTCTAAATCACTATGGTTGTGCTTGAAGCGAGTAAACAATGGTTTTATTTTCACCAGTGTTAATCCACGACTAGCAATACGTTACATCGGTGCCAAGAGAATGAGGTGGACATTGCATTAGACGGCAAGTCATGCGAACCTACTAGTTAACTCTGATTCGTTGAGCTATTGTGTCGGTATGACTAAAGTTTGAGCTGCTTGTGGAGTTCCTGGCCGTTGTACCCATGTCTATAAATTGGGAGGGAAGGAAGCATGGTAATGTAGAGTGTAAGCGATAGAAGCGACAATCGCGTAGCTTTGGACGTAAAAAGTCCATGGACGTCAAACCTCCGAATGCTTCAAAAGAACACGGTCCTCTACGCGGGGATGGAAAATCCTTAGACACGAGCGTCCCTACGGAATTAGAGAGCAGATTGGTTTTATACCAACAATTATAAGATGACAAGTTGTTGTAGGGTTTAACGCCATTTTTCATCACACGATAGGCTATACATGGCGGCCAGTATTAATGGTGGAGGGAAAACCCGGGAAAGAACCACCGACCCGCGAGAAGCTACTGGCAACATGACAAGTCATGAAAAAGCTGGAATTGTACAATGAATGTATGAAACTTGGTTCAGTTAAATGGACTAATATAGATATAGATAGAGATATATAGATAGATATAGATATAGAGTATCGCTCAAATCGATCACTCCGGTGGCCAAGTTGGTTAGAGCGGAAAGTGTCGTGGGATCGATTCCCGGCAGAGTCATACCAAAAGACTTTCAAAAATGGTACTAACAGCTGCCTCGCTTGGAGCTCAGCCTATAAACTGCCACACTGCAGACATCATAGCGATATGACTGAAAAAATTGTTAAAGCTACGTTAACAATCCATATCACACATACTCATCATTGCCCTCCTCGATTTGCAGACTAAAACTGACGGCATCCAGCTCGAAACTGAGAAATGAACTGACTAGCTACTAGCACTTAGCAGCAGAGGGGGCGAACAGACCAAGTAAATTTTGTTCCAAGTACCAAAATAAGCCCTTCCTACAAAAAAAAGGATTAATGATCTAAAGAATCAAAATAACTAATCCCCAAGAGTCTTCCTTTGGGGTTCATTTTATTTCTCGAACTGAAAACTCCTCAAGGAGGTGAAATATATTACCAAAAAAACGAACCAACTTGAGGTCGCGTCCCCACTGCTGCTATTAATTTAACCGAATATTTTATCAAGTCCAATACGATATCTTTATCTAGGGTCATGTAAATTTATTGTTATAAATCCGTGTGGGGTTGATTGTGCTCGTGAAGAAAAGGTTTTAAATTTAATTATATCCATGTCACCGCCACACCAAGTCTGATGAATATTTCGCAACGTACGTATGTCGACTCCGTTAGACACAACTAAAATATTAGTTATCTCTGATCACCTTTGGTATTTGTGTATCGTTGGGTAACATAAATCACATCAGTGTTTTTATGTCTGCCTCGAGATAAAATCCTAGCTGGATTTGATTGTTTATCCAGCATCACATCATCATAAGCAACTAAATTATTAATAAATCCATCATGATCATCTACAGATGGTGCTTCATCAATATCGGTGATGAATTAAATGCCGTTAAAACCGCGTTCATCCAATAATCTTGCGTTGGTATTGAAATCTTTAAGTACATCGTAACATCTCCGATCATCAACTTTTGGTGATACCAAAAACAACTTAGCCCACTTTAGCCATCTCATTATTAAATTAAGTAGCAATTGCGTCTTACCCGATCCAGATGGACCTATTATTACCATTCTGATAAAGATTGGTAGCGCTGGATGGTGCTTGACAGGCTCTTGTTCTTTTTTTGTCGCTGAGAAATCAATTATATCCATATTATAAATATGAATTTATATTGTTTACGTTGTAGAGCTAAAACTCCAACTAATGATTTATCCACTGTTACAACAAAAAATGAAGGAATAGCATAACGGTGGAAGATGTGCAATATGTAACAGGAAGAAGTTTTCGTTTTTACGCAGAAGTCGGTGGTGATATTGCTACATTAATGTCAAAATTCCCAGGCACTCCCTGGGCTAAATATCCAGGAGAAGAACATTTACCAGGATATAATTATTGCAGTCCTGGCACTCGACTTGATATCCGGCTTGGCAATCAAGATCAACCAAAACCAGGTGAATATCCCATAAATGATATTGATAAGGCATGTCACCTTCATGATGTGGCTTATAAAAATAAAAACCTACAAGATAGACATATTTGCAGATGTGAAGTTGATTCATTCGCTAAATTCCATAAAAAATAAAAATATCAGAGAATCATGATCTAACTGGTTAGTGAAATCTGCAATGAAAGGTAAATTAGCGTTAGGGGCTGGTAATTAATTATAAAATGGACTCACTTTTATTATAGTCCAAGGGGATGCTGGAGAGGTAGAGCAGCAATTGATAAACTCGCTGATGTAGCAAATGTCGCACGTTCTACTGCTGAAGCGTAGTTATCTAAACAGGCAATATGGCAAATTTACCGACCACCACCGAAACGAATTCAGTACGCGTATTTCGATGTTAGTGTTCCTAATGAAGTTCATCAGGCGGATATTTTGTTTATACCACACGATACTATAAAAATAAGACGTCAAATAACGTACAGATACGCGTTAACTGTCATTGACGTTGCAAGTAGATATAAGAAGGCAGAACCATTATCAACTAAAACATCATCTGAAGTAGCTTCTGCATTTGAACGAATTTATCAACGAAGTGGTCTACGATGGCCACAACTATTACAGGTGGATCCTGGCAAAGAATTTCGTGGTCCAGTATCATCGTTGATGAAGCGACATAATGTCGAAATCAGACGACGACATGCCTCAATTCATCGTGATCAGGCAATTGTTGAACGATTTAATCGAACACATGCTGAGCGGTTATTTGGAAATCAATACGCGAAGGAAATAATTCAGGATACGAGATCTCGCGAATGGGTTGCAAGACAACCAAGTGTGATAACTGCGTTAAATAATGAGATTACTCGAACAACCAACATGAAACCTATTAATACAATTACAAAAAAAAAAACCATATACCCGTACAACGACAGGATTTTTAAGCGCAGCCAGTATTAGGTAATGTTACTGTAAGATATTTATGAGAGCCCGGTGAACTTGAAGGTGGTAAACAAAGAGCGACTGATCCTATTTGGAGTATTACGACGCACAAGATATCTAGTATAACAAGATCTGCGGGTAGATTCGCAATCTACAGACTGGATTCAACTGCTCCTCAAAGTGGATTTACACGTGAACAATTACAGGTGATTCCCGAGGATACACAATTACCACCGCAATCACTTAACTAGCACCTCTACGTCGATAACACTCAAGACAGGTCAACATCGTATTTTGTTCGTGTATGACCAAGACTACCATCTTTTCTGTCTACAGTGAATAGCCTTGGATTATTACTCGAATACTGACACAACATTATACAATTACAGCTTACACAATGATTATTCTGCTGTTATTTCAGTGCTACGATAAATTCAACATCAATGTCAAAGTCGCGTTTATTTTTTTTTTCTTATATCACTATCATCGAGGACACCGCCAGTGGTTTCTGTAACGTCTATGACAATTCTCCCCATTTGAGATATTCTTCTGACTCTAGACACTCCCCATTTGAGATATTCTTCTGACTCTAGACACTGCGAGATAAACTTAAGTTGGACCATTCGATACGATCATCGACAATCCAAACAACTGTATCAGTAATAGTTAACCCTTGAGATGATTGAATTGTCATCGCGTATCCTAGCGTCCACGGAGATTTATTTGCTTCTAGCGCATCATCAACAATATTGACATCAACTAAAACAATATCATTTAATACAAGATTTTGTTTTTCGGTCTGTCCTGGTATATCAACGTCAATATTTTGCCGTCGTGTATCTGCTGGTCGATAACACAGCGGTACTTGTAATTCTGAAAACTTTTCTTTATGTAACTGAAACAGCAGCTGTTGAAGTGTATCACGAACTATCTTTCTACTTGCAACTATCAAATCATTTGGTCTCCACGCTTGCAGAAAGTCGTTCATTGACATTTCTGAAATTATTTTACGCATTGCTTCACATTGAATTTTATTCGGTTGTAGTCTGATTAACTTTTTAACTTCTCTTAATTCTGGACCAAGTGCTCTATGATCATCAGTGATTTCTTCATAATAATCAACACAATCTTTTAGCCAATCATGTGGAGATGGTCCAACAAAAGGTGGTGGTTGACCGTGATCGCCACACATTATCACAGCAGTATTTTTTGTTAATAACCAATCAAGAAATGTTTTTAATGTTTCTAACGACACTGTACATATTTCATCCCAAACGATAATTTTTGGAATGTATTTCTCTCCCATTTGATCAAGAGTCCATGCGTCACCCTTGTATCGAGAAAAAGCTGTGATAGGTACATGATTGCACTCCTCGTTGTTTCATTTCTCTTGCGAGTCTGTGTGTAGGTGTTTAAACAACCATATCTGAATTCTGTCGAAATAATTCGATCGCTCAAGTCGTCTTACCAGAAACTCCCGGTCAATTTAAATAAACTGTCTTGTGTCTAGATACTGGATGATACACAGATGCCGCCCTCGACATTTGTCGAGGTGATACTTCTGATTTGTAATAAATATCCTTGATCTCAACATCTGCGGATTCGGAATAACTACATAACATTTCTTCTTTTATTCTCCACGAACCCCATGATGCATCAGTGGTTGTAAAATGAGTCAGTAATTTTAAGTATTATTTTTCTCGATATAAAATGAATCCGTTGCAACTTTAACTGCAGCGTCAGGGAATCTATTGATCATCGATAATAAATTTATAGAAACATAAGCGAGCATTGAGGATCTTAAATGAGTATACTGAGGTGATTCGCCATTCATATAACCAACAATTGTACCTAACCGTGTTCCGTCAGATAAATAGGCGTTTTCTCGACTCACAAATATATCTCTTTGTTCCATCGGCGATTATAAAATCATATTCAATATCATCCATAATTAATCGTGCACAATGTCGTTTATGATCATATGCACCACCCTGAGTAAACTTGCCAATTATTCTTCTGCCGAGATCTTTTGCGATTTTTTCAGTTTGTTTTTGTACACATTTAGAAATTTTAGCGATACAATCTTCGCTGGGATCGATAAGATCTTTTTTAATCTCGTCTATGCCGAGTTTATCGGGTTGCGGTAACCAAACTTCTGTCTGCTTCCGATATGTTATAATTGCCTCATTTACAATCAACGATGTCAGTATTCTACAATCAAGCATATATCGTAACAGTACTATTGGTGCCCAGCGTTTTTCTGAAAACTGTCTGCCAAACCAAACATAACAAATAGCATGAAGACCTTTAGCGAATTCGAATGATATAATATGAGCAACCCCGGTCAGATCCAAATCAGATAGTGGTCCATTAATAGCTACTCTCGTCATCTCGTTTGTGGGGTGTCCAAATCTTTTAAAGTATCCAGAACACACTCCCATTCCAACAAAACTTCCCGGATAACACACAGCCATATCAAGGGAGATAACGTCGTTGTAATTATACTTGGTATTCCACAATCCGCCGTGTCCATATTCACAAAAACTTGTCTGTATGTCGTCAAGAAGTTCAAATCGCATTCGTTTCCACGAATTCTTTTCTCGGGCAAAGTAAGCTGCAACTGACGGAAGAGTGAAGCAATTATTTACTAATTGGTCAATATTCTCCGCTGAGAATTTCTGCGCGCAAGATTTTTCATTTCTTCGTGGAGAGATTCTTTACGATATATTTCGCCGTTGGGTCGTACAAATTGTACATATTTTTCATCTCAACTTTTAAATAGCCACACTGACACAGGAACGTTTTTACTTATTTCATTAATAAAATCAAACTTATTTCTCCCAGAATTCTCTGGGTAAAATTTTACAGTTCGATCTCGTGGAAACATTGTGACTGCGTTGGTCCACGCGTGAGCGTTGTGATCAACGATATTTATCGGCGCTCCTTCCGGTTTATATTTCGATTCGTACAATACTTCTCCTGTCATTGTTTTTACGGTTATTGGGAATTTTAATATTTTTCCTAACTCAGCAACATCGTTTATTGTAGCTCCGGTATCCTTGACTGAATCAGCCCATTTGTTTATTTTTTCACTTCGTAGATCCATCAGACTGTTTCCACGCATCACATTTGTAAAATGCTCTGCTACTCGTTCGGCTACACAATTTATTTTTGAAAATTTCATTGGCTTCAGATTATCAACGCTCGCTCATAATACGGTTTGTCAATACCAATCAACATTCGTGGTTTGGAATTTTTACTCAGTATGGCAATTTTTCCATTAGCATGGACAGGATCATATTTGTCACGGATAATCCAATTATCTTTTTCTGTTAGCACGACAAATTTTACTCTGAAGAAATATTTCCGATTGTCAAGATAGTTAATGATAGTTAATGCTCGTTTGTCGTTCATGACAGCGTCGATGATTTTGTCCTTGACAGAGTCAAGGTGTATAATCTTAAACGTATACCAGACATGAGATGCGCCATCTGTGCGAAATTCTTTCTTGGCGTCGTGAATTTTATTAATCAAGCCTTTATTTTTCGAATCAATCAGATCTTTTACTGGCAAGTCAGGCGATATTCTGTCGTGAATAAATTTATCTTCAGAAAGCTTGGTTATCTTGGATAATCTCTCGAATTCGTCCATATTATAATTAAGACAAACATTTAAATTGAAATATTATATATATATATATATATATATATATATATATATATATATATATATATATATATATATATATATATATATATATATATATATATATATATATATATATATATATATATATATATAATGTCTCAAGCAATAGATAAGTGCCGATGGCTGATGATAGGTTCATTGACTCCTTGTAATAAATCATGTGTAAAAGAATTATGTGGGTATCATTTGCAAAGCGTTCGTAATGGGAGTTTAGGACCAATACCGTGTCTGGGATGTGGTGATGGAGTTAGGGGAAAAACTCAGTTGTGTGCACAAGATGGTGGAAAAAGGTATAGGGAACTCAAAAGATATTATGATAAAAAATAATGACGGTAACCGGGTTATTAAGTGTGTAAAGGATTATCTTGCTAGTTTTTCAGGCAAATTATGATTTAAACAAATGATATTATTATGTAAAAATGGAAAACCCAACAAACGAAGAGCTTGTGAAGCAGCCCACCATCAATAATTATGAAGCAAATCGTGATGGTGTAATCAGACACTGTACGTTGAAAAGACCAGTTGGTTTTGTTAATAATCATGGTTATCTCATGTTTTCATGTAATGGGAAGAAAAATTATTACAGTCACCGATGTATATACGAATGTTTCCTTGGGGTGATAAAGGATGCTCTTGTGATCGATCATATTGACACAGACCCTCAGAACAATTCTTTATCATCTCTGAGAGTTGTTACACAAAGTCAGAATTGTAGATTTGGAAACACTGGCTGTAATGATAAGATCACCAAAGCAGTTGTATCCATAAATTTAGAGACTGGCGAAGAAATAATATTTCGATCGATTTATGCTGCTGGTAAATATTTTAATATTAACAGGTTTTCAATATATTCCGTACCAAATAAAGTATACAAATCTGCATTCTCTAAAAATAAAATAAACAGAAAATTACCTTTCATTATTGTTAGAGATAAACTATCTCCGGTATCTTGCCGTTATATTCATTTAATTTCTTTTATTTTTTATATATTCTACATCACTAAAATCCGAGGTTTTCAGCATTATTTAAGGGAGACAACTCCGTTGAGGATACGTCATGCGATTAGTTACCTCCCTTTGAACATGTCACAGTTTTGTAGATGTTTACGAGTATCATACAATAATACAGACTTGTAAATAAATATTATTTTGTGGTTAATTTTCTCTCTTGTCTATCATTTGAGAATTCGTAATATTGTTGCTTTAATTCGACATAACCGTACATATTTAATTTCGATTTGCTGAGAGTTGCTTACGGAAAGAGCATCAGTTATCTCCCGTTGTTTTTATATCAAGGTCCGTCACCACGGTACATGTAATCGTTTATTAAACATAAATATTATATTTTTAGGAACAGATATTTTTGTTTTATTAAATTCACCCTTTTGAGGCTCTCAACTATTGTTTGACAGGTTAGGGGCTCACATAGGTGGTTGTGTTTCGTGTTCCTCTGAACTTACTCGAATGCGGTGGCAAGCTAGAAGTTTACCAGGGTTGTGCTGTCCCTAGAATTAAGTTATGTGTTGTGTATCCTCTGAACTTACTAGAATGCGGTGGCAAGCTAGGAGTTTACGAGAGTTGTGCTGTCCTTGTATATACTGTAAATATTGTTAATACAATGCTGTAAATTTGCTTCAAAACAAAAAGGGTCAAACAATGACCCATTTGTTTCAAATATATATATACTGTATAATGAACTATGAAAGTATCAATGATATTATTTCTGCTATTAAAAAAATAGAAAAAAAACCGGAATTAATATATCTGATGAACTGAATCCTGAAAAAATTATTTCTGATTTCGAAACTTTAGAAGAACGTAACAACAATGGGGGATTGACACTACCATCTAAATACAAATTTATAAAACGAATTCAGACGGCGATGTTTCAGTCACTAGAAACAGTAAAATATGATCAAGTGAAGGAATTCGTTCCTCTCTCTACCGCAGTAGAAAAAATTAGATTATAATTATCCCGTGAAGACGAAGCAAAGAAAACAATTAATACTCGTATAAGACAATTAAGATAAATTATGTCTAACGAAACAACTGTGGCTGAGTACGTGTAATCTTTTTCGAAATATCATCAGAAATATTTCATTATTATTCCGAAATATTTATTATCATAAAAATATTTTAATTATTTATATTTTTCTGAATTTTCATTTTTCTTCATGAACTTTGGTAAAAAAAAATCATCGTTTTGTTAATCCATTTTAGTCGGTTTTGTCAAAAAAAATCTGTCCAATTCTTAAAATCACGAGGGTAATTTACCCATCATAATCGTAAAAATCTGACTATTTTTTCACAAAAATAATGATTTTTCCACGAAATCACACGAATAACTGATTTAGGATAATAATTTTATTCTACTGAATTTTGGGGTAAATCATGAAAATACAACTGAATTCGTACTCAAATGACTGAATTTATTTTACAAAAATCTAACAAATCATGCAAGGTAATTAAAATCATTTTATTTTTATCTTAAAATTCCACCGAATTGTAAAAATCTGACTGCATTTTGGGGTAAATGGTACTCAAAAATCATAAAAATATAACTGAATTTTGTAATTTTGATGGGGTAAATGGTACTCATATTTATATAAAATGACTGAATTTGACAAATATAATTTTATTTTATCTGAATTATTTATCATCAGGAATATTTTATTATTATTCTGAAATATTTATCATCAAAAATATTTCATTATTCTGAATTATTTTTATTATTATTCTGAAATATTTATTATCAGAAATATCTTATTATTTTTCTGAAATATTTCATTTCTGATGTTTCACGCCAATCAGATCTTAAGACCTAACAAGTTAGGGATCTACGATTTTATATACAGATTTACAAGCAATTCCTCTTCACGCAGTTCAATTAAATGTCCCAGGTGAGTTTAAAATTTATTCGTGATAATACATTATTATGACATCGTAGATAAACAGGATTGATTGGTTCTTGCACGATCAGATCCCCTGGAGGTACTTGCGGAGTGAATGTGTATAAAATGTATCCTTGTTGAGCATGACTTGACTTTCCAAGATCTATTTGATAGCTGCCATCAATCACATCACAAGCAAGATTGACTGCGATCGTTGATGTCATATTGACTATTCCCGGAGATACATGACGACCACCACCGTATGGATCGTTATTGTGTTTGAGAATACCCAACCGAGGATTTATTTTTCTCCATGTCTCAACGGTTTTAGGAAAGTTTTCATTGATAATATCAATGAGTGATTTTACTAGTTCGTCAGTTTTAAATACTGGTATTACAAATGCTTGTAACTATGCTTCATTTATTTTGTAATGTTAGAAAACCAACTGTTTAAAGAAGAATGTTTGTCTTCTGGAACTGAAAACATGATCATCACCGTAGAAAATAATATTCCCAACGATAGCTTTATTGATGTATCTGAGATCTCATATAACATGATTTAGATATTTAATCGTCTCAATTATTTGTTGTTTCACGTCATCACTGTAATGCCAGAAAATAAATTTCGTAGTTTGTTGATTGATTGTCTAAATTCAGAATTAACAGGGTCGGAAAATGACTGAATAAATATTTCATTGATGATTGGATTTCCCTTATCATCATATCTGTACAAATGTCTTTCCAATGAAGGAATGCTTTCACCATCAGGAGCAGTAATTATTCTAGATCCAGTCTGTTTCCAAGGTTATTCATTTCGACATCCTGGAGCTGTTATAAATTTCTTTTCATCTGTGATCAATTCGTTTAACTTAGGTTCTGGTGTTCCTTGATAAACCGGCTGAACATCGGGTCAACCTAGCACGTTTTTGATCGATGATATCAACGATGTAATCTTGCGAGTGTATCTCATCCTTAGATGATAAAGTCGGCTCACGAACGTTAATTTATATTTTTTATTCTTTTCCTGTTATTGATTTTATTCTGCGCTGAAATTCATCATTGATTTGTTCAATCTCATAACTGCCAGTGGGTATCGCAATAACTTGCTAGTCAGGTGTTCCATCCGGTTTGTTCCTATTCGCAAATACAAGCGAATTATTTACTGGTAATCCACCAAATGATGTCGATCTGATATTTGGCCAGCTGTAATATACCCGTAATTGTGATAGTGCGATTTATTTTACTGGAATCGCAGTCGGAAAGTTTGTTAAATTCAGGATTAGTCGAACTTACTGAAATCATCGTGGTTTTCAACGGAGTTGTGTTTGTTAACGTTTGTTGAAGTAGCTCTTGCGATGTCATTATTAGATATATTTGTACCTTTAATACCAGTGCCATCGTGATATATTTTAATCATTTCTGAAAACTCAAAATCAGAAATTATTCCATCACTAAAACTTGATGGTAACAACGAAAATAACTTGGAGTATGCTACCGTCGCTGTGTGCAACTTTATCATATAATCATTCAATTTCGTATTCGTGCAAGTGCATATTTATTTTGCAATGATATTAAGAACACCTGCAATTGTTGTTGTAGCTGAAATACAGATTGTTACAGCTACTGGTGCAGTCATTGTCATTGTTGAGAATAATACGCCAGTGGACGCAACATTAGCAGACACTGAATAAACAATTACGTCAACGATAACTAATCGTTTACGATATTTCTTTATTTTTACCGTGTATTGTTCGATAATATTTTTCAGCGATGTTTGCCATTCACGTGCTTGATTGTACCTAAATTTTTGAACGTCCGTTATATTTTTATACAGTAACCAATTGAGGTGTTTCAGCTACAAATTCTAGACACCACCAGTAAGAGGTTGCGGTTAATTTCTTATCAGCTGCTTCCATAATAAATATTTCTTCGTTCACTTTATTTAATATGAGAGACACAACTCCAGAAAACTTATTAGTTGAATGACGCCATGGATACGTTGCAAATATCTAGGAATTTTGCAGCACTGAACACAGACAGCCTGTACACACCAGTGACTGTTGCGGTATGTTTAAGAGTTTTATCATCCTGTGGCCATGTTGAGAATCCAGATGATATTGTGTATACGGCGTTGGTAATCTGCCCCGGAGTTACTCCGGGCGGAATTTTAATCCAATTAATTTTGTTAACGATCTCAGGAATCCCACTTACTATGTCTTCTTGTGTTTTTTTAATCGTGTCAGTATTCGTCTTGATATCAGAGTTTTGCGTCAACGGTCAACGGATTACCAAAGGATTCATCTGCGATTTCTTAATTTTTCTAAAATTTCTGCAAAGATTTGCAAACGCACTTACATGAACATCGTACTCGGCCCGCAACGTCGATAATTTACCATCTACAGTGTTGTAGTTAACGTCAAAGTATTTTTTTGTTGCGCCATCTTTGTCGGATGTTGGATCTCACAAAACTACTTATTTCCGTTTATGCCGAGTTCGCACGTCATTGTGTCACCGGTATTCCGCAAACGATTAGCAACGCTTCTTGCAATTTCATTTCTGATGGTTGCAAACGATATACTTGAGTCTCTGATTCTACCGCCGTCGGTAAATATTGGAATGTTATCCGTGATGCACCGAGTACTCGTCGAACTATATCATTCCATTTGATGTTGCTCGTTTTTAAAACACCGTATTTATCCTGAAAAACAACAACTTCATCTCGGTCAACTCCAGCAAGATTCATAATATCAGCAAGTTCATCTTTAGTCGCGTACTTCGACAGATCAATATCTTCGGATATTTTCTTAACACTGGTAGAAGATCTTCCGTAAATATCAACCATTATAATTTAAGATCCGTTCAAAACGAAGCGGTTACTTGTATAATCATGCACGACTTTATGAGGTGCATTGGAAGACTTTGCTATAGCGTTAAGTACATTAATTACTTCACGGACGCATATTGGCGGATCTGTCATTGTTTGTGTTGGTAGCGTTGAATACCAAACGGCTGCGTGAAGTGGCTCAACATACTTGATAAACTCACGCGGTGGAGCTCACCCGTATGAATCAAAATAAACGATTCCACGTGGATCAATTGCGTATGATACCCAAGGAGTACCGGGTCCTGAATTATCATCGAGATTAATAATACCCGTTCAACGCTGTTTGGTCGTTGTGGTAATTGATCTCGCATGAAAACACCTCTAAAGGCTTTTATTTTTAGTTGTTTAGCATCATCAAGTAAATCAAAATTTGATGCTTGAATAGTTAACGAAGTGTTCCTGGAAGCCTCAGACTTCTTCCTCGGTGAGATCCTGGTAACCTTAGGCTGCTCCCTCTTTTTAATCCTCGCCCTGTTGCTTTTTTAAATGCCATTCCAGCAGCGGTTCCAACAGCACCTAACGGAGCTGTTTTTTCTACAGATGGAGCGGCAGCGGCTATTAACGCTGGAATAGCTGCAAAAAGTGGGAAAATACCACTAACTTTAAAAATACACGTATCTTTAATGGCACTCGGATAAAGATGAAGCTTAACTCCAGTCTTTGATTCTAAGGCTTTATTAAAGTGTTTTATCTGATTGTTGGTTAATGATAGTTTATTTGGACCACCACTAGAAATCGGATCTTGTTTCAACGTTATTTTTGTTCCACATTTATTTGCAAGTTTTGACTGTAATTTGTCACTTAACCGGGGGTTAGAGTAACATTGACGTGTCCGTACGACATTTTTATAAAATATACAGTGAGTGATTTAATTATCTATCAAAGATTTTCCACTGGTGTATCAACGACTCTCATTCGACCACTACCATCTTCAAGTAACATCGCTTTGTCGCTGAGGATAACCGCGATTGCTTTGTAATTAACACCATCACCTCTATCCACGCTGGCTTTTAAGTGTATATCAGATTGTTTGGATAAATCAAGATGCTCCAGCGAAAAGTAAAAGATCAGATACCGAGTTTTAAAATCATGTTGTGAGATCTGTAAACCGGTATCTACATTTTAATCACGTCCCATAAATGTCATTACCCGATGGTACACACGTGCTACATGATTTTGTCCATAATTCAGTAGTATGTTTTCTGTTGGTTCTTCTTGTCCGTTTATCCGTAAAGAAACCTCGGTATCACACAGTCTATCAAATATCATATGGGAGTGAGTTTGTGAGTTTACTCGATTATAATTCTGAAAAGCAACAAATATATGTAGCGGTGCAGAAACACTTTGATGTGATGCTATGTGCCATGTAAATTGACCGTTAATATCAGTTTGTATACTATCTGTAGTTGTTGTCAACTATGACAACATGGACTTACCACCTGTATCCATGAAAGAGAGTAAAATCTTTGTTCTTCTGCGATTGTTTGAGTCATTACCGGCATCCACTAGGACAGATTTGTTAGTATTACTTTGCCAGGATCACCAATAGGTCTCCAGATAGCATAGTCGTTGGTAACCTTTCTCACAAGAGCAACCGTGTGTTTAGCTCCAAAGATAACTTTTCTAACATTTCTGCAGAATCCAAACATATGTGATAGTGGAATCGCGCATGAAAAATTTATACGAGGCCCTTCCAACATTGCTCGGCGTATTGCAAATCCCAAGTTGAAATTTTCATTAGCACCATGAACCACCGGCCACACATCAGCGTCAGCGTTATTGGCATTGTTTCTTGGTCGTCTTTTTTAATATTGATTGTTGTCCGGGGAATCATTATTATCCTTGTAAAACATCATTATAGGACCAGCTGATATTGTATAATCATCAGAGTATCTTGCGAGTCATATTATTGTTGTAGCAACGTCGAATCTTTCTGAATTGTCTCGATATTTTTTCCATCAATCATATAAGTAGCGCTCTCAAACAGTGCCATGATGCCGTTGTTGAAAAACCCAACTTGTACTTCATTTGTGTATACAGTATTATGTTTTTATGATTTCACCTTCTACCTCAATAAAAGCCTCATCTGGTAGAATGTATATACTTGTATCGTGGACTTGTAGTTCAATTCTTCCACATTGATCTGGTAATCGTGCGTCATAAGGATAAAATTGATAATCACGCACGGACTCATTTTTAAGGACAGGTGGTTCCATGTCAAATGGAAAGTTCCATTTCCTGACATGAAACTTGAAATATTATTCCTATTTGCAGGCATAACGTCAGTGCTTGGTAATTTCACTGGCTGTGATTTTCGTCGTATTAATCGTACTAGTCTTTCTTTGATCGCCGAGAACGCCTTACCAGCAACATTAACAATTGCACGAGGAGTTTTTTCACGAACAACATCAATAGCTTTCATTGATAATCGTTTTGCAATAGGTGGTATTTTTGGAACTAACCTTCTGAATAATCCCTGAACAACATCACCAAATCCATCTCCGTAAATCGCTCTTTAGGTTGGTAATAGTAAGTTTATTGCTCTGACCATTACAGGTCCATAATGACTATTGTGTACGATCGTCTTATTTTACTTGCCGTTTATCTAATCGCCGTGACAACTAGTCACTATGATAATCATCAACGAGTTCACCGATAAGTTCTCGGTAAACGCTGATATCCATAATATCACCTTGAAATAATCGCCGACAAATATCAGCTGCTTCATTAATTATTTCTGGGGAGTTATTACCAGCTAGTTTTCCTCCTATGAGAACGTCTAACCGTTGAACGTCATTAAGAATACTATCAGGACATAGAGTAATAAAACCACTTCCCGTTGCTCCTTCTTTCTCACTTGTTGTTTTAGCCTTTTTCTCAAAGAGTCTTTAAGTTAAAGGTGATCTTTCCACCCTTGCTTTTTTAAGTAGCTCTTCAGACCTTTTAAGTTCTGACATCAACTTTTGCTGCGGTGAAGAAGATTGTTGTTGTTCATTAAGCTCTCTATCAAGTCGTTTTATTTCTTCAACAAGTGTATTCTATTTATAATCATTACATTTTACTTGTTTTATGTTGTGATATATACGATATACCCATTTAATAAAATTGTTATTACTTACGGTTTCATAACATGGTTTTAAAATTCTAGATTTATTAGATACACTATTTAATATTTTTTCAGGTAAATAATCTTTTTTTGGTATTTCTAATATCTTCAAAATACCCTTCCTTAAATTTTTTTTATCAATTCAGTATTTTCTACTATTGGTTTATATGCAAGTTCTTTTTTCACGTCGGCGACTTCAGTACGAATTTTGCTAATACCTTCAAGTGTTTCTTCATCGGCAGGTGGAGGTTGAGCTGCAGCTATTTCAGTTGGAAGTTCTCGTAAAATCTTCTTTGTTTTATTGGTTCTTGCTACTATTTTTTCAGTTTGCTTGGCAGTTTGTTTCGATACTGGAAGAAGATTCTCCTTAATAGCCATTACGACTTTTCCAGAAGCTGTTGTGACCGGTTTAAATAAGTGTTCTGTGCTGTAGCGTATTCAACTTGAGCTTCTTGCCGCGCCTGTGGGTTTTTTCTGAATCAGTCTCTAACATGAATAAATATTTTGATTGCTTCTAGTCGTTCTCGTGTTAACCTAGCTTGCGAGATTCAGGATGAACAATATTATGATATAGTATAATGATTTAATTATAGCAGCAGAGGGGGCGCGACCTCAAGTTGGTTCGTTTTTTTAAAAAAAAAATATTTCATCTCCTTGATAAGTTTTCAGTTCGAGAAATAAAATGAACTAACCCCCAAGAAGGACTCTTGGAGAGGAACTCTTGGGAGCTAGTTATTTTGATTCTTTAGATCATTAATCCTTTTTATTGTAGGAGGGGCTTATTTTGGTATTTGGAACAAAATTTACTTGGTCTGTTCGCCCCCTCTGCTGCTCGCTTGTTTCGAAATCTCTAAGGAAAAAACAAAAAGCACTCAAGACAAGAACATAATCTAATTCGCACTATCGTGTGTAATAGCGGTCTTTATCCATATATATTATCCTGTTTACGATGTGAATATTACGACTTTAATAATTTAATTAAGGATAAACCAAACATTGTTAATAGCTTTGTCAGTTTAATATAATACACGTTGATGTTGGCTTGTTCTCGCCAGATTTCTACAGCTTTTAAATTATCATATTGCACAATGTCTAGTATTTGCACAAGCTAGGTTTAGTCGTTCACCTAAATTTGTAATAAGGTTTTTATGTAAGTTTATAGATTGACCTAATGCTGCATTTTCTCTCTAAATTTCTCCAAAAAAGTAATGTTGCTATGGACCAATATTAGCTTCCTTCAAATGAAACACGTGTTATATCTACGTTGAAAATCAATTGCATTTCCAGTTGTATCTTTGATGCTATGTTCAAACTATGAACGGTGCCTCGTTATAATTCCTTGTTATGTTTAGCATTGTATGAAGAAAGTCGCTATGCAAAACATTACTCACAGGCAGATGCTGTAGCAAGGATGGTAGAAATGTGTAAATGTTTAGGTTGTGGAATCCCAGCAACCGATACCGATTCAATAAATGTAAGTCAATGATTATTGAACCCTATCGATTTTTAGTTGTGGCATATTACGTACACGTGGTAATTATTGCTGGGAATGACTAGAACGTTTGAATTGTTCCAAGCAATCGATATCAAAACGTCTGCACTGACATTATTAGTGATCATCCACCACCCTCTTGACGCTGATGATGGCTAAAGAACTCATCCTGAATTAAAACTATCTATTTTTCATTATTCAAGTTGATGTAAACGACCTTCTTGTAGTGGGTCGTGTGAAATAATTCAATAATCAGCTACAAACTAATGTAATAGATGCTTTGCCATATCTTTATCATCGGCTACAAAATAATGTAATAGATGCTTTGCCATATCTTTATCATCGGCTACAAACTAATGTAATAGATGCTTTGCCATATCTTTATCATCGGCTACAAACTAATGTAATAGATGCTTTGCCATATCTTTATCATCGGCTACAAAATAATGTAATAGATGCTTTGCCATATCTTTATCATCGGCTACAACCTAATGTAATATATGCTTTGCCATATCTTTATCATCGGCTACAAAATAATATAATAGATGCTTTGCCATATCTTTATCATCGGCTACAACCTAATGTAATATATGCTTTGCCATATCTTTATCATCGGCTACAACCTAATGTAATATATACTTTGCCATATCTTTATCATCGGCTACAAACTAATGTAATAGATGCTTTGCCATATCTTTATCATCGGCTACAACCTAATGTAATACATACTTTTCCATATCTTTATCATCGGCTACAAACTAATGTAATATATACTTTGCCATATCTTTATCATCGGCTACAAACTAGTGTAATAGATGTTTTGCCATATCTTTACCATCGGCTACAAACTAATGTAATACATACTTTTCCATATCTTTATCATCGGCTACAAACTAATGTAATATATACTTTGCCATATCTTTATCATCGGCTACAAACTAATGTAATAGATGCTTTGCCACATCTTTATCATCGGGAATATAAAAAGATTTTTTTTTTAGATGATCCTGCTATCCATGTAGATTAATATTCAAACAAATTAAGAGTTGTATAGTTCTATTTTATTTTTGTATAATTTAGTCGCTTATCACAAACACTCGGCAAGCTGTTTGCCGTATCAAACTTTCTCCTCTTTTAATTGCTTTCTCCTTGTTTGAACATATTATTTTAATTGTAAAATGTTATCAGATGGGGTTGACCTACAAGATTTCATAACCTAGAGGACGGTCTTTTCAGACTTTCCTTGCAATCGATGGGTAGCAGCACTTTATTTCCAACAACTGTATAAACCTACATGATTCAACGAATATAAGTGGCTCCCGGAGTGGCCGAGTGGTCTAATGCGCTCTCCGTTACGGATCACTACCATCTCACCTCGTCTTCGTGGGTTCAAGTCTCGGATTCAGCCAATGTGGGTATGTGAAAAAGCTTGCTAGTAGCTTCTCGTGGGTCGGTGGTTTTTTCATGGGTTTTCCCGGGTTCTTCCTCCACCATTAATACTGGCCGCCATGTATAGCCTATCGTGTGCTGAAAAATGGCGTTAAACCCTACGATAACAACAACGAATATAAGTATACGAGAGGGAGAGAAGGGGAGCGGGAAATTAATGATCGTGAAAAAAATTGGACAAGGATACATCCATCAAAAATAAATACACTGGCTAAATATTATGAACATCATATCTTTATTAAATGTGAACAATTAACTGCGTACAGGAATCAAAGTTTGAAAATTTTAATTTAAATCCTATAAAGTTATTCTTGTTTAAAATATATTAGGAATAGATTAATACGCGAATATTAACTTTAGCTGTAAAATCAAATGATCCATATAACAAATTACTTTTAATCACTGGTATACAGGGATGATTTCGAATTTTAAACAATTTCCTACGTCGTTCAGTACGGTATTTGCAAATCATTATGCAGTGGCATGCTTTCCCATATGTTTGCCAACCAGTGGGGTATCTCGCAGATGATTAGAATATAATTATGCGTACTTCACTATATTTACTTTTAATTCTTTCATGGAGAAGGGATAATTTCCTGTGACCAACGGAAAAGACACTCGAGTTCTCACAGTCTGCATCTGATGATACGGTATCAATTTTCAGCTTTTACTGAATCTGGATGTGAACTCCAAACACGAATAGAAGAGTGTAGTAATGAATTTCTACTTATTTCTAATATGGCATTAGTTTTATTCCAATTATTCTTATTTCTAATACGATACCCGTTTGTCAAACCCACCAATATCGGTAGATTTCACTGATCGGTTCATTCATTGAATTTTGCATGTCATTAATCAATATCTCCTCTCTGAGACACTTCGATTCAGCACTGAATAGGTCTCGTTTAAATTACACATATAAATTTATCACAGACATTGAAGTCCCGGACAATGATGATATCCTAGATGTTTGATGACCCAGATTGAGGAAGGTAGATTACAATAGATATTTCATACCTTTTACGCATAGTTCTATCCATATCCCTTCAACAGATCAGTACATAGTTTGAAAAATGAAAGTTTCTATAAGAAAAAGAGGGACAATTACACCTCCCCCACGATTTGATCAGTCACAACCAAATGGATTATGATAACCGTATCACTTTAGATCATCGCCCTTAATGTTATCATCTAGATGAGTCTCTGAAAGAGCAATGTCAACATCATCCAAAAATGTTTCGATGAAATCTAATATATACCAAACAGATCTAATACTTCAGTGTATAAATGATGCCGTACTATTCGTTGTTGGAGTAACTGAAGTATTGTAGTTATGCAAATCAGATGAATCTGACAGACGTTGGGTATGGATTCAGTCCTCAGACGAATCTGATAGACATTGGGTATTGATTCAGCCCTCACACGAATTTGATAGACATTGGACATTGATTCGGCTTTCAGACGAATTTGATGCTGACATTGGGTATTAATTCAACTATCAGACGATCCCGACACGGGCATTGGGTATGGAGTCATTTTTCAGACGAATCTGACGCAGATATTGGGTATGGAATTATTTTTCAGACGAATCTGACATATTGGGTATGGAGTCATTTTTCAGACGAATCTGACACGGATATTGGGTATAGAGTCATTGTTCAGACGAATCTGACACAGGCATTGGGCATGGATTCATTTTTCAGACGAATCTGACACGGACATTGGGTACGGAGCCAGCTCCATGCCCGTTGAGAATGACTAGTAACATCATAATATACAAATGGACAACTCTTTGAATAATAGATTTTCAAACGTTATACGCATTAAATTAATTTTATCGTTATCTATTAGTACTACTGACATACAGCAAAAAGTTGGTGATTCAACATTACAACATATGAGAAGTACAAGATGAAGCCATTTTAGTATATTATTATTGGATCTTAACTACTGAATTTAATAAGGTGATTTTTAAATACATATCATTACTATTATATATTTTTAATTTGCTGTGTATGCTTTTTTATTTCATTACATGCTTTTTTAATATAACATTGTATGTTGGACTTGACCTTGTCTAAAACTGAGTCTATTTCTGCTTGACCTAAATTGACTTTATTTTATTCCGTATAAACAACTAATACATAGCTAAATTATTTTCTATGTGTATGGGATTAGAATCGGTATTATTCTTATTAGAATTAGATGTTTATTTGGGTCTAGGTCTAGGTCTTGGTATTTCCTACGTAAATTTTGCATAGTCCAGGTTATGGTTTTTATTTTGTAAACATCCGGGTCATTCTAGAAGGTTGTTGACAATTAGGTGATGGTATTTTTCGTACATAGAAAATGCTAATTGTGACCTGAGGTCAAGTAGAGAACTATATAATCGTATAATTGAGAGGATTATTTCAGTCGTGCTTTAAGATCTAGCACTTTTCAGTTGTACTATTTGTTGTGTCCAGTATTTCACTTTTGGTCTGGAAAACTTATTTCTTCAAATTATTGAATTCAAGTGATTTTCTCTGGAAATACAAAAGTGCTCTGATAAGTTTCTTGGATAGAAACATTCACAGGAATTTATCGTGAGTTCAAGCCTGGAATTATATTACTGTGATTCAGCAAAAGACTGTTGGCACTTCAACACTCTACAAACTACTACAAACACGTCTTTACCGTCAGTTTTTGGATTTATTCTGGACATTTACTGAATTGTATTCAGGACTTTAAATAATTAGGACTTGTGTCTGTAATACTTTGATATTTTCGGGATTTAACTCGCAGTCGTATCGTAAGATGTTTTTTCTTCTCGTGTTCACTTTGTAATCTAGGGAAATACATTATTTTGTTGAATTTTACAAAGCTTGTTGTCTTTCACTCTTTTCTGTTACTTATTTTAAGAGCATCGACTCGTACCATTACAGTTCACCTTTCTTTTACTGAGTACAATACTTGATCTACTGAGGAAAAGTCCGATGCATTTCCAACCTGAAACATTATTAGAAGCCCTATCGTAGATTATGGCTCAAGGTAAATCATAGGACGATCGTTACATTGTATTCAGCATGAGAGAACATTATATAAATGCAACATAAAACATACAACCTGTTACTGTCACAAGTAGAAGAAAGAAACAATGCAGTGTAACAGCAACAAACTGAGGGAAGAATGAATGCATAGACTGAAAGAGAGAAAATATAATATCATCTTGTATTGATTTGTGATGAAAATTCCCTTTCGCAGTAAGAAAACAACGAACAGCCGGAAAACCTTAGAGGAACCGGGTTTTTAATACCCGGCTTTTGATGTGTTTACACTTCCTGTTGCTAACTATGATTTAGCCACACTCCCAGATATTGACATTTCATAAAAATACCATAACAATACCATAACAATACCAATATTATAATACTAAACAGGCTTAACTAAGTCTTTTTTCTAAGGAACATCATATACGTACCCAGTGCTTTAAGACATTGTGCTTGAATATCAATCACTTACACAGTTCCTGTTCGTCTGTCTGTCTGTGTCTCTGAGTGGAGATCAAGGCGTGTGTGATTGTATTTCATGTTATCTGTTTCGTAATACATTGTTATATAAGCTCAGTGAAAGCTTTAATGGGAACAAACTTTAGTGTCCAGGGTCCTACATAATGCCAATTTTAAACGAGCATATAATTTTCATGTTGTCAAAACAGAAAAAAAGCATCTATTACAGCTAATATTGAAAATTATTAGAAGGCTGAATGAGCATGTATTTTAATCACAAGTCTGAGAATATTGCGGGTGTTACACTCTTCTTTAGAACTCATTCTAAAATTCCAATACAGATGTGATTTCCAATACTTTATCTTAGATTGATCTTTGAATGGAAGACAGCTCCGGTGGCCTAGTGGTTAAAGCGTCCGCCTCGGATACGGAAGGTCGTGGGTTCGATCCGCGTCTGAGTCATATCAAAGACTTACAAAAATGGTACTTACAGCTCCCTCGCTTGGCGCTCAGCATTAATTTCTATGTAGCAATGATAAAAACTTGTAAGAAATTTGAATATTTTAAAATACATTTTGGCAATTTTTCTGTTATTATTTGCGGTGAGTGAAATGTTTTCAGGATATGGAGCTTGACTCGTATAATGTCCTGTGTGATAAAATATCCAAGGCCCGCCGAGCAGAAGTCTAGGACGTCAAGAGTCAACTTAAGTTAAACGTACGATCATTGGTGAAAATCAGTATTTAAAACATCATCAGTTAAATGACCCTTATAAACTATAGTCATGATCATCATCATCATCATCTTTATTTCCTTCCATGGAAGATTACATGATATAAGAATAAATCATCTGAATACAATCAATAAATATTTTTAAAAAAAAATAAAAAATAAAAAATTAAAAAAAAATCTATATTAGAATACAAATTCTTACACAACATCAATCAACAAAGTGTTCGTCAACTCATAAGTTGCAAGTTTCAGTACCTTATTTACAGAAGATAACTGCACACTGCATGACAAAGTATGCTGCATACAGGACGAATAGCTTGGAGTTTTCTTTGTCGATTACTCCTGATGGTAACCTTTTACCTAAAAGATATTGTAGTTGCAGCTCATCTTCTGCATTAAATAACGTAATGTGCAGGCTCAGGGGAAATTTATCACTAAGGAAATCCCAGAAAGAATTTCGAAAGTTCGACATATAAGGACAACTAACACAACAATGAAGTATCAGGTCTGTATAAACATTCCCATATCTAATACACATATCAAGCTGTGTTTGTGGAACAGCAACCCATAGTTTAGCTACATATGTAAATACCTTAGTGTGTTGTCTGGTTTTAGCCGACTGCCACACTGAGGCAGGTCGTAAGTATTCGTGTATCGAAGAGAATCTATCAAAATCTGCTTGATTAGACATACGAACTCTCCAGAGGCTATTTTCAAGACCAACAATTTTTGACCTTACAATTTCTTTCCAATTATGTTTATCTGGAATTTCAGAATGATGCAAATAATCAGTTAGATACCCGAGCAAGTCAAACTTCTTTGAGGTATAATATAAATTTGAAATTAACCCGCAACTTGACATGCATCCGCTCAAAATGAAGTGAAATAACGCAACGTTACCGAGCAAGTCAAACTTCTTTGAGGTATAATATAATATTGAAATTAACCCGTAGCTTGACATGCATCCGCTCAAAATGAAGTGAAATAACGCAACGTTAAACACACGTTTAGTATGTACATTGTTAGGCATCAAACACAATCTGTGTAAAAACATCAATTTTCTTCTATCAATTTCAGACTGCGCTGATGTCCATCCTAGCATTCCCAGGGCAATGTCTGATCTTGTATGTATTGGGAAACCTTGTAAATGTTTGGCAAAATACCTCAGAGTTTTATCCAATAAAGCGAGGTCACTTTTTGAAATGTTACACCATAATTCAATTCCATAAAACACTGAAGGGAAAATTACCTTTTTAATTACATTTGCAGCAACCAAAGGATTTAAACCATTCGGTTTACTACCAATACCAAACAGACCGTGAAAAGATTTTTCCCTTTCTTGCATGCATCGAGTATTGCGTCATGCGACGTCAGCTTTGAGTTAATCCGGTGACCCAGGTGTGTTGCCGAATCGGTAACCGGCAAACATGACGGGCCAAGATACCATTTCATATTGATATTATTCTTGTATTGGGGTCCGAAAATGATAATGTATGACTTTGTGACACTAAGCTCGAATCGCCACTTATTACTGTAGTCGTATGCTATATCTAACAGCTTTTGTAGATTGCTAGGATATATAGCCAAAAGTGAAATATCATCAGCTAGGGTTGGATTTCCCACAGCTAAGGATCCAATCTTTGCTCCAAATCCACTATTTTCTAACTGTAGCAGCAAGTCATTTATAAATATTGTGTACATCAAGGTTGACAAAACACCTCTTTGTCTCACTCCTTGGCCAATTGAGAACCAATCTGAAAATTGCCCATTTACAAGAACTTTACTCTGTAAATTTGTATACATGTTAAAAAATATCAAAAGGGATTTACCCGTAATTCCCAACGTGAATAATTTAAAAAGCAGTCCTTCGTGCCACACGGTATCAAATGCCTTTTTTGTATCAAGAAAAGCAGCAAAAACCAGTGAACCCATGTTTACATTATATTGTACTGATTGCAACAGCACAAAACTCGCTGTTGTGCAGCCTAAACCTTTTTGGTAACCATGTTGTTGTGAACTGGGTATACTAGAATTAGTATCTTTGAGCCAAATTACCAAACGTTCATGAATAATTTTCTCAAAGGTTTTGTAGATAACAGGCAGTAAAGTAACAGGCCTGTAACTTTCGAGGGAGTTCTTTGATTTTCTGTTACCTTTGTACAGTGGTATTACTAACCCTTTTTTGCAATCTACAGGTATGTAAGATTGATCAATCATCCGAGTAAATAAAATTGTCATACACTCGATGAGGTAGTCGCTGCCATAGATCAAATGTTCATTGCAAATTTGATCATGGCCCGATGCTTTTGATTTCTTTAGACCTTTAATGATTTCTCTTACTTCGTTTAAACTGATACTAGTCTGTAAGGCCTCGATATGGCTTACTTCGTCCTGTAGACCCCGATTTAATTCTCTCTCTATAAATTCATAAATGTTTCCGTCAAAACTATTGTTTAAATTCGGCGTGTGAATGTCCTCATAGTATCTGGCAAAGCCATTTGCGATGGAATCATCATCACGGACACAAACTCCATCAGTTGATAGTTCCTGACAAAAATTTATATTGTTCCCTCTCTTAATGTTTATCATTTTCCAAAAGTGTCTTACATCGCATTCATGTGCTTTTTCAATTTCTTCATACACCTCCCCCATATATTTTTCCACAGCCAGTTTTTGAACGTTTCTAAAGTCTCTCTTCTTATCTTTATATTCTCTGTAAGAATTAAATTGACTACCCCTCGGTCTTCCCTCATTTATCCAAGTATACCTAGCTTGTCTTTGAAGTTTATGTGCTTCTTTGAGTTCATTTGACCAGTATGGTTTGGCATGATAATTGAATTTAGACTTTGGAAGCGCGATGTCGCTTGACTGCTGTATTGCATTAACAATGTGCCGGTAAAAGCTATCAACATTGTCCGAAATAGTAGAAAAAGAAATTTGAATTTTTTAAAATACATTTTGGCAATTCTTCTGTTATTATTTGCGGTGAGTGAAATGTTTTCAGGATATGGAGCTTGACTCGTATAATGTCCTGTATGATAAAATATCCAAGGCCTGCCGAGCAGAAGTCTAGGACGTCAAGAGTCAACTTAAGTTAAACGTACGATCATTGGTGAAAATTAGTATTTAAAACATCATCAGTTAAATGACCCTTATAAACTATAGTCATGATCGATAATACACTCTAGAACAGTAGTTAATTTAACTGCTAAAAGGATTTTTCTCTGGATTTATAACAATTTTATATTTTAATCTAACCATTGCCATAATTCTTATAAGTGTGATATGTAAACTTTACGCATAAAATATAATGAAGAAGACTGTCTCAGCGACAGCATCATCACCGGAAGGCTTTCAGACAAATTAATATGGAATGCATTAAAGGAGGGAAAACATCAATTGAGGATTTTTTAAAAAGCTGTCCCGGATCTATGCATAGCTTCAAATGGTTCGGTCAAATTTCCATCAAGTATAGCTTGACAAGGATAACGTAGAGTTCATAAACAGTGAATGTTAGCAGAGACATCTGTAACAAAGATTCTCATCACCTCCAATGCCTTTGAACTAATGTATGGTGGGTAATTGTTACATGCAAATGAAGGTACCGGAAGGAGAGTCTTCAGGTAAGTTCCGGTTTACGCATGCGTGGTGGCACTTAAGTCACGGATGACACGTCAATCGTTTAAACCTCGGTTTGTTTCTGTTAGGAGCCTTCTGAGGTCATACTGTTGCATTTCAACAATAATGTAAAGCCGGCTAATCAAGTTTTTCAAAACTGTTCCACACATCTGCATCAAAAAGCATATTTATCGCTTGTAAGTCGAATTCAACTGGACACATAATATGCCTTATTCTGCCGTTGCATAATGTGCGTTTCATATCAGGGTCCATGTTACTTGTTCTTCTGATTACCCCTAAAAACATTCATATATCCAGATATGCCATTCCATTGTGCAGGAAATTAAGAAATTCATTCAATGTTTACTCCTAGAGATTGTTATTTGGCTTCTTGGGAAAATTTAAATTTTGCAGAGCAGCAAATACGTGAGTGCAATCTGAGAATGGCCAAACACTTTTATGGCTAGAGATTGACCAGACACTGTCGAATATTTTGATTCATTCTTTAAAACGTAAAAGCGCTTCAAACTGTTTGGCTTATGGAGTTTTCACCACAGAATTCAAAAGTTTACTAAATCATGAAGAAAATTATGTAACAGTAAAAGCATCAACAATACGTTTGGAGCAATTATCGCTGCAAAGTCTTACCATTCAAATTTGCTTATAATGTTCATTCACTGATAACTTAGATGTTATTAAAACATTATTAAGCACAAACACAAATGAAAGTTTGGATAAGTTTAGTACCGTTCTTCATAAAAGTAGATATAATTAAAACTTTATTAAGCACAAAAACAATTGAATGTTTGGATGAGTTGGATAATGTTCTACATCAAAGCAAACCAGTAACCTAACAAACTGAGAATAGCTATCAGTTATTGAGACAGTGATAGTTGTGGTAGTGGCGTTATAACGGAGACCTGTTTTGGTTTTGCTGATCAATTAAAACAAGATAACAGTACAACAATGGTTTACCATAAAAGCAATTAAAACTAAAATTAAGAAAAAGCAAGAAGCACCATTGACAAGAAAATAAAATAAGACCAGTATTAAAAAGGGTGCATGGGTTATGTATGTGCAGTCTTTAGCGTGATTTAACCATTGACAGATGTCTCCAAATGAACAGTAAGGTTAAGCAGTTTGTATAATAATTTTGTTAACTTTCAAATGATAACAAATATGGCTTAATTAAATAGATGATGAATAATAAATAAAATAATATCGATTGGATGCATTTCACAGTCGCGACGGACAGGTGGTTGAAGTTATTTCGAAGATGGAGTTCTTTATATTCATGGTTAGGCCCTTGAAACGATCCTTACAAGTATAATTTTGTTTATGAAATCTTTTTCGACTTACAGAAAGTTTATTTAGATTTAAAATGAAACAAAATATAACTTGATTTAAAGATAGACAAATAAATGCATATAATAGAGCAATCGGCACGTATTTGACCCTTGCGAATGAAAAGTGTTTGTTATTTATTAGATAATATTGAATGGCCTGGATCATGGACACGTCCATTAAAATTTAAATTTGCTTTATTAAACCTTGTGCAGGTTGCAAAAATATTTACCTAGACTTTATATGATACTAAATATGAATTCATATAAATTTATTTACCTTTTATATGATACAAGATATAATTTTATGTATTGGCAGATGAATATATGTATAAAATATAGACAACGGATACATTATCCCTTCCGCCCCCATTCAATGTCATCATCACACCGCCCCTTGGATTCATTAATCCCATATCAATTTTTTATAAAGAAATTTCAGAGAAGACATGCAACTGATACAATCATTTTTGTCTTTATGTTCAATATTGATTATCGATTTCCCGGAGATGGTACATAATAGTCCAATCACATGGCCTTTAGATGCCGAATATATACACTAGTTTTCAACCTGCAGATTCACATTATGACTGCCTCCTCTGTGCTCTCGTTTAATCACGCACCGAAACGCGATGTTACCGAGATCGTTTGATCCGATACTCAGTTGTGAATAACTTTGTTATAAATGTCTCTGATAAAGGTGAACCATTTTTTTTTTTAAATTTCAAAACAGACTCAAAGGTTAGTTGATTTGCACGAGTTTACCTACATGGTCCTATTAAATATTTGCTCAATTAAAATATTGTTAAAAAATGCGCTAGTTTGAACTCCCTTATCAACGTCATATCATCCTGTCATAGCGTGACGTCATCAGAGCATTATATGCCGGCTACCACTACCCACCACCATTTTTGTTTCTTTTATTAGTTTTTCATTGCCGATCCTGGTTCTGATTGTGGTTAGAATGAAATGCAATGTAATCTAGTTAAATTCAATTGAAACACAATCACTTGCAATACTCTAATATCAATTGATCAACGGGCTTACATATATTCTTCAGTTTTCAATTATTGCTCCTTTCTCCTGATGTACCAGTCCGCAATCAATCATTGAGAACATTTTCCACTCTGGATTCGCATTGCCCTGGCTTTTGATGTTTAAAAAGGACGCCTCTGCAAGTAAAGTTCTGATAAAAATATTTACGTGGAAAGGAGAGGTTACTATTAATAAATTAAGTAAACTGTAATATAGATAATTCAATCAAAAGAGAATTTCCTATATGATTTGAAACGGTCTGCTACTATTTTTAAAACAAATATGCTTGTTGTCTTTCGATCAAATATATCAAATGAAACAAGAGATTGTTGATTAAGATCAGGGTGGAGGGGCAGGTTATATCAGAAACGGAATAAAGGTACTGCAAAAAAATTGCATGGATGAAACTATAACAACTTTAGATTATACCACAATTGTATTGGTACCTCTAAAAGAAAAAGAGCAAAAAGAACTAGTATCGTCTCCTCCACCTGTGGCTCGTAGCCCGCAACCAATATGGAAACAAAGCAAGTGTGCCAGCCCCCAATGATCAGGTGCAGGTAAGCTAAACATGCTTATTCGTATAAACTTTACGTTTATCTTTAAAATAGGTTAAAATTTAAACTAATTTGATGCATATTTCATTGATATTGTGCGCTTGATCTTTTTCCTTGATTGAGGGTAAATGTTTAGCCTACATGTAATGTCTGCCTGAGTTCTGACATTGTTATGACTAGTAAACAAGAAGTTTATTAAAATTTAAGTTGAATGTCTGAACTTGTTAATAAATTCGTGAAATTTCCATTAGAAATTACCCAAATCAAGAGAACATGGATGTGTCGTAGACCTGGTGCCAGTCTGTATAAAAGATTTAGGTAAATAATTATTCATTCTTGTTTTAATATTAATATCAATCAATGGAATCACTTTTAGTTCTGTTCTATTATAATTGGAGAGGGAATCATTATTTAAATTATTCGTTGGAACTACAAAGCGATCATTGACGTGTGCACTAAAACACTACTTTGGAATTATTGAGGACTGATTCAAAGACATTATGGAACATCAAGACTACTGGCATATCAACCGATTGAAGACTATTGGTATATCAGTACACTCAAGACTATTGGAATTCATTCGGAATATTCTATACTTTCGGACATTAACAGGAGATTTAAGTTTTTTTGAGATTTAATTCACAATACTGTAAGTTCTTTTTAAATTTTAAATTTGTATCGTTGGGAAATAAATCATTTGTTGGACTTTACGAAACTTGTTGGTATTGCAACCTTATGATACATAGTTTAAATCCACAGAGTCGTAACACTACTGCAAATGGTTCTATGATATGCATCAATTTTCTTAATCGATTTCTTTGTTCATCGATGTGATTGTTAAGCATAAGCATAACTTTTATTTGAAGTCCAATATACATCCATAGACAGTGGCTAAAGAACACTTCAAAACCCATTCTTAAATACTTATTTTCTATACAACCATAGAGAAATTAATTTAGGCAAGAGTTGTATACAATCTTCTAGTTGTAGCTACTGTTATATACATAACTTACAGGGATTGCACAATAACATTTTTTGGTTGTTACTTATATCACGTGACTACTGCCTTTTTCCAGATTAATAACTACTTATCCGTTTCTCTCTTCATATTGCGCATGTTTATTGACACTTCATGAAGTCACAAAAGACGTCACGGCATTACGGACGATAGAAAGCCTAATGCAGCGGCAGCTAACTGGATTGCTAAGTAGTTTCGAAATATTGTTTCTGGGTTTTGTAAATAATATCCGTATTTCTCCTCACGTGATAAATGAAATCATTATTTCTCATCACGTGATAAATAAAATCAGTATTTATCATCTTATGATAAATATATTCTAGTAGTTGTCTAATAGTGAAATGTATGCGCATCGCCATCCATGGCCTTCAAAACATAGAAATTAATGAGCAGGTTTAATGAATTTTATCTTAGCTCCTCATTATCTCCATTAAGTACTGCTAACACGGATCCGGGTTACTCTTGCACGCAGTGCTAGTAGCACGGATACTCATTAACCCCTTACCCAAGTGGTACTAACTAGGATCTTCTAAAATTCCCACACCCATCTGCTAACAACAAAAATTTTCAATATCACCACACCCTTGTCCTAGTATCCAGGATCCACCATATCCCGATACCCATTTTGCTAGTAACACGGATCCTCAGTATTCCCATGCCAGTGTGCCAGTAACAAAGGTCAGCAGTATCACTATGCATTCCTGAATGCATACATCCATAACCGATTACCTCTTCGTCAGTTTTCTGTCATATAGGAAGTCCATACGGTGGTAGCTTTGGTTGTAAAAAAACGACAATGAGTTAGTGGCACATAAAGAAAGACATACAATTATTGCCTTTTTGTCGCAGTCGATATGTAAACAATGGGGACATATTCACGAATCACCTTCAAGACAAAGGTACCCAAAATTTATTAATTCAGCTTGGAATGGGAACCTTTCCTAGCGACTCTATACAAAGTCTGTCTTAGGAAGTGGGGACATTTCTTAGCAGCTGTATGTAGAGTCTGTGTTATGGAGTGAGGACCTTTCAAAGAGGTTGTATGCAGAGTCTGTGTTGGCGAATAGGGATATTTCCTAGCAGCTGTTTGCAGTGTCTTTGTTAGGGAGTGGGGACATTCCTAGCAGCTGTATGCAGTGTCTTTGTTAGGGAGTTGGGACATTCCTAGCAGCGGTATGCAGTCTTTGTTTGCTATTGGGGACACATTTATTCAAAATCGAAACAGAGGTGGCAAGATGACAATAACTGACGTACAGTAGTTGATTGATTGGCTTGTATAGAGTGACGTATTAAAAGTCAATGTGTATATATGTAATAACAGCAAAAGCCATGATTTTCTAACAGTAAAATGGCCGCAATGCCTGGCTAAATTACACTACACACGGGAACTGACATGATTTTATCAGTACGTTAAATTAGTTTTCGTAGAACAGAAATTTGATTAAATATTGTCCTGCATTTCTGATCCAGATCTGAAATCATGATATGTTTTATTAGTTCCATTACAAAATTTTCTGAAACAGTTTCTTCAGTTCCGAAGTCTTTGTTTCTAAAGCGCCAAATATCAAATTATGGCATATACAGATATAATCATTTGCATCGAGGCTCTTTTGATCTGTCTTAAAATGCCAATCTAAACGAAACCAATTTATTCAGTTCCTAAATATCTAATATTTAACAACACATCAGGGGCTCATTTCATTAATCAACAAACTAAGAGTATTCCAAGGAAATGCTGTCATTTATTCTGATAGTGTTACGAGTCTATGCTCTTAACAGAAAAGACTGAAAGATAATAAGCTTTGTAAAATTTAACAAATAATGGATTTCCCAAGAATACAAAGTGAAAATGATAAGAAAGAACTGACGGTAAATAAAACAGCAAAATAATGAAAGAAATACAAATACAAGTCCTAGTAATTTAAAGTCCTGAATAAAATTCAGTAAAAGTCCCGAAGAAATCCAAATACTGAAGGCGATGACGAGTATGCTATAGCTTAAAGGCGCCGCAGACATATATTATCATGTCCCACCCAGTTACATCATCCCCACAGCAGACCTACCAGTCCTAACACTAACCTCTTAATGCTGAGCGCCTACCGAGTCGGCTGGGGTTGAAACCTGCAATCTCCCGCATCCGGGGCGGAAGCTCTAACCACTAGGCAACCGGGGCAGTCTTAAATATATCCTGAGAATGCCATATGTTAAAAATTAGGGAAAGTCCATTTAAAGAAAATAACCCATGATGTCATAAAGTCTCTTGAGTACTGACGTCTACTAGAAGACATCTTCCCAAACCCGATGATCCATGATCAAGAAATAATTACTAAACTCTAACAAACCTACAAACGGAGACGTAAATGCAAATAGCACGTGAACCTAGGTTTATTACATTATCATATTTGCACCTATTTATTTGTTCTTCTTCATTTAATCTGAAATGAGAGTTCATGTCGTTGAGGAAATTCACACTCATTAACTTGATTACAATGATATTAAAAGCTCAGCAGTAAATAACATTTAACACCAAATCAATCGTGCACCGCTCTTTTCTGTTTTTTTTTTTTTCTTTCTTTTTCTTCACTTGATTGTTGGACCGCTCCTTATGGCCTAGTGGTT
Source organism: Sinohyriopsis cumingii (assembly GCA_028554795.2). Taxonomy (NCBI): domain Eukaryota; kingdom Metazoa; phylum Mollusca; class Bivalvia; order Unionida; family Unionidae; genus Sinohyriopsis; species Sinohyriopsis cumingii. The sequence goes on from CM068833.1 coordinate 13,305,378, forward strand.
AGAGCGTCCGCTTCGGATGCAGGAGGTCTTAGGTTAGAACCCGAGCCGAATCATACCAACGACCTATAAAAATGGTACTAACAGCTGACTCGCCTGGCGCTCAGCAATAAGAGGTTAGTGTGAGGACTGGTCGGCCTCGTGTCGGGATGATGTAACTGGGTGGGACATCATGCTTCCACACTGAAGACATCGTTGCGATATAACGAAAAATGTTTAAAAACAACGTTAAAAATCCAAATCGCACACACACACACACACACACTGGATTGTTGAGTAATAGACATTAAAAGGTACATGACATCTTCGGTATCGTGCAGGATTCTAAATAAACATCTATATATTTGATGCTTGTCCAAATCTGTATAAATACAATATTTGCATGACAAACATTTCATCGTCTTATTTCACCCATTTATTTTATGCCCACCCACCCTCCAACGATCATTGAAAATCATAAAAACTCAAGAGTTTCAATCCAATTTTAGATGACTATCAAAAGAAATCTCGGAAATAAGATTTGTAAACGATTATGAATCCACACCCAAATATGTAACAGAAAAATCAATAGAAAAAGTGTATTTACTGTAGAATTAAGCAACATTCTTATCCACATCCTATAATATTTGAAGAAAGTTTTAATACTGTGCGCAAGAATTACTTAAAAGTTGAAAATAGCTGACAATAGTTTTCTTACGAAAAAGGCAATATGGTCAGAGAATGGACTTTCAGTCGACGTCAAGATTAAATTTAATGTTTATTTGTCGAAAGAAAGGACGGACGTTACCTACAACTTTAATTACAAGAAGACAAAATGATTTGTGCCCGAATATTTTTATAATTTTCAAAATCCCACCAATGATATTACAGTCTTATTCAGAACTCAAATTGACCGTTCCGGTGGCCTAGTAGTTAGAGCGTCCGCCCCGGATGCGAGAGGTCGTGGGTTCGAACCCCGCCTGAGTCATAGCAAAGACTTCTAAAAATATTACTAACAGCTGCATCGCTAGGCGCTCAGCATTAAGAGGTCAGTGTTAGGACTGGTGTCGGGATAACGTGACTGGGTGGGACATCATGCTACATGTCTGCGGCATGATGCCCCAGTGCTAGACATCACTATAAATTGCCACTCTGCAGAAATCGTAGCAATATGACAGAAAAATTGTTAAAGCTACGTTAAAAATCTAAATCACACACACACACACACACACACACAACTCAAATTAAACATGCAATAAATAATTTTGTTCATTTTGTGTGGAGTTTGCATGACTTTTTCGCTACGATATTTATCGTACAGAGCAAGTGAATACTTGCACAATTTTTGGTCGAAAGAATCAGAAAATGGAACATTGATTATTTTTTAATTTAACTTATGGAAGTTTTAGGCTGTTCTGTGCAACAGTTATATTTTAAACACATACAAATGTGTTTGGAAACTTATAACAATCTTATCATGATTTGTTGAATTTTCACACAGTGCAACGTGTTAAGATTCGCTTAGTGGATGGAGTAAGTGAACAATATGTCAGAGGCATCGCGTGCGAATACCGTAAGAGTTTTTTTTTTCTTCTCTTTTTTTTAAAACTATATATGTATTGTACGTATAATAATAAATCACCATTTTTTTCTCGGTATTTTATTTGTGTCCTGTGAACAAAATTAAACAGAAAAGATAACAGTTGCCAGCACGTTTGCTTTCTCTTAATTTTACAGTCTTATCACATACTCTTATCGCACAGCCATATCACATACTCATATTGTACAGCCTTATCACATACTCATATTGTACAGCCTTATCACATACTCATATTGTACAGCCATATCACATACTCATATTGTACAGCCTTATCACATACTCATATTGTACAGCCTTATCACATACTCATATTGTACAGCCTTATCACATACTCTTATGGCACAGTCTTATCACAAAACGGTTCCGGTAGCCCTGTGATTAGAGCGTGAGGTCAATGGTTCGATGCCCGGTCGAGTCATACCAAAGACTTGTACAAATGGTACTAACAGATGCCTCGCTTGGCGCTCAGCATTAAGAGGTTAGTGTTAGGACTGGTCGGCCTGGTGTCAGGATAATGTGACTGGGTAGGACATCATGCTACATGTCTGCTGCATGATGCCCCAGTGCTAGACTTCACTATAAACTGTAACACTGCAAACATATGACTAAAATTTGTTTAAATTTACGTTAAAAATCCAAATCACACACACACACACACACACACACACACACACACACACACACACATTCTTATTACATACTCTTAAAGCACAGTCTTATCATACAGCCTTATTACATACTCATATTGTACAGCCTAAAACATGTTTTAATGTCTGAACACATGCAGCCTTAACATTTGTACTGCCTTAACACATATTCACATTGTACATTATACGCATACTTGCAAGTGACTTAGGGGCCCCAAGTGGCCGAGTGGTCTAACGCGCTCTCCGTTACGGATCACTGCCATCTCACCTCTGTCTGCGTGGGTTCGAGTCTCGGATTCAGCCAATGTGGGTATGTGAGAAAGCTTGCCAGTAACTTCTCGTGGGTCGGTGGTTGTTTCCGGGGGCTTTCCCGGATTATTCCTCCACCATTAATACTGGCCGCCATGTATAGCCTATTGTGTGCTGAAAAATGGCGTTAAACCCTACAACAACAACAACAGCAAGTGACTTCTCGTTTGTGTATATAAGCTATACAGATACCATTTACGTCACGTAATGGAATGATGTATGCAACCAGTCATGCAAGAACCTGCAGGAAGGACGAACCTTAATTAAATCCGTTCTTCTTTTATCCTGTAAAGACTAATTTGTAGAAGTAGCATAAAATAGCTATGATAAATTTGTCGTAGGAAAGACCTGGATGAAACATGACATTTTCACGTACTGTCTAGTTGTAATGATAAACGTTCGGAGTATAATTTCCCTACAAGTGTTAACACGGAGAGCATCTGTGCACAGTTTCCCTACAAGTTTTAACATGGAAAGCATCTGTTTACAATTTCCCTAAAAGTTTTAACACTGAAAGAATCTGTACAAACTTTTTCGACACGTTTTATCACGGAAAGCAATCCTTGTTCCTTCATGATATGTATATATCTAGATTTCATGGGTTGGCAAGAGACGTATATACTAAAATCTGGCTTGATAAGCCTCGTACATTTTGCTGGCATTCACTCATTCTCTAAGACATATCATAAATGCATTATTTGGAGGAAGGTAAGCAAAACATTGAATAGGATACTCGTACAATGTTTGATATTATTTTGTTTGAAACAGATTTTCTCGAACAATTTCGACGTGTCGGATCACACGTTCTTGAAAATTATTGTAGATTTCGAGGATATTGAACACACAATGCAAGACATGGCGGCAACTTAAAAAAAAATACCCATTATTATAACGACAGGTCCGTTTTCCACTTGATATTTAAGTATCGTTTATCGTTCCCAGCCTTTCAGATACTTTACAATCTCCAGAACAAATTCAGACAAGTTAGATAGAGTTTTGATTAAACGTAATGTTTTTATTACCTGTCATACGTTAATTTATATGGATAATCCGGCCCTAATTATTACTATAATCCAAATTAAGTCCTAAGTGATTGTACCAATTTTCGAAAGTGATGACTAATGAAAGGTACAGCTATAGACCGAAGCATAGTTATCACCGGTCTGTTCCATGTTGGCTTTACCCATGTAGTCCGATTATCACCGGCCTGTTCCATGTTGGCTTTTCCCATGTACTCCAGTTATCACCGGCCTGTTCCATGTTGGCTTTACCCATGTACTCCCATACCCGGCCTGTTCCATGTTGGCTTTACCCATGTACTCCCATTATCACCGGCCTGTTCCATGTTGGCTTTACCATGTACTCCCATTATCAACGACCTGTTCCATGTTGGCTTTACCCATGTACTCCCATACAAACTGAATTAACTCATTTCTGCTTCCGGCGACTTCGGAAAGGTTCATGTCGCGCTGATATAACGGTTGGGATGTACAAGATATTATCTGATTTTACATTTTGATTACAACTTACAACTCAGACTGCGTTTATTCTTTTAATTTACTAAATTTTTCACAATAATTTATAAAGATGGACATTAATTAAAATAATATGTATGCATGCGAATTATACATTTTTATAAGCGGTAAATTATTTCCTCTTCGATAGTAACTGCAATAATATATTAGTATACAGACGTGTTCCCTCTCTAGAACGAACGAACGCATGCACAGCATGTCATGCGAGTTCAATGGAACTGAAAACGTCATCACGGCAATGACAGTAAGCGCCAGTTTCACGTCACAAATGCTCCGCCCTCTACGAGAAAATGACAGCCCGTACTGGAAAAATTAAGAAATGAGACCCTTGAAAATTCTACAAAATCTGGTATACCAATTATGCTCACATTGTATAAATGTAACAAATGTAATATACCAGTTATGCTCACATTGTATAAATGTAACAAATGTAATATACCAATTATGCTCACATTGTACAAAATGTAACAAATGTAATATACCAATTATGCTCACATTGTACAAAATGTAACAAATGTAATATACCAATTATGCTCACATTGTACAAAATGTAACAAATGTAATATACTAATTATGCTCACATTGTACAAAATGTAACAAATGTAATATACTAATTATACTCACATTGTACAAAATGTAATAAATAAAGTAAATAACCCGGATGCTTCTCATAATTTTTTGTTAGAAAATTTGTATGCACAAGAGAAGCAGATAATTTCTAATTAAAGCTTGGACATTCGTAGAAGTTATATGAGATTTCAATCCCCAACCCACCCACCGACAGCGATTCTCGGGGGCTGTGGAAACATGGGAAAGAAATACTTATAACTAAAAGTAATGTGTTACTCGGCATTGTATGCATAACGAAATGTATTCCGGATACGGGAGGTCGCGGGTTCGAACGCCGGTTGAGTCATACCAAAGACACAAAAATGGTACTAACAGCTGCCTCACTTAGCGATCAACATCAAAATGTTAGTGTTAGGACTGGTCGGTCTGGTGTCAGGATAATGTGACTGGGTGGGACATCATGCTGCATGTCTGCTGATGATGCCCCAGTGCTAGACATCACTATAAACTGCCACACTGCAGATATTGTAGCGATATGACTGGAAAATTGCTACGTTAAAAATCCAAATATCACACACACACACACACACACACACACACGAAATGTACTCGCTTGCCTTCTATATTAAGAAGAAAATATGAAATATTCAACAAAACTCTGTAAACTTGCCAAGTGCCAATATTCCTTTGTAGATTATCTCAAAAAAGGCGAATGGCGTCACCTTCAGACGCATTTTTATTTGAATCAATAACATAATCCAATTATTTTTATTAGCAAATTAAAATCGCTTGCAGATAAAACATAAACATTAAAATCTGAGGACCTCTCAGACATCCAAAGACATCAAAACCTTTATCGCCAATGAAACCCATTTTGTTACGATATTATTGGCAGAAATTCCGCAAAAAAGTAAAGCAGTGACATTAGGTTTCCCTGCTATTAACACGTCTTGCAGACACTGGTTACATTATCCTGCCCAATTAGATAAGTTGTTGACCTTTTTGTATTTTAGTCAGTGCTTAATTCTACAATGTTTCCAGATGAGTTACTAAATGCTTAACACCTTTATTAATTTTACTCCTTGAACAAGAAAGTAAATGAAAAGAGATTGATGTAGTAGCACGAGCAAAATGTATGTAGGTGTGAACGCTTCCCGATTCAAGTTATGGATCTAGCAGACACAAGTTCTGCAATAAACAATGTCCTTCCTGAACTCGTCAAAGTAACTATCTGCTAAATACAGCAATACAGAAATACAGAAAGAAAGAAAGAAAGAAAGAAAGAAAGAAAGAAAGAAAGAAAGAAAGAAAGAAAGAAAAGAATAAAAGGAAGGAAGGAATGTCTCATTTTGGCAATATCTTTAACCCTTTATGCACGTACGTACGTGTGCCCTGTAAACAAAACTGTCAATTGAAGGTGTGAACGAACCACGTACACTGAAATAATTCATCATGTCAAAAATCGCAAAATACGAGGTACTAAAATCAACTTAGTAATTACGACTACTATTTCTCACATTTGCAGAAGCTATTCAACATATTTACGACAAAATTTCATCTACAGGATAATTAAAATATCAGGTTCCTCCAAACAGTAATGATCGAAATAACTCTCCTACATAGGCAGCGAAATTTGTTTCAAATTTTGTAACCATTGCTTCTACAAGTGCTTGTTTAGAAAGGTGAAGCATTTTGTACATCTACGAAGAATCGTGCTTGTATCTAGTTCCGTGGAAGCGAAAATATACGTGTTTGATTGAGAATAAAGAGTGAACATCAATTCGTCGTTTCTTGAACACATATTCTTGAAACTACATACATTTTACACGGCCATACAATTGTATGGGCATGTCGATGTAATTTATTATTCATTTAATGAGTTAATTTTTTTTTTTTTTTTTTTTTGGTTTTCTTTTGTGGGCTTAACATCATTTTTCAGTACATGATATACAGTGTCCGTTATACGTGGTGGAGAAGGAGCAAAGGAAGAACCAGTTAATGTTCCGGAAGCTACTGTCTTACCCATGTGACCTAGCAGATGCATGAACCCACGCGGACAGATGCGAGATTTGAGTGATATGTATAGGTCAACGCATTTTTTCTTCTAACCATCATGCACAGGTAAATTGTTTCTCCATAAAATATGAATGTAAGAAACATACGAATCCTAACCCACAAGAACCCGGGTCTTAATAAAGGTTATGTGTACACGTTCCATTGGATTTTAATCACACACACAAAAAAATGAAATGTAAATTTCTTGGTCGGGAGTAATACACACTGTAATCTATTTAAAGATTTGTTGGGGATGGGTGGCATCTTCCTGTTTAAAAAAACTATCAAAAATTGGCCGAAAACAGATTATTTAATATGAAATGTTCGAAGGTCACCCCCACTCGCGCATATATCTCTCATTCAAATAATAATCGAACAACAAGGAAACATAGCGGTAGGCAACAAATCAATGTATTTATGATAAGTCTCCGCAGCACCGCCACTACCCTCCACCCTCTCTCTGTCTCTCTCTCTCTTTCTCTGTCTGTCTGTCTGTCTGTCTCTCAATCAATCAATCAACCAATCAATCAATCAATTAATCAAATAATCAAGAAATCAATCAGTCGATCAATCAATCAATCAATCAATCAATCAATCAATCAACCATTGTAGGAATATACCGGCGAAAATCCGTGATAAAGCGAGCGTGGCAGATTTGCGAGTGATATCTCTGGGCATATGAAAGATGGTAAAATTTACTGTTCACACGGAAAAATGGAAAGAGGAAAGATAGATGGAGGATAGAAACAATTATATGATCAGTAGCAATATATATATATATATATATATATATATATATATATATATATATATATATATATATATATATATATATATATATATATATATATATATATATATATATATATATATATATATATATATATATATATATATATATATATATATATATCTGTGTTTGTGTGTGTGTGGTGATGTAAATCACTAAATGTATTCTAAGGAATAACATGAAGCTCTTCTGACGTTTTTGGACACGTGATGTCCTGACAGCAGGGTCTAACTAATTCCCTTACAGTCTTAAACAAGTAGTCTTGACGGTGTCTACTACGTTTTGCATCAGGTCTGGACGATTGTCGATCTCAATCGTGTGTCCCAGGAATATTGACTGGGATTTCCTCCTACTACTCGGAAACACTGGTGTCGTATACACACACACACACACACACACACACACACACACAAAGAGCGCACGACTACGTATTATTGACACATTTCATGATGTATTTATTTTCTTCAATCTTTGAGAGAAAAAATTAAAGCAATAAATTTAACAAACTTTTACATGAAAAAATAATATAAACCTTTATTCTATCCAATAACATTCGCCTGAAAAAAATTAAACACCGTTTATAATCAATGATTACGAATAATATCGGCGTCTCTATATCGGATGTACGGTATTTATGAATATATGTTTTAATATGCAGAGATGATGTACAGTTTTGATAAAAAGAGTACATTATGCCTCGAAAGAGTATGAAGAACTGGGTAAGATATCCCTTCCAGTCTCCACTGTTAAGTACTATGTCCATCAGCTTGGCGACATAATTATGTTGCGTTTCATCTTTTAGCATTCGTCTCATGCTTAAACTTTTGTCATAAATGGCATATTTATTCTGACTGGCAATACAAGAACCCTTTTTGATAAAAATTTCCCACTATCCTTTTACTGACCTCTCTTCTATTTTGTTCAATGTATACGTCGTCAGATTTATTCTTATTGTCGTCATCCTCACTGTTGGATTCCTCGTCCTCGAGGTTCACATTTTTCCACATTATGACGTGATGGTCGTGTCCTTCCTCTAGGTGTATTGTATTAAAAGGGACACAATCATCATGAGATACGGAGTCAACCCTACCAATGCGTTCCGGAAATATACATATTAAAGTACTAAACATAATTTACACTTTATGCACAAAAAACTTCAACTATTTTTAAATAACAAACACCGTGCAGTGAATGATTATTTCATTTTGTTTGAATATGAGGTTGTGGAAATTTCACCAAACACCTAAACAAAATACTTGAATATGAGGTCGTCCACATTTCACCAAACACCTAAACAAAATACTTGAATATGAGGTCGTGGACATTTCACCAAACACCTAAATAAAATACTTGAATATGAGGTTGTGGACATTTCACCAAACACCTAAACAAAATACTTGAATATGAGGTTGTGGACATTTCACCAAACACCTAAACAAAATACTTGAATATGAGGTCGTCCACATTTCACCAAACACCTAAACAAAATACTTGAATATGAGGTCGTCCACATTTCACCAAACACCTAAACAAAATACTTGAATATGAGGTCGTGCACATTTCACCAAACACCTAAACAAAATACTTGAATATGAGGTCGTGCACATTTCACCAAACACCTAAACAAAATACTTGAATATGAGGTTGTGGACATTTCACCAAACACCTAAACAAAATACTTGAATATGAGGTCGTCCACATTTCACCAAACACCTAAACAAAATACTTGAAGATGAGGTCGTGGACATTTCACCAAACACCTAAACAAAATACTTGAAGATGAGGTTGTGAAAATTTCACCAAACACCTAAACAAAATACTTGAATATGAGGTTGTGGAAATTTCACCAAACACCTAAACAAAATACTTGAATATGAGGTTGTGGAAATTTCACCAAACACCTAAACAAAATACTTGAATATGAGGTTGTGGAAATTTCACCAAACACCTAAACAAAATACTTGAATATGAGGTTGTGGAAATTTCACCAAACACCTAAACAAAATACTTGAATATGAGGTCGTGGACATTTCACCAAACACCTAAACAAAATACTTGTTAATGTAAATAGCCAGATAATATTTTGACTACTTCTCGTTAGGTAAAAGAGATAATACCAAATAGACATACTGTTATGTATATCTATATTTTCTGTAAATTATGATATAATATTTTATTTAATTTTTATTCATGGTTGTAAACTGTAAATAATAAAGACTTGCACTTTCACGTGTATATGAGTTTCATATTCGTTGTTTTGTATGGATTTTGTACAAACATTATACCTCTTCCTTATAAATATTTTGTCATGTGTGAATTTGATAAAATGGAAAAATTGCATAAAGCTTTCTTTTCTTTATGAGGGGAGGTGTTATGTATATCTATAGTTTCTGTAACTTTTGATGTAAACTGTATAGAATATTTTTTGTTATAAATTGCGTGCGTAATTTGGCTCTGTTGAAATCACGAGTCATGTACGATCTATCAATGGTTGTTTAGGTAAGTGTTGACAATTAATAATAATAATAATCGTAATAATAAGACTTAAAATGTCGCCTATAGTATATTTCTTCAGTGACTGATGGGATAAGGAAGTTTCCAGAAGAATTATATGGCTTCTCCACTGGTTGCATGAGGTCGTGTGAATATAGTACTTCGTGACTTAGGACGTCGTAAATCAATAGTGTATGTTGTCATGTGGGGTACAGTACGAAATACAATCGCAATTTACGGTGTATATAAGGTGAAGGTTAAAGTGCCATACCAGTGTAGATAAAGTAAATACAATTCAATATTTTTTAAAATAGAAAATCAAGTCTGGAAGCGGTATAAAAAAAACCGATAGAAAAATTCGCCATAATAACTGAGAAATACGCTCAGGTGTGTTTTCGAAAATAATACACATCGGACCAATTTTATCGCTCGGTAATTTCCGGAGTGTGTAGATCGTCTGACGTCATATTTTGAACACACACATTACTTTCGTTTCTATCGAAACATAAACAAAGTACTTGTTCCGTTCCATATTAGCTAGTTTGAAAAGTTTTATCATCACAATCATGCCAAGAGGAGATCGTGGAGGTACAAGAAAGGGCAGCGGGGTCAGGTGTGTTACAGCAAATTGTTGGAATTCAAATGCTGATGGGTTTTCCATGCATTCCTTTCCGAAAGACAAAGCACTTCGTCGCAGGTGGACAGACTTTGTAACAATCAATAGAGCAAACTGGGATGGTCTGACTGAGTTTTCTGCCCTCTACTCCTTTCATTTCACACCAGAATGCTTCCCATTTAGGTATAGATTTGATGTTGAGCAAATGGGTAGGGCACCAAAGAAAGTCAAACTCAATGATGATGATGCCCCGTCATTCCACTGAGTGAAGGAAACTGACAACCAAGCCAAGGTAACTGCAAATGTATCAGAAACTTCAACACCAAAGCATCAGTTGTGTGGGCTTGAAATGTTGTCACCATCAGAGGAAGTAACTTGTTAAGTGTCACCGCCAAAGAAAGTAAGAAGGGGCTATTCAAAGAGAGGAGTTGCAAGGGTGAGTTTTTAATAACATGTACCATATTATATCTATGATATTCAACAGATCAGTCACTGCAACATTTCCATTTGTACCCTGTAGAACGTTCTTTCATAGTTTTCAAAACAAATGCAGTAAATATCTAATCAATCAAGAACTGAGATATAAACAGTGGATAAATATTGTCACAATTTTCATGTTGCCTTCAACTTTGTTTGACCATGTGAATAGAAACATCTTTCTGCTGGTAGATTTAGAAGGCCTACATATATTTTTCATTGTCGGACAAATGTGTGAATCAGATTACATATAGATATTTACAAACATGACGAGGTTTATTCCCATCCGCAATTAATAAAAATCCTAATAACACAAAATTTAGTAGAAATTTTACAATATCGTGTTATGATTTTTTCAGTGGTGGTCTTGTTGTCATGTTCAACAATTTTTCAGTCGTATCTTGGCAACAATCATTTAAGTCCATCAAGTTTGTTCAGTTAGTAGATCTATTTCTTATTGATCAATGATATTTGGTATGCAAAAGCATCTTATGGAGCACATGTCATATAGGTATGTGACTTTGATTTAACTGTATTGGTCTAGTAATTTATTGAATTTAGATACATTTTTGTTAGTGCACACTTTAATTTTCATACAAGATAGCATAAAACCAAGCTTTGGTGAATATATTTTATAACTTATAGGATCTAAAGTATTTGACAAGCTTGAAGAGATTGTGACCAGCAGACAAATGAGAAAATACGTACCAATGCTGTCATTTGGACAACAAGCTTCACCACTGGAGGGATACAACTCTGTGATCAATTATTTTGCACCAAAGATGATTGGTTTCTCCTATCATGGAATGCTTTCAAGGTAAATCTTAAATTATTGCACAGAAAAAAATACTGATTCAGGTTTTTCAGTGTTTTATTTATAGTCCAGTATATTCCTGTTCAAATTAAATCATAGATATCAAGATATGATCTTTTGATATCCTACAATGTAAAATTGTATAACAGTTTTTAGTGTTTTGGAATGTTTGCAAATGAAGTATCTATAAAAATAAATTATCTATATTCTGATAGAATTATATGCTGTATTTGCATCTTTATTTACTTTAGACTAGGCTTTAGCTAGCTGCATTGCATTTTAATGAAAACAGCCAAGAGAGAAAGCATGCACTAAGGATGTGAGAGCCAGATATAAAATAGTGTATCCAAAGCACAAGAAAGGAGAATACACTGTCAGGAAAATCCTTGTTGACTCAACATATGGCAAGAATATATATTAGTAATTAATGAACATAAAGGCATACATCACTTAGAGATATAAATACTGTTGTACCAAGTGTAAGTACCTATATTATTTTTTTTAATTATTAAATTAAAACAGTAAAGGCAAAATATTTGTTAAAATTGACACTCCTTTAATTTTAAAGGTCATAAATTTTCCCTGTGGTTAAATGATAAAAATATGCAAACAATTGTAAAGACAAATACTTTTAATTCATGTAGTAACTTCAACAAACGGCTGTGGTTTTTGGCTTGTTCAATACAATAAATATTAAATTTAATTTACAGATTATGTTGAATGTCTGATGAAAACAGCATTCACAATTGGACAGGTGTCTCACATGAATGATGAAGGAGTAAAACTTATGGTAGATGTATCACCGCCATTATGTAGTCTGTATGAGAGGCCTGACAAGGATATTGCTACTCAAAATCTTCTTAGCAGGTTTAATTGCTGTCAGCCTCATGACAGCCAGTGTAGTTAAGGTTTTGATCAGGAAAGGCAATACGGATCCTCTTAACAACACATGATAGAATGATAACCCTCACTTCCTTGCCCAAGAAGTGCCAACAACACCGAGCAAATTGTCTATATGCTGTATACCGATGTCTTCTGAAATAATAATTTGAAAATTGAGTTGGAATAAAATATGCTTTGTGCATTAGATCAAATTTGGAAATCAAAAGTTTTAGTAGACAGTGTTAGTAGTGGCCCAGTGTGATTTATCGTTATTTTGTATATCAATAAAGTTAAATGACTCCAAAATGATTCCAGTGCATGCATATATATATATATATATATATATATATATATATATATATATATATATATATATATATATATATATATCCATCTTATTTTTCGACACGAAAAATGAAATAAAACAATATTTGTACATGTATATGTGTTGTTTTTTGGCATGATTCATCAGTATCACTGGCATAAAGGTTAGACAGTGTAGGCCCCCAGAACATGGGTTCAATCCAAGAAGATGTCATAAAATGACTTTAAAAAGTGGTTTATTTATTTGCTGTTTTAATAACCCCATTACTATGCTGTCATGCCTGGATCATGAAAGCAAAATGTATGAAAACAAAAAAAACATGAAAAATTACTCAGACATTTTACTTACTCATTTCCTTGTTCTGGATGTTCTCCAAATTGTTGTCTATACTGGTACTATACAACTTTTAAAACATGGATGTCGAGACAAGCTGGACTGAACCCTGGATGGTGTGTTATACATTGTATCCCCTGGTATTCATTGCAGACACTTTTGACCTTCTCTATGTCACAACAACATACACATTCCCTTGCTGTGGGCATTACCAAACAATGTCCACAATTACACCTAAAATAGAGTTTTCTTCTTTAATGCATAGTGCTGTGCTTGTCAAATTTAATCTCATATTTATGAACACATCAATAGCACAGTACAATGACACAAACTGAATAAAGTCAGGAACAGGTAAAACGTTTAGTACAGCACTGTAAAATTAAATTAGATATGAAAGAAAATAGAAGTTGCAAGAAGATGCTTACCACAGAAAAAAAGGTTTATTTCATAGTTTATCAAAATCAACTATTAACATACGTATGAGAAATTTGACATTTTAACTTCTAATACAGTGTACAGAATATGAATTCAATTTTAATGTCATAAGGGTAATATCCTGCCTATTTCAATAGTTGTGCAAAACAGGACCTCCTCTCCTAGAAATCTTAAGTACTTCTAAATCATATCAACTTGTTCACAGATTTTCGAAGCTTACAACTGTGATCCGATGTACCTTTTACTTATCAACGTATAGATACGTCTCTACCCATGAAATGCTATACACTTGTGCAGCCTTTATTACAGGCGAGAAAAAATCTAAATTTGTAAAGGAACAGGAAACTGTTGAACAATACTGTCAAGATCATCGGATATACATATTTATCGTAACTTAGGCCGTACACATATTCAGAAAACAATTACCATGAATTGTCCGTCAATCTATCTTGTATTTCTTTTTCGTCATCTTCATCTGCAACTTCAGATTCGTCGGTATTGGAAATATAGGATTCAAACTGGTACGGATTATTTTGGGTGACGATACCAACCGGAAGTGGTCGGCGGTTGCATTCGGTTATTATCGTAAACAGGTGCAAACGCGATATTAGGTAGGCTCCCACGCAGTTATTACTGAAAAGTTTTCAATTGGATTTTTTACATTCGTATTTTGAACATATATTCTCTTTCACCAAGAAATGAACTGTATAAATGTAGATACACTGTTGTGGCACTTTAAGCATTCAGTTTCATTCCGACTTCTGGAGTCATTCACACCTTTTGTGTTCCTGATGTTAGTCTGCAGACGTGTTTCTTTTTTACTTAGATATTTTTCGAGAGGAAAAACATTTGTTTGTAGTGTTCAGTGGTGATAGACAGTGCTCATTTTTTGGACAATAATATTATTCTGGAACTGTTAAAAATTATTTAAATGATTTCTGGACAACGCCATTTTGACAACGCCATGGTTTTTGGTGAACCAGTACATTTCCGGTATTGAAATTCTATGGGACTTTTCTTTCATTTAGGACTTTCAAAGACTTTTATAAGGACTAATTTGGATTTACTTCATTATACTGTAAGTTCCTCTCACATTTTTCATTTATCATTTTAATAATGAAATTGTTTTTGTTGAGTTTTACAAAACTTGCTGGTTTTTGCTGCTTCTTTTCTGTTATTAGAGTTTGTGACCATAGAGTCGTAATCATACAATAACTTACCTGAATGTTACCTGAAGCAAACTCACAAATAGTTTGCAATCAAATGTTCTGAAATAGTTTGCACTACATTACAAGGTTACTTCAGCTTCCTATAGTAAAATACACTTTGAAAAAATTACGTCTTTCTGTTTCTCTTTATTTTTTCCAAATTAAACCTTCAAATTATTTATAGGATTCAATGGACTTCTACAAACTTTCATTGCATAAAAAAAGGTCATAGAAAGTACAAATGATAACAATTGTATGAACAACTGAAATTCATCTTAGACTTGATAATATAGGATATATTATATATGTTCACATACTTTGTACGGTTTAGTTTAGACTTATTCGCCGATCAGCAAATAATAATCGACTTGATCAGTAATGATAAAGAAATGAGTATATATATATATATATATATATATATATATATATATATATATATATATATATATATATATATATATATATATATATATATATATATATTATACACTTCTTCTATTTCAAAAGGTCCTGTCACGCATATTGCAGAAAAATATATGTCCTAAATTGTGCGTTTAAACTCAATGTACATAACAGTCAGAGATAACACTTACTAAACTTGATTTTTGTCTTGACACAATGTATAAATGACATATAAGTTACCATTAAGTTCATCTGATTACCTCTGACACCTATTTTCGCTTTCATTTAAAGCGCATGATTGTGCTTAACGCTAGCTTTCTCTCGCATTCTTGCCAGAATCGGTCCAGAAAATGCAGTTTATATATTTTTTGATAATGTTTAAAACAACAAAAAATTGTACATTAATAATAGCAGAATGTTAGAGAAGAATTTAAAATGTCCAAAAAGGCAGCGACGAAAGCTGTTTAGTTTACGCATCGCACAGGGAAAAGGCTTAATTTATATAATACTCTGAATAAAACGTATTCCTTATGATGATGATTGATCCTAACTTTTGATACATTTCTATACAATTTTCTAAGACACAGACAGTAGAATAGCTGTAAGCTATACAGCTTGTGAGGCCTCATTACACAACCGACCGAGGATAATCATTTGTGATGCATCCATTGTCCAGAGACCGCTCCGGTGGCCTAAGTGGTTAGAGCGTCCGCTCGGATGCAGGAGATGGCGAGTTAGAACCCCGCCGAGTCGTACAAAAAATTTGTAACTCTTCACTAGCAGCTTCCTCGCTAGGCGCTCAGCATTAAGAGGTTGATGTTATGACTGGTCGGCCTGGTGTAAGGATAATGTGACTGGGTGTGACATCATGCTAACTGTCTGCGGCATGATGCCCCAGTGCTATTCATCACTATAAACTGTCACAATGCAGACATTGTAGTGATATGACGAAAACTATTAAAGCTACGCTAAACACACACACACACACACACACACACACACACACCAGGCAATGAGTGAACTTGCACTAGTTTCTTTGTCTCCAGAATGGATGGAATGAAATTTTTTACAGTAAGACAGATTAATTTAAATATATTTATTCAGTAGGCAAAGCTCCACCTACTCATGATCTAATCACCGTCATCATCACCGTCATCATTACCGTCATCATCACCGTCATCATTACTGTGACATACCTAATTAAAACTAAAGATTATCTCATTAATGTTATAATGAACATTTAAACAGGACAATTGGCAAATTTTCTTCCATGACAAATGTCCTATAGGTTTCAAATATGCATCAATACGGAAGAAGAATTTACATACATTCATGCAAGCCTGTTTCCAGCTGAGTGCGCTCACGCACACACATGTACACATGCACAGAGCCCAGTGACATCGACACGTTTTAAAAGAGGATGTTATCCTCAAGGATAAGATGGTGAGGCTCGCAGTCTTTTGACGATCTCCAAGCACATAAATAACATGCATATACACTTTTAAAAATAACATACTAGAAGATACGTATATAGCATTCAAAATCCAGCAACTGAACATTAGCTAATATGCGGAAGATAGATTCCCAAAACCTTGCGTCCCCTCCAGTTTATTTTTCTCGATATGTCCAATTGTATTCTCTCTCTCTCTCTCTCTCTCTCGTCATTTATCGAAAGATTTAATTAGCGCTTACATTTGCCATTATCAAACTCATCTTTGTTTATCATTCCGCCGTTTTCTGATAAAAATTAGTACAGATCTTTTGCCCATAATTATTCGCGTCTGTGTCTGTGTCTGTGTGTCTGTGTGTGTGTGTGTGTGAGAGAGAGAGAGAGAGAGAGAGAGAGAGAGAGAGATGTCTTTCTCTTGTTATGTAAATACAGAACGACGTTGTTAACTTACGAGATTTAATTGCTTTTTGACATATAGTCTTCTGGAATGATTTTATTTCCTTTATCTCCGTGCCTTGATCCTTTAAAACGTTTATGATGGCATCAAATATCTCCATAAAAGTGTCACTGCATTTATTTTTCTCTCAGGCGTTGAAAGCTTGGAGAATCATCTTTGCGCTCATTAACACAAACAACCCCAACATTTGTCGCGGTTATTGGCTGTAAAATGAAAATATTTTCTCTCGTTCTTATACTCTTGACGATTGTTGGGTTTTCTTTCTTTCATGGTAGCAAGGTGTGGACATGACATTTAATCAATGAAAGCTTTCTTTACCATATGGGTGAATGAAACAACTAGCCTAAAATGTAATTTTTTTATGTGGCAAGGTTTAAATGTTTTACTTCAGAATGCTGTGAAATCACTTATTTACTATACTTGTTGCTGTACTTAACTGATTTAACGTTATTTTCCTGGAACGTAATTGATTTGGCGGTTTTTTGTAGTGACATCTGATTTGTCGTAGTTTAGCTGAAACAGAATTTGATTAAAGTAGTTTTTGCTGTGAGTTAACAGATTACCGTAGTTTTGTTGTGCGTTAACTGATTACCGTGGTTTTAGTGATTTAACTGACTATCGAAGTTTTGCTGTGAGTTAACAGATTACCGTAGTTTTGTTGTGCGTTAATTGATTACCGTGGCTTTAAAGTGATTTAACTGACTATCGAAGTTTTGCTGTGAGTTAACATATTACCGTAGTTTAGCTGTGAGATAACTAATTACCACTTTGGGTGTGAGTTAACTGACTATCGAAGTTTTGCTGTGAGTTAACTGATTACCGAAGTTAGCTGTGAGTTAACTAATAACCAGTTTAGCTGTGAATTAACCGATGACCATAGTTTTCCTGTGAGTTAACTGATTACCGTTGTTTTAATGTGAGTTAACTGATTATCACTACTTTGCTTTAACAGATTACCGTGGCTTTAAATTGATTTAATTGATTATCAATGTGAGTTAAGCGATAACCGTAGTTTTGCCGTGCGTTTATTGATTACCGTCATTTTGCTGTGATTGCATTGATTACCGTGGTTTTATTGTGCCTTTGCTGATTTACTGTAATTTTTCTGGCACTTAATTGATTTGGTGTACATTTGTTGCGACTTAACTGATTTACCGTAGTTTTTATGTGACTTAATCACATTTTTCATAATTCAGCAAATGCCAACAGTAAGACGTTAGTAAAAGGAAAAGCAGTTGATTTGGACTGTGGCTGTGTCGTAATCTTTGCACTGTACATTCCTTAGAATTAAAAATATACATTGTAGTCAGTCTAATCGTTTTCTCTTCATGATCACTATCAATAAATCAAATTGAAAAATATATCGTTTTGTAAATCTCTGCATTTGTTTCTTAAAGTAGTATGAATAACTGATAATTGATATTACATGCGCAATAATAGAGCGAAGATGAAATGTTACATCTATATTTTAAATAATTTATTTAATCTTTTAATCAATCTGGCTGAGTGTTCTAAACCTTTATTGTTATGGTATGTACAAATTTCAGTACAACGATAGTTTAGCATATATTTGTCGAAAAAAAACCCACAACAATTCGTGAATTATTTTGTGTGCCCAACTCACGGAGGTACTAGATCTTGGAGGTAACAGAGAGATGAACTATATACAATTATACATGTTTAAGACAGTCTTAATTTTATTCTTCTCCGATAATGTCAGCCAGCCAGTCTATATATATATATATATATATATATATATATATATATATATATATATATATATATATATATATATATATATATATATATATATGTGTGTGTGTGTGTGTGTGTGTGTGTGTGTGTGTTAATTATTATTATTATTATTAAAGGTGCGTCTATTCTGTATGTTTTCAATTTAAAAAGCAAAATACTTTGAATCATCGCAAAAGAGGATAAACATACTTCCGCGTCTTCGTTTAGAAAAAAGATTAAATGGGTTCAGATAGTTGCAAATAAATTTAAATATAACTCCTTCCATTATTAACAAGGAAATAAACAGGTAATTTGACGGATCGTTGCTATTTTCTTTTACAAAGATACAGGTTGGTAGTTTGATGGATCGTTGGAATTTCCTTTTACAAAGGGACAGGTCGGTAATTTGACGGACCCTTGGGATTTCCATTAACAAAGAGACAGATCGGTGGTTTGACGGATCGTTACGATTTGCCTTTTCTAAAAATAGGCATTGCAAAAGTCAATTGACTTCATATTTGCTACCATGCCGAATTTTTGTGATTGATATTAATGCTTAAATTCTTCTTTTTTAAAAATAAATTAACTTTTTTAATTCTTTCTCCAAAAGTAGCGACACGTATGGTACTGTATTTTACAATAATTGCTCAAAACATTAACCCGGTACAAATTCATTCGATACTAAGAAAAAAAGCATGGTGAATTCGAGCAACACAAAAAGCACGTTTTTGCTTGATGATTTCGAGATCATCAGGTACAGTGTTAGAACATTGTGTGTGTGTGTGTGTGATTAGGACTTTTAACGTAGCTTTAAAAAAATTTCAGTCATATCGCTACGATGTCTGCAGTGTGGCAGTTTATGGTGGTGTTTAGCACTGGGGCATCATGCCGCAGACATGTAGCATGATGTCCCACCCAGTCATATTATTCTGACACCAGGCCGACCAGTCTTAACACTAACCTCTTCTTAATGCTGAGCGCCTAGCGAGGCAGCTGTTAGTACCATTTTTGTAAGTCTTTGGTATGGCTCGGCCGGGGTTCGAACCCACGACCTCCGGCTTCCGAGGCGGACGCTCTAACCACTAGGCCACCGGAGAACATAGTAAAGAAAGGTTTTGTTAAATTTAAATTTAAGAAAGCATTTGTATCAAATGCAATGATCGTCGAGTTCTCAGTTGATGTTTTGCATGTCTACATTCATAATTGACCGTTGTGCGTTTTATGTTCTCTTACCAAACTTTGATATTAGCAACAGTTTTAAGTGAGATAAAACGCTTAGATTCATTCAAGTAACAGTCTGAATTGGGATTTAAGGTTTATGTTGTCGTCAAACTTAACTTTTACTCAAAGGTATTTTGAGTACTAGGAACTAAGGCCATTTATTTGAAATCTGTCAACCAAACTAACTGTATACCTGTCTGTCTGTCTGTCTATCTATCTATCATCCCATTTATCCATCCGTCCATCCATGCATCCATCTATCCGTCCGTTCATCGTGCATTAATCCACCTATCCATCCATCTAGTCTATCTGGCTTTCTGTCTGTCTATCTATATATGTATATGTCTGTCTATCTACCTGTCCGTATATATGTCTCTCTCTCTCTCTCTCTCTCTCTCTCTCTCTCTCTCTCTCTCTATATATATATATATATATATATATATATATATATATATATATATATATATATATATATATATATATATATTTATTTATTTATTTATTTATTTATTTATTTATTTGTTTGTTTATTTTTCACGCTCACCAAACCTAAATGTATCTAAACCCCACACATGTAAAGGGTTTTGAGATATTTTCGGAGGTGTTTATTTCTAATTATGTGTGCAAAGTTTAATAAAGAATTTCTAACTAATTTTCAAAAGCCGACATGAGAGCAAGTATGAGAAGTATAGACAGACTGGGACCTTACACTGACGAACCGACTTATCACTCACAGTGCATATTAGGACCTTACACTGACGAACCGACTTATCACTCACAGTGTATATTAGGACTTTAGAATGATGAACCGACTTATCATTCACAGTACATATTAGGACTTTAGAATGATGAACCGACTTATCATTCACAGTGCATATTAGGACCTTTGACTGACGAACCGACTTATCACTCACAGTACATATTATGACTTGAGACTGATGAACCGACGTATCATTCACATTGCATATTAGGACCTTAGACTGATGAACTGACTTATCATTCACAGTACATATTAGGCCTTTTCACTGACGAACCGACTTATCACTCGCAGTACATATTAGGACCTTAGACTGATGAACCGACATATCACCCACAGTACACATTAGGACCTTAGACTGATGAACCGACTTATCACTCACAGTACATATTAGGACCTTAGACTGATGAACCGACTTATCATTCACAGTACATATTAGGACCTTTGACTGATGAACTGACTTATCACTCACAGTGCATATTAGGACCTTAGACTGATGAACCGACATATCACTCACAGTGCATATTAGGACTTTAGACTGATGAACTGACTTATCACTCCCAGTACATATTAGGACCTTAGACTGATGAACCGACTTATCATTCACAGTACATATTAGGACCTTAGACTGATGAACTGACTTATCACTCACAGTACATATTAGGACTTTAGACTGATGAACAGACTTATCATTCACAGTGCATATTAGGACCTTAGACTGATGAACCGACTTATCACTCACAGTACATATTATGACCTTAAACTGATGAACCGACATATCACTCACAGTACATATTAGGACTTTAGACAGATGAACCGACTTATCACTCACAGTACATATTAGGACTTTAGACTGATGAACCGACTTATCACTCACAGTACATATTAGGACCTTTGACTGATGAACCGACATATCACTCACAGTGCATATTAGGACTTTAGACTGATGAACCGACTTATCACTCACAGTACATATTAGGACCTTTGACTGATGAACCGACTTATCACTCACAGTGCATATTACGACCTTAAACTGATGAACCGACTTATCATTCACAGTACATATTAGGACTTTAGACAGATGAACCGACTTATCACTCACAGTGCATATTAGGACTTTAGACTGATGAACCGACTTATCATTCACAGTACATATTATGACCTTAAACTGATGAACCGACATATCACTCACAGTACATATTAGGACTTTAGACAGATGAACTGACTTATCCCTCTCGGTACATGTTAGGAACTTAGACTGATAGACAGTTTTTTTACTACAGTACAGACTGGGACGTTAGATCGACAGATTTATCACTCACAGTACAGACTGGGACGTTAGACAGTTAGACAGATTTGTCACTCACAGTACAGACTGGGACCTTAGACAGTTAGACAGATTTGTCACTCACAGTACAGACTGGGACCTTAGACAGTTAGACAGATTTGTCACTCACAGTACAGACTGGGACCTTAGACAGTTAGACAGATTTGTCAATGTTCTTTTATATGTCATTAAGGTTTAGGCCATTAAGTTATATTTTAGACACCTTTCTATTTTAAGTTTTTTAATTTATTTTTTAAAATGTTTTTTAAAAGTTTAAAATGAATAAATTTCTTTCAATTCTCAATGCAAGTTTAACTAGTTACCTTACATGGAACCATTTATCCTTCTTTTACATTTTTATAGTACCGACGTTATGTTGATTATCGAGTTTAGCAGAAGGATTTGGTTGATCTCTCTGATAGACCAGACAACGATTGGAAGAAAATGCCAGTCTGTCTAGCTTTTGCTATTTTTTTTTTATCTTTGCTAATGTGATGTCAAACAGACAATGCTTTTAATTATTCAAGATGATATTTTTTCTCATTTAAAGAGTTAAAGAGACAAAATGCTATATTTGTTTGATCACACTAAGCAATGGAGACATGTGCCACGATGGTTGGAGGAATCTGATATGATCCGCATACCAAAACATGGCGTATTTGATTAAACGACGGCTATCTAAGTTTCAGTGGATGTCAGTGGGCTGAAAACAAATCGTTTTGATAATAACTATTTCATCTAGAGGTAATCAGTCACTCAAATACAATTATTTTTGCTTTTCCCCTTTCTCTCTGGTTTCCACCAGTTTCAATGGACCATTCTCAAATCACGACCAGAATGTCGCAAAAGATTTATCACTGAAAGGAATCTTTGAGTAATGGCCCCCTTTTCCTTCCCAGTGGCGTATACGTGACGATAGAGTGATGTCCCCTTCAAAACCTAGTAGCATACTGGGTTGTGACAGAATCATGAATCTGAAGAAAAATATATTTTGTAATATTTGAAAATAATATCGTTAATATTGATTACTTAAGACTAATAGCAAAATTGTCACTTGTTCCAACGACGGTTGCAGATGGTTAACCAACCTTTATTTTGTAACTTAATGAGTCCCAGTTATTTGTTGTCTGCCATGTCATTAACTTGCTTCTGCAGGAACGTTGTCTCAAAAACACGAAGACAACTTCCCTATTTAAACAATATATTTGTAGAAAAAGGAAGCTACCACTATGGAAAAAATTTAATGTTTATAATGAAAGATCTAAAAATATTAGGATCGTGTCTACATCCAGACAGATACGAAGTATACCAAGGGCAAATCCGCTTGAAAACGAGACCAAATCGTCATGGACCTGTCTAAACATGTGCTGCCTGGAAAATACATCTTATATACAGACCTCTGAGATGCAGAATTTTAGCGATAAGTAATGTATGGTATTTATTTTTACTTAGTAGTCACGTATGGTTAGTAGTAATACTTCTGTAATAATGTACAATTAGTATTAATACTTCTGTAATAATGTACAATTAGTATTAATACTTCTGTAATAATATTAATAATACTTCTGTAATAATATTATCAATACTTCTGTAATAATGTACAATTAGTATTAATACTTCTATAATAATATTAATAATACTTCTGTAATAATATTATCAATACTTCTGTAATAATGTACAATTAGTATTAATACTTCTGTAATAATATTAATAATACTTCTGTAATAATATTATCAATACTTCTGTAATAATGTACAATTAGTATTAATACTTCTGTAATAATATTATTAATACTTTTGTTATAACGTATGGCTAGTATTAATAATTCTGTTATAACATATGGTTAATATTAATTCTTCTGTAATAACGCATGTTTAGTTTTAATATTTCTCTAATAACTTATAGTTAGTGTTAATACTTCTGTGATAACATATGGTTAGTATTAATACTTCTGTGATAACATATGGTTTGTATTAATACTTTTGTGATAATGTATGGTTAGTTTTGTAATAAGCCAAAAGGGTCCCTTTAACGAGCGAATTTAACCCTAGCATTAATCACGACCCTGATTTCCAAGGATGTCTCGACGAATATTGTTGTAAACCGGAAATTCCAACGCACCCAGACAATAAATAATTTTCCTCTATTCAATGCACGACCACAAATATCACAACTACAAATTACGTCGCAAGTTCACAATTTCCTGCCAACTACCCAACTGCATGGTTTCTACTTATTACGTTTCCGTAACGTAACGCCAGTATTTCACGCCGTGAATTATAAAACTCTCACACCAAATACAGGGAATTACTTTCCATACGCTACCCTAGGTCAGTCAAAAAATAATTTTAAGCCTCATTTCCCATGTAACTCTACCACAGCTATACCATCGATGGACAACAAAGGCTTCTCCAGATGACAGAACAGTCCCTGCTCAATTGTCCCATTGTAAACTTTTCCAGCCCCTATCAGGAATGCTGCACATGGAGTCACACAATATATCCACGCAGTTAGTTTTTAATAGGGACTACTTGGCTACAATGACACTTATGAGGATCTGTCCTGAACTCACTAGGAAATTAAACCATGCCATCATGAAATCTCAACAACACTGCATCCTAGCAACTGGCTAATTATTTGGGCTGAGGACTATTTCCCCGGTATTATTATTATTTTTGTAATAACATGTGACTAATAATAATACTTTTGTAATGGTTTAAACGTATTGTGTTACCAAAAATGTAAACAAATGAATTCGGACTACAAGTTCGCACAACTCTTCCCCTACAATCAAGAAGAATTTTTAATGGATAGTGGCAGTGATTTAATACGATTTCATATAAATATAAGAAAATATACATGATTATGGCTCGACAGTTGAGAGAGAGAGAGAGAGAAATTAATACATTAATCAATTAACGATCAATTAATGATCGTGGCAGAAGCTTGGCATTAGTATGTACATCAAAATAAATTCAGGAACTAAAAATAAAGAAAATCGTGTCTTTCTTGATTAAGATTAAAACTGAAAGTAACTAAGTGAGTCGATAATTCATAATGTGGATTCTCCCTAATTATATAAAGTGTTTCGTGCCTTTAATACGTATTTGAAAGAAGGCAAATATATGATTATTTACGTTCGCTGTAAAGTCAGATGATCCTGATAAAAAAAATTTTATTTGTAGTCGCTGGAAGATGATGATTTATATTCTGAATCAATTTCCTACTCTTATCGCTATAGCATTTGTAAGCAAAAAAATAATGGCATGCATTTTCCAAACCATGATCACAAACTCATTGGATCATCTCTCGAATGATTAGAAAATAAATTGTTATGTAAATCACCATAGTTATTTCTAATTCTATCATGCAGAATGGACTATTTCCTGTTTCCGTCGTAATAATCGGTAGTCAATTGTGTCGCTTTAGTCTCTCTTATACTTCTGAAGATATAATATTTACTTTCACTTTTTAATAAATCTGGAAATGAGTTTCAAATGAGTTTCAAACATGGATAGATGAATGAAGAATGAGCTTTGGCTTATTTCGACGCTGGCTTTGATGCAATTAAAATCTTCAATTTCTAAGTTTATTCCTGTTTGTCTCATCAACCAGTAGCGGTATAAGTCAGCAAGATAAGAAGGAGAGAATCCATATACAATTTTATGAAAGTACCATAATTTATGGAACTTTTGTCCATCTGTCAAAGTAGACCAGCCAGTTTCTTCATAAATCTTAAAATAATATTGATATTTCACTGTAGTTAAAAAATAACAATATTTAAATAACTAGACGTGCCATTTTCTTTCGAAAGTTATGTCGAGCGCACGACTAAGTTCAAATTTATCTGGGCGGAAATAAGTGCGCAGTAATAATGATGCTGTTGTGTAATGATGAATATGTGCTTGTATATTTAGTTTGAAAACGGCATACATTGAGTTACTTTGTTTCTTGTAGTGTATTTTGTTAATATAAGTAAGCATGAGTTAGAATACAAAAACTAGCTAAACTATGGGCTGCTTTTCCTCAAACACAGCTTGATATGTGTATTAGATGTGGGAATGTTTATACAGACTTGATACTTCATTGTTGTGTTAATTGTCCTTATATGTCGAATTTTAGAAACTCTTTCTTGGACTTCCTTACTGATAAATTTCCACTGAGCCTGCACATTACGTTATTTAATGCAGAAGATGATCTGCAACTACAATATCTTCTAGGTAAAAGGTTACCTTCAGGTGTAATCGACAAAGAAAACTCCAAGCTATTCGTCCTGTATGCAGCATACTTTGTCATGCAGTGTGCAGCTGTCTTCTGCAAATAAGGTACTGAAACTTGCAACTTATGAGTTGACGAACACTTTGTTGATTGATATTGTGTAAGAATTTGTAATATTTTTATTATTATTATTATTATTATTTTAAAAATACTTATTTATTGATTGTATTCAGATGATTTATTCTTATATCATGTAATCTTCCATGGAAGGAAATAAAGATGATGACGATGATGAGCATATAATTAAAAGGTTACTCCGTTTGTATGGGAAAATATGAACTCTTTTGTCGGATGGATACACTCCACTCCCAAGGTCATGCAATATCTCCATTAGAAAAACTCGTTCATATTTTCCCATACAAATGCAGTAACCTATAATTCTATAGATAACTTAAGTTACCCACTTATATCAATACCATAAGGATACTATTGACATTTCTACAATAGCGTATAATTGCTATTGATACTATTATAAATAACGTAATGTATACTAACATCTGGTTAGTATTCATACTCCTATTAATAACGGATAGCTGATATTAACATATCTATAAACAACGTATGGTTAGTATTAACACTTCAATAAATAACGTATGGTTAGTATTCATACTCCTATTAATAATGGATAGCTGATATTAACATATCTATAAACAACGTATGGTTTGTATCAATCCTCATATCAATACCGGATTGTTGGTATTAACACTTCTTTTAATAACCAATGGTTATCATCGACGCTTTTATACTTTAGCAGGCAGTTTTTGCAGATCATACGTTTTGAGGAAAAAACTTAATCTGGAAAATTTGCTACAGAACTTTAAACAAAATTTACAACTTGAAAGAAAGATTTTAACTCCGGAATATTATCTTTGGTTTTATAGAAGTGAGATGGCATTATTATGAAACATCTACTACATATAATGATTGTATTTTAATTAAGAAATCTTTTTACGAACTTTGGATACACGTTCTGGATTAAATTCCTCTGAATTTAAATGCATTTCACAAATTTATTGAGGTAAGTGATCAAAGATTATTTGGATTATTCACCAAATGTATTTTTCCGGTTGACTGTTTGATCACGTACATTCATACAGGAAAAAGCGCGTTGAAATGTACATGAATTTAAACAATGCATGCAGGTAGTAGGTTTTAATGGATCATCATCATTATTGTGGTTCGATCGCATCAACCTCAAGAAAAGTACGAAATTTGTACAACTTAGGAATTCCTAAACAAATTTTAGCAAGATAAACTCTCCCATGTCAATGTAAGCATGAATCACAGCAATATAAACCCTCCGATGTAAATGTAAGCATGAATCAAAAACAAGATTAACTGTAAAAGGTAAATATTTTTAAATTGTCTGGATGCATTAAATAAAAAAAAAATCCAGGTGATTTCAACTTACCTATAGTCTGATTAAAAAATCTGTATATATTTTGTTGTCTATGACTATAAAGAAAATCTGACATGCGTAAGAAACTGACATACACAAGAGACTGAAATACACAAGAGACTGACATATGTAAGTGACTGACATAACTAAGACACTGACATACAGAAGAGACTGGCATATATAAGAGACTGCCATACATAAGAGACTGACATACAAAAGAAAATGACATGCATATAAACTGACATGCATTACAGACTGACATACACAAGGAAACTGACATACACAAGAGACAGACGTATGTAAGTTGCTGACACGCAAACGAAACGGACATTCATGAGAGACTGACAGACATAAAAGACTGACATACACAAGAAACTGACATAGTAAGAGACTGACATACATAAGAGACTGACATAATAAGAGACTGACATACATAAGAGACTGACATACACAAGAGATTGACATAATAAGAGACTGATATACATAAAAGACTGGCATAACGGCAAAGACTAGCAGTCATTCATCACCTACATTTATGTAACTGTCATTACTCCATGTCAAAGATGCAGATCATTTCCTGATCTTATTGACATACTCGTGTTTATAAATTATAAATCGTTTACAACTTGTTACTGAAGATATGCGCGATCCTGGGACCCTCTTTACAAAATCTTATCAAAGGTGTGAGAATATTTTAAATATACATTTTTCAGATCTGCATTATTTTTACCTAAACCAGATATAACATGAATTTCATTACAAAAAAGAAAACTAAAGCTTCGTGTCGAAAAATTCTTCTTTTTCTTTGTGGCAATTACTCTTGATTGTGATAGTTCCTAAAATACAAACACAGGTCATTGAAATAATATTGTCGGCGTAGATATATGTAATTATGTAAATGTTCCACGGGTCATAGTGCTTGAAATAATGGCATCATGATGTATACACACGATATTGCAATACGATATTAATACCTGATACAGACTAGAGAGAAACGTTCGTGATATCAGCAAGCAAACCAAACACATTATTTTCTGGCTCAATTACCATGGCAAAAGACATTATACACTTAAGCGTCCACACCGCGGCAGCAGCAGAGGCCATTCCAGACATCCTGGAAGCTTACTGGCAAGATTATATATTTCCTTTGTCCCCTCCGATTCCAAACCTTCCCATTTCCAATCTTTATTACATTTTTTCATTATATACTTTCTGTCTGTGTCACCATCACGTATATGTTTTCTGTTATACAGCAATGTTATTGGAATATCACGGCACTTCTATCTCGATTTTTCTTTGAGGAACTTTAAATAGTGTAGCCGTGCTCAAAAACTAATTGTAACATGGATTGCTGGACCTTTGATGACGCATAACTGTGGGTACCCAGATGCGCAGCAGAGCCAGGGGACTGTGTATATGCTAAGAAAATTTAAAATTCCACAAGCGTAAGCAAAATCTAATGTTCCCCTTCCAAAATACTAATGACAAGAAAAGTGGTCAGTTTGTAATAAATATATAATACTCTTTTAAAAAATGGCAAAGAAGTACCAGGAGGCTTTTGTAATCAGCGGCTATTAAGCCAACTGAAAGATCTACACACATACTGGATTAGAGGTAAACATTAGCTCTATTGGCCTTCTGATGAAACAGACGCGTTATTTCCTTCTGTATTAGAACGCTGCTATGGCCTAGTAGTCCGAGCGTAAGACTTGGCTGCGGGAGGTTGCGGGTTCAAATCGTACCCGAGTCATACCAAAATATTATAAAAATGGTACTTGCCCAGCATCAAGGCGTTTGTGTTAGGACTGGTCAGTCTGGTTTCAGGATAATGTACGTGGGTGTCACATCATGCTAAATGTCTGCAGCACGATGCCCCAGTGCTAGACATCACTATAAATTGTCACACTGCAGACATAGTAGCGATATGACTGAAAAACTATTTAAAATCCCAAACACACACTTACATTTCTTTCTTTATTCTTCAAAGCATTTTTAAGTTCGTTTGTAAAAAATGAAACTTTAACTTTATATTTTATATTTTTGATACATGTAGTAATTAATGATTTATTGTGAAACTCTGCATTGAAAAGATGCTTCTTTTTGTGAAACGTACAGTCAAATCTGTCAAAATTAGGAATAAATGCAACCAATACAAAGAATGCAATCGTGATAAGTTTTTGATGTTTCGTGCACATTTGAAATGTTTGAACTTGATCACCAAAAGTGCACACACAAAATTTAGCCATGTAATCACGGTCACTAGGCGTTTAACTGAACTTCAAAGACTCTATAAGCGCCTTTATAATGAAGATCCAGTCTAGCCTGTAAGCTTGCGTCGTACAGTGTGCAAAAAACACTCCAACGAAACTTGAAACGCTCAATTACTAAAACCAAATCCTCATGGTGGCAGGCTTTAGTGAAGGTCGTACTTTTAGTCCAGTAGCATAGTATCCAATCAAATTCAAGCTTCTGCTATTAACTTTAACTATTTACAATGCAATGACAATTTGCCCAATAATAATAATAATAATAATGAGGACTTTGTATAGCGCATAATCTTTAGAAGCTCTAAGCGCTTTACAACATTAGACAACACCTATAAGATAATAAAACATGTAATAATATTATTAAGAAAAAAACCAACCATGAAATTAGAAAAAGATTAAAAAAATAAAAAAACATGCTGAGATGATGCCTCTCAGCTCAAGATATGCAGCCTTGCATATGTTCATGACTTGTTGGTGCAATGTGAGAGTACTGTCCAGAGTAACACCTAGGTTTCGTACTGATTGTGTGAATTATACGTTGGGGTTGCTGATATTTATTGTTTGAGATAAAGGATGTGAATGAGAAAGACTTTGTGTTGTGATCAGAATGGCCTCAGTTTTATCATCATTCATCTTCAGATTGTTCCATGTCATCCATGATTTCACATCAGAGATGCACCTCTCTACACCTTGGATGGTAGCATCAACTTCAGTTGGGTGGCTAGATTTGTATATTTGGGTGTCATCAGCGTACAATTGGCGAGACACTGGATGATGATCTATGACACTTGAGAGCGGCTGAGTGTATAGAATGAAAAGAACAGGTCCAAGAACAGACCCCTATGGAACATCACAACACAGATCAACTTGGCTGGAGTGTATTCCATTTGCAGATAAAATTTGTGTCCTGTTGACCAAGTAGGACTTGAACCACAGTAAGGCTATATCATGAATGTCAAATACATGCTGGAGACGGTGACGTAATATATCATGGTCTATTGGGTCAAATGCTGCAGACAAATCAAGGAGGGTGAGGACTGTAATCTTTCCGCTATCCAACGCTGAGAGAATGTCATTAACTACTTTTAGAAGAGTAGTTTCAGTACTGTGGCAAGGTCGATAGGCAGATTGTACATTGCTAAAAAGACTGTTTGAATTTAGATGAGACAAACTGGGGTAGAACAACCTTTTCTGGATTGTTTATATGAATGGGAGATTAGAAACTGGGCGGTAGTTCTTTACATCGTTATGGACTAGTGTTGGTTTCTTCAGCAGAGGCTTTACAATGGCAGTTTTGAAAAATGATGGGAATTCCCCGGATGAGAGAGGCATCAGTTAGTGAAGGTAATACTGGATCTAAGTACTCAAGCAGCAGTGATGTTGGAATTGGATCAAGTTCACATGACTTTGGTGTATTTTTCATCACGATTGTACGTACAAAATCCATAGAGACGGGTTCAAAAGCTGCTAATGGTTGCCGCTCAAATTCTGTATCCCAACTGTATGGTGACGATGAGTCAATTGAAATTGTGGTGTCAAGCTTATCTCTAATGGTTTGTACTTTGTCACGGAAGAAATTTGCAAATATGTCCGGTAGGACGACTGGAGAGAAGATAGTTGGAAGTGGTGTTGATTTGTTCCTTGACAATATAAACAAACTGAAAGTCATTAATGTGTTTTCAAAGCCTATGCAAATTGATTGCAACTATCCTTTTTCTCTGTAAATTATCAAATGGAGAGTAATGTTGTTCACAAGATTGGTATCATTAACAAACGTGCTGCTGCCTCTTGAGAACTCTTTCAAGGAAGGAGTCATAACTAGTAGCGCAGATGTTC
The DNA here is from genome assembly GCA_028554795.2 of Sinohyriopsis cumingii. Taxonomy (NCBI): domain Eukaryota; kingdom Metazoa; phylum Mollusca; class Bivalvia; order Unionida; family Unionidae; genus Sinohyriopsis; species Sinohyriopsis cumingii. The sequence goes on from CM068833.1 coordinate 13,337,571, forward strand.
GTATGTTATGTTAGTCCCAGAGAGCCCTAATAAAGCTAAGAGTGACTGAACAATTAACTTGTTACCTGGTTCACTTTAGGTGTGCACTAAATCCTCCTTGCACATTTCAGTATCTAATGAAGCCACATCTAACCTCCATTTTAGTATGTCCACTGCCACTCTCTTTAATCAACCCCATGTCTTTCTCAAGCCAGTCGTCTTGGTCTCTTCACTTCATGGCTCTTTTGTCCGTGCTATGGTAATGCATTTTAATTGTCTCCCTTACTTACCAGCATGAAGTTTTTCATGGCCATCCAGACTACCCTGCCTTGGAATACACTATTCTTTAAACATCTTAATTTTGTCCATTTTCCCCGTCTGAGACTACTACGGAAGCATTATTATTACATACTTTTCAACTATTATCAAACACAAAACTCAAATTCATCAGTGACAAATTCACAAGGCAGTTGTGTAGATTACTAACGATCAACATTGTCTTTGTATAAATTTTAAAAATATTTTTAAATCTTTACTTTTTATTTTTTGCTCCATACTATGTGATGTACCTAAATATCCTTTCCCTGGTTTTCGGCATTATTTCATTTTAAAATTGTTATTTAATATTGACGGGTAAATGCCAATCATAATAGTTGAAAATTTAGATCATACTAATTTCTAAACAACTGGTTGAAAATTTGATTCCTTTATCATCCTTTGTTTCATATAATTGAGAGATCTTTATCAAAGTATCACCATAAATTGGGAGAAGGATTTACAGAACTTACAACCTATCGATTAACAATATATATACATTTATCTGTTAGATTTAAATGTTTTTATTCCATTACATGCTGTTGTAATGTAACACTTTTTACTGGATTTGACAGTGTTCAGAATTGTTTTATATTTTCGATGCAAACAACTAATAAGAGAAACTATGTAAACTATGTATCTAGTTGTTGACATTGTTCCAAAATCAGTGACTTTTTTTTGATTATCTTTCTCAGAATAGGAATCATTAAGTTGAGTCAAGATCATACCTGGACTACGTGACATCAAGGATGTGTCGATTGGTAAACAAACTTCTATTGTTTCCAGAAGGATGAACTCAATTTGGCCTTCCCAACTCTGTCAGATCTGATCAAGGGTCGAATTTTATGTCTGGGATTTTCCAGCAAGTTATATACAATTTAGGCATCTAACAATTCAAATTTTCTGCCTATCACCCTGAGAGCCAAGAGCTTCAGAAAGATTTCATCAAACTTTGAAAAATATGATTTAGTCATATTGTTTCGATACAGGTAAAGATTGGGATGAAGGTATTCATTTTCTTTTGTTTGCTGTTAGGGAACCAGTACAAGAATATTTAGGATTCAGTCCCTTTGAACTAGTTTTTGGACATACTGTGCGTGGATCACTGAAGTTGTTCGAAGAGAAAACATGTTTCTAATGAAGATGTTGAAATCAATCTTCTCGATCATGTTTCCAATTTTAAGTATAAGTTGTCAAGGCTTGTCAGGTTGCAAGAACTAATCTGCACACTACTCAGTCAAAAATGAAATTGATATATATTAAAAATTCAAAGGAAAGGAGCTTTCAACCTGGAGATAAAGTTCTGGCTCTCTTGCCTATACCACAAAATCTCTTCAGGCCAAGTAGTATGGTCCTTACACAGTTGAAAACAAAGTAAATGATCTAAATTATATCATAAATATTCCTGGGAGGCAAAAACAAAAACCACTTTGCCACATACATATGTTAAAGTAGTATGTTGAGAGAGGTAGCCAGGTTTTTGTTGTTGTGGGGTTTAACGCCATTTTTCAGCACACGATAGGCTATACATGGCGGCCAGTATTAATGGTGGAGGAAGAACCCGGGAAAACCCCGGAAAGAACCACCGACCCACGAGAAGCTACTGGCAAGCTTTCTCACATACCCACATTGGCTGAATCCTAGACTTGAACCGCCGCAGATAGAGGTGAGATGGCAGTGATCCATAACGAAGAGCGCTTTAGACCACTCGGCCACTCGGGGCCCCAGGTAGCCAGGTTAATCATGCAATTAGTTTAGTCGTATCTGTCCCATTCAGGGAGGCTTTAAACGAAGGAATGCAATCGGACTATATTCATTTTGGAGTAACAAATCGTCGGAATTCAAAATATTAAGAATAATCTGGATTAGAAACTTTCAAACTTGCAACAAGAAGAAAGGATCGAACTTAAACAGCTGTTACTTGAATATGAACACTTATCTCCACATGTTCTTACAAGAATGAACATAAATTACCATGACGTTGAAATTGTAAATTCCACACCTGTGAAACAACACCTGTACAGGAAGAACACTCTCAAAATAGGAATACTTGAAAAAAGAAATTCAGTATTTTCTGGAGAATGACTTCATAGAGCCGAGTAAAAGTAATTGGAGTTCACCATGTATACTTGTTTCAAAACCAGAGAAAACTTTCCGCATGTGCACTGATTATAGAAAGGTTAACAGTGTGACTAAAACAGATTTATTTCTATTACCAAGAATCGAAGAATGCATTGTTAAAATTGGATATGCAAAGTATGTCACCAAATTTGACCTTCTAAAAGGATTTTGGCAAATTCCACTGACAGAATGAGCAAAATAACTTTCGGCGTTCGTGACTCCATATGGACTTTATCAATATAAAGTGATGCCGTTTGGAATGAAAGGTTCACCAAGTACTTTTCAACGTTTAATTAACATGCCTACGTCTGGTTTATATAATTGTAATGCTTACATCGATGATGTACAACGACACCTGTGAGAAATCTTTTAGCGACAATTCAATTCGTAAATTCTTTTACCGACTTACTCATGCAAGTTTGACAATTCATTTATCCAAAAGTGAGTTTTGTCGTGCTTGTGTAACATTTTTAGGACATATCGTGGGAAATGGACAAGTTAAACCTATAGATGATAAGATCAAAGCTATCTATGAATTGCCTGTGCCTATAAGTAAAAAACAACTGATGCGATTTTTGGGTATGGCTGGATACTATCGAAAATTTTATTCCAATTTTTCCATAATTGATGAACCCCTGGCAAACTTTTGAGCATGAAAACCAAGTTGCATTGGACTAAAAAATGTCAGGAGGCTTTTGATAAGTTAAAAGCCATATTTAATGGCGCACCAGTTCTTACAGCTCCAAATTTCGGTCAATCATTTAACCTGTCCGTTGATGCAAGTGATGTTGGGGTTGGAGCAGTATTGATTAAAGAAGAGAAAAACGGTGCTGATTATCCAGCGTGCTATTTTGCTCAGAAATTAAAAAAGCACCAAACAAATTTATTCAACAATCGAGAAGGAATGTTTCGCTTTGATATTGGCCTTACAACACTTTGAAGTTTACATTAGTTTAGCTCCTTCTCCAATTATTGTGTTTAGTGATCACAAGCCCCTTACTTTCATCGGCAAGATGAATAACGAAAATCAGAGGTTGTTAAGGTTGATTTTGTTGTTACAGTTCTATAATATTGACACCAGGCATATCAAGGGAAAAGACAATTTAATAGCAGATGCACTTTCACGTGTATATAAATATATTCATGTATAATTTGTATCATTCATAAGATTTCTTCTTATGTCATTTTTTAAAACCACATGTATAATTGACCTATGGTAAAAAGAAAGCTTTTTTATACAAATCGTTTTTTCTTTTATGGTGGGAAGTGTTATGATTATTTAATTTAATTGTTTGTTTGTTAGATTTAATTCTTTTTATTCCATTACATGTTATTTTGTAAAGTAACATCGTTTACTAGATTTGACATTGTCCAGAATTGATTTTGTTTTTAAATTTTCGATGTAAACAACTATTAGTAGAAACATTGTATATCGTTGCTAACATTGATCCAAAATCAGTGACGGTTTTGGTAAACAACGTTTTAAAAAAAATTAATTATCTTTCTCAGAGTAAGAATCATTAAGTTCAGTCAATGTCATACCTTGACTACATGACATGAGCATGTGTCAATTGGTAAACAAACTTCTTTTCTTTCCAGAAGTATGAACATTTGCCCTTCATTCAGGAATCTGCTTTGCGTCTTAGTTAGTCGTATAACATATATATTGATTAAAAAAAGATATTCAGTCGTTATTTAACATCTGACACGTTAAGTTGTATCATGATGTGACCAGTTTGGGCTGAATTTTATTTTCTTAAAATTATTGAATTCAAGTGATTATTTTCTCTGGAAGTAAAAAGTGCTCTGATATAATTCTTGAACAAAGACATTCACTGAAATTTTTACGGAATTCAAAACTGGAATGATATTTTCTGTGTTTGAACAAGAGACTTGATACGTCAGTACAACGCTGACTATTACAGACATCATCGCCTTCCATCATGAATTTGATTGGGATTTTAACTGAGATTCACTTAAAACTTGTCATTGATGTGATTTGGGTTTTTTTTGGTTTATAGATTGCAATTTGGATTTAATTTCGCAATACCGTAAGTTCTATTTACTTACATTTTTACTTGGTATTCTAGGGAAATAAAGTATTTGTTAAATTTTAGAAAGCTTGTTGTTTTCACTCTTTTCTGTTACTTATTTTAAGCGCATAGACTAGTAACAATATATATACATATATAAAACTTGCTTTCCATTTAACGGCAGTTCTGAAGAGTCGATATATGCTGGAATATTAATTTAGATATAGAATATAACTTTGAGATGTACAATGTTCGATGCCTCAGATTCATGAAAGTGGCAACATAAATAGCAAAAGCTGCAGAAAATGAAAAAATATTCGATTTTACTAATTTAGTATATTTTTTCCAGAAACAAAACAAATGTTTTTTTTAAATTATTAAATTATCTTTCAAATACAATACTACTTTCAAACAGCTGCTACACATTTGGCCCCTGGTTGTTAGTTTTTAAATATTTATATATTCAAAAACGGAGAGAAACTTAGAGCGCTATCTCATATCAAGCCATCATTTGGTTTGACAATATATCGTTCTGATCGTTACTCTGCACAATGCAAAACTATGCGTTAGTATTTAAGATGGTGGAATGCGTTAAAAGAATAATTACATTTTACACTTGCGAGTTTTAGAATTTAATACTTTTATGAGGATGGGGGAGGAGATATACATGTCTCATAGTGATAGATTTTCCATAATTCTACCTTACAATGGTATCATTATGACAATTTCAAATGCGTATCGCAACGTTATTTAATACTCAGAACTCGTGTCCTATTGACATTGCCCGGGTAACTTCCAGACTTGTGAAGTTAAATTACTATATATTCAATGTTCCGATTATAGCTCTGTTTCTCCCACACTTGCTACTTTTCAGGATTTGATTACAGTCGCTTGTTTAGTATAACTGTCATTGTAGACGAAAGTATAGTAATAAACAAGAAATACGTCTCATCTGAAAAGAAACAAATTGGCCAATATATTTTAGGCTCCTAATATCCAATAAATTTGCGTCATATCGTATGCATTTTGGCCGATCAATAAACGATTGCTACAATTTCCACTGCGATAGATTTGTATTTATCAGTCGTGTATGAAAGCATTCTTTGGTAATGTAATTACATGTAGATCTTCGGACATTTAAGTATTTGTTTGGATCTTTAGGTAGTTGTTTGTATATTTAGGTATTTGTTTGGATATTTAGGTAGATATTTAGACATTTAGCAGCATGCTTGAACATTTAGGTAGATGTCTGGAAATTTAGGAAAATGTTTTCACATTTGGGTATATGTTTGGACATTTAATGTATGTTTAGACATTTAGGTACATGTTTGGATATTTAGGTATATGTTTATACACTTAGGTAGTTGCATGGATATTTAGGTATATGTTTAGATATTTAGGTATATGTTTAGACATTTAGGTACATGTTCAGATATTTAGGTACATATTTGGACATTTGGTAGATGCTTGGTATAGGAACAAACGTGCTGACAAATCACAAGGCTAAAAAAGCATTACCAATAGATATTGGCGTTCGGAACAATGAAAATGCCTTGGCCAGAAAGACGAAACATGATCCAAGCTTGCAAGATTATCCTTAACTTTTGCGTATGCTAAACGTACCATGGCAACACAATTTCGTACCAAAGCGGCGCTATCTTGTACTGAATCAGTGCTATCTCGTACCAAAACAGCGCTTCCTCCTAAAAGAATATCAATGCAGTTTCTTCCCGAACTGTGCAAACTCGTACCAAACCAGAAAGGTCTCATACGAAAACATCGCAGTTTGTACTAATAACAATGCAGTCTCGTCTCGTACCACAACAAGAGCAATATTGTACCAAAACAACGACGACTTGTAGGAAAACAGTTTAATATTTTATTAAAACAACGCAGTCTTGTACCAAAAACAACGAGTCTTGTACCAAAACAACACAGTCTTGTACCAAAACAACGCAGTCTTGTACCAAAACAACGCAGTCTTGTACTAAAACAACGCAGTTTTGTACTAAAACAACGCAGTCTTGTACCAAAACAACGCAGTCTTGTACTAAAGCAACGCAGTCTTGTACCAAACCAACGCAGGCTTGTACTAAAACAACGCAGTCTTGTACTAAAACAACGCAGTCTTGTACCAAAACAATGCAGTCTTGTACCAAAACGACGCAGTCTTGTACCAAAACAAGGCAGTCTCGTACCAACACAACGCAGTCTTGTACTAAAACAACGCAGTCTTGTACCAAAACAACGCAGTCTTGTACCAAAACAACGCAGTCTTGTAACAACACAGCGTAGTTTCATACTAAACCAGAGCTGTCTCGTACCAAACAAAGCGAAGTCTGGTACAAAACGGCGCCATATCTTAACAAAATAGAACAGTCACGTATCAGAAAACAAATCAATGTCGATTAAAAAACATCAGGGGAGTCTTGTGTAAATACAACGCAGTCTTTAAACAAAACAGGGCAGTGTCGTCGCAAAACAACCTCATACGAATACATTTTTTTAAATAAGTTTCTTAACAAAACATAAACAAATTTAGATTGGAAATTAATTCGGGCCTATTCCAACATTACAAATTCGTACACCACCTAACAAAGCAATGGCACTTTGATCTAGTTCATAATTTAGGTTTGAACAAATAATCTCAATCAATAGCTTATACGTGCACTCAATAACGTTATATCTGACAATATTTTATACGTGCACTCAATACTGTTATATCTAACAATAGTCTTTACGTGTACTCAATAACGTTATCTCTAACAATAGTCTATACGTTCACTCAATAACCTTATCTCTGACAATAGTATATACGTGCACTCAATAATGTTATCTCTAACAATAGTGTATACGGGCACTCATTAAGGTTATCTCTAACAATAGTCTATACATGCACACAATAACGCTTTCTCTAACAATAGTCTATACATGCACTCAATAGCGTTATCTCTAACATTATTATATGCATGCACTCAATAACGTTTTAGCAATAGTCTATACATGCACACAATAACATTATTTCCAATTTGAACTGTAGTATGTAAAAATGTTCCTCCCTCTATTTGTTCCACTTCACACCTTATCTTGAGCACGTAAAAAGGTCGGTTACAAATGTATTCTGTTAGCATATAAAATATAAAATTGTTCCGTTCTCTTTGTTTGCCTGTTAACTTTGACAGATTGATATGAACGTGTTAACCTAGTGAATATGTACTTGTGAGTCCATATTGACTTCATGAATTATGAAGTTATGATATTCGCATATGAAACACAAATCAATGAATGTGTAATCTTCACGAAAACAAATCAATTAATGACATCAAAATAAAAAGTTCAATAATGGATATGGAGTTGTGACACCATGCCATTCGTATAAGATGGAATGTTGAAAATATACCATCCAACAACATATATAAAATCTCCTTATTTCGCTTAGGAGCCCCATATATTGTATTCATTTACCGTCTGCCGAAGGAGCCACCTTGAATCTTTACTTCAGCACAGAAGGATGTAGCATGAAACGTCGACCCTTCATACGCTGAGCCGGGCCAACACCACTGTATAAGCGGAATTATCTACAAATATACACAACTAAACCGTGTACTACATGAATGATAAACTCTACCGTGTGATGTGATGTGATTTGGATTTTTAACGTAGCTTTAACAATTTTCCAGTCATATCGCTACGATGTCTGCAATGTAGCAGTTTAAAGTGATGTCTAGCACTGGGGCATCATGCCGCAGACATGTAGCATGATGTCCCACCCAGTCACATTATCCTGACACCGGGCCGACCAGTCCTAACACTAACCTCTTAATGCTGAGTGCCAAGCGAAGCAGCTGTTGTACCATTTTTGTAAGTCTTTGGTAAGACTCGGCCGGGGATCGAACCCACGACCTCCTGCATCCGAGGCGGAGCTCTAACCACTAGGCCACCGGAGCGGTTGATAAACTCTACCGTGCTTTAATGCAAACAAAACTATACACACTGCGTACACAAGAAAGACTGGTTAAATATAAAAACTGATTACGTCACCTACGTCGATATGAAATTATGTGTCCCGATTCTATGGTCTTAAACTAAGTAACAGACAGAATTAAAATCAACAGGTTTTGTAAAATCAATAACTAATTTAATCCTACAATTTTGTGAATTAAATCCCAAATCATCCTAAAAGTTACATAACAAGTCCAAAAGTATAGAGTATTCCAAATGAATTATAATCTCGAAGATGCTGATGCACCAACAATCCTGATGTATCACAGTGGTATTATCCAGATTGTCTTTAAATGAATTCAGTATAATACCAAGATAGTGCTAATCCAGTCAATGTGCACTTTAGTAATTCAAATGAATGATTTAAATAATGACTCCCCTCATATTATATCTGAATACAACTAAAAATGATTCCACTAGACTGGTATCAAAATAAGAATGAATACTTTTTTATCAGAACCTTATATAAAACCCTAAAACACAATAAAATGACCAGGATGTTGGACATACGTTCGCTCCCAGAACTTTCTAAGGCCAAAAGTACATGTCGACATGTTTACAAATGTTATCCTAAAGTACAACCCACAACAAAAGACAAACGTTAGCTGTCTAAACATTTGGTTACAAATGACCATTAGCTTGAACTACATGCTACAATCATGGATAAAAGTTAAGCACACAATAAAGACATACATAACACATGAAAGCTAAGTTCCTGCATAAACACGGAATTGTAAAGTTAGAATCGTCGTGTACCGTACATGACCTTCATAAATTAAACCTAAAAATACGATTCCAACCTGATATAGACTATATTTAGCCTGACACCAATGTGATGTGAAATTGGAATCTAGGTCCGAAACTATGTAATAAAACGAAACTTAACAAGTTTTGTAAACTCAACAAACAATGTATTTCTCTAAGTAAAAAAGTGAAAATTCAGGAGACACTTACAGAATTGAGAATTAAGTCCCAAATAATCCAGAATGTTCCATCACAAGTCCAACAGTATAGGATGTTCATAATGATTACGATAGCCTTGAATGTCCTAATGTGCCATTAGTCTTTAATGTCCTGATGCTCCAATAATCTTGACCGTCCTTATGTTCCACAATGATGCAATCCAGAATGTGTTTGAATGATTTCTCAATGATTCCAAAATATTGTATTAGTCCCAATGTCAATATAATTCCAGTGAATGATTTAATAAATAAGTCCTCTAGAATTATATCTGAACACAACTGTAAACTCTTAGAACAAATGAATTCCAGAGACTAATCTTGAGATAAGAAATAAATTATTTGTTTACCAACTCCCATATATATATATATATATATATATATATATATATATATATATATATATATATATATATATATATATATATATATATATATATATATATATATATATATATATATATTGTTGTTGTAGGGTATAACGCCATTTTTCAGTACAAGATAGGCTATACATGGCGGCCAGTATTAATGGTGGAGGAAGAACCCGGGAAAACCCCGGAAAGAGCCACCGACCCACGAGAAGCTACTGGCAAGCTTTCTCACATACCCACATTGGCTGAATCTGAGACTCGAACCCACGCAGACAGAGGTGAGATGGCAGTGATCCGTAACGGAGAGCGCTTTAGACCACTCGGCCACTCGGGGCCCCTTATATATATATATATATATATATATATATATATATATATATATATATATATATATATATATATATATATATATATATATATATATATATATATATATATATATATATATATATATATATATATATATATATATATATATATATATATATATATATATATATATATATATATATATATATATATATATATATAGATATATATACATCTTCACTTGAGCTGCTACGCAATAAAATTTCCACCAACTCATAAACAAGGTTAGACTTTTAACTCAAATTTTGGTAAACATTATGTTTGCCTCTTAAAACATAGCAAGAGTCAGGTTTGCTAAAACTGTATCCACAACTCTCAGTCAGGTACAAATGTCCAGCAGACAATACAAATTAATTATACATAGCCATACTTTTAGGAGGCAGAAACTATGAACGGAAAACAAGGCATATGAGTTCCTACCACCGGCACTTTTGTATGTGCAATAATAACTTGTCCGCCCTAGGTGAGTAACTCAGTCGTAATCGCTCAACAGAAGTGAAATATACACCAAGGGCAATGCTCAACACGGCAACGGGGCCTCTACCATGTATGCATTAAATATAGGACAGTAATTTGGTGCACACAACTCTGTGACACAAATTCATGAAACATAACAGCCCAGTCTCGTACCAAAACAGCTCAGTCTCGTACCAAAACGGCTCTGTACACTGGTATTACACTTGTAAATTTCTGCTATTTCTAATAAATGTTATATCTAGAATGTGTCCACAACAACTGTATACGCTCCCCAAGATGAAGACGTAACATTAAACAGAACAGCCAATCTCACTTTTCGTAACAGAAGACGGTGATAATCATACATGACCTTGACCCTATAAATATGCATCCATAACATTGGCGTTTCAATCATTTAAGTACTTGAACAGTTTTATGTGTAAACGAATTTCGCCATGCATGGACAAGCTTCTATGCCCAACAGAAGTCATAATTAGCAATACTTTGATCGCACATAGCGATAGTAGAAAGTTGACTGCGTATATTCAATAAAAAATATTACGACTCTATGTTCTTAAATCAAGTAATAGAAAATAGTGAAAACTAACAACCTTTGTAAAATTCAACAAATAATGTATTTCCCTTGAAAATGTATAAAAGAAACGGACAGACGGTATTGTGAATTAAATCCCAAATAATCCTATAATTACAGATAGAAGTCCTATTGATTATAGTTATAGATTCAACTTTAGTGGAAATCCACATGAAATCCAACTCTGGAAGTGTTGATGTACCTGTGGTGGCCAGTGTAGTGGTGATGTGCCAATAGTATTGCGTTGGATCACAATAATGCCATTCAAAAATATATCCCTGTTTGAAATTTCACTATAAATTGATGTCTCTATTTCTAAGTATATCATTTTTTTTAAAGCACTTTGTATTTCCAGTGATAAATAATTTTAATAAAATTCCCGATCAAACAATAAAATTGATTCTGCTAACATCTTAAAGCAAGAATGAATAATTTCGAGATAAAAAAACCCAACTTATACCGTCCTATATTTGACTTCAGGACACAATTATGATTCATAATAAAAACTATTCCCCAATGGAAAATAAATTTCTAGAAGGTTCCTGTTTACTAGACAAAAACAGTATAATAAAGAACACGATAAACACAAGGTCGTTGACTCAGGCAAACATAATAACTCTAATAGTGAACCTATACACATAGATAATATGTGAGCTATGTATTTGTTGTTAACAGATTTTTTTCATATATTACAAATCTATGATTCAGGTCAGTTAGAAAATGAACTTGATATTTAGACAAGGTCAGTTGCAACATACAATGCTACATTATCAATAGCATATAATGAAATAAAAATGTAAAAAAAAATACTAAGAAATAATGCAAATAAAATATACATAGCAAAATTATCCCAATGAATATTGTATCAGTCCGTGTAGACCTTCAGAAGTTTATTATCTTAAATTACATTCATGTATCAATTTTGAAAGATAAATGCGGGTCTTCCTAAAATATAATATCGATTAATATAATATCGATTAATATAATATCGATTAATATAATATCGATTAGCCAAATTATTAAAAGCGTCGAGGATATTGTAATATCGCAATTACCCCTGCCCTAATTACCTCGGTCTGTCCATCCGGGTATCTATTTCCTTCTAAACCGTTTAGTGGAAAACCACTGACTTGGTAGTTTACAGTTCTCTAACAAGGATATATTGTACGACATGGTATTTATCTCTCGCCTTCTCCTAGTAATGAGGACCAAAGGAAAAGGTACTAATATTCCTAATTACAGTGTCACGATCGGAGATGTTTTCAAAAAACTTTATATATGAAAAAGATTAGTAATCTGCGACGGTGAGCTTTCAAAGTTGCTCTGTCAGGAATTTCCTTAATAACAATCGATTATGTTACTACGCATTGAACCGTAGGAAGACCGAATGAGATACAGGTTTGAGAAGGTGCGTATAGATGTTGCGCGTGCAACTATGTTCTGATAGGTGTGCTAGTATGTGTGTGAGAGAGAGAGAGAGAGAAAGAGAGAGAGAGAGGGAGAGAGATGGAAGTGCAGTTATTAAATCCATGTTTTTTGTTGGCTTTTTATGTTTTAACTATGCTGGATTAAGGCACAGACCTGTAATTACTTTAATAGGATTTGCACAGATATTCCTTCCATTAACTTTGGTCCGTTTAAATTTACATCATTTAATTATTTTTTAGAGCTTAATACAACTTCAAAGGATAGAAAGTCTTAGTTATGACGAGTCTGAATTAAGAACAAAAAGATCAAACAGTAAATAATTGTTCTTGTCAAAGTATTGATGCTTTAGAAGGTGCACCATGTTCAGTTAAATAGTTAACGAGAAAAGATTTCAGCAACCACTAAGATCTGATTATCAAAGCCTTGTTTCATAGTATCAGTTGTTTGCATTAGTTCTTTTTATCTCAGTTTTCATCAGCAGGATCATTAACATTTTTAAAAAAGATAAGAGCTCGATAAAGCGGAAAAGTAAATTAGATCTATAATAGCTGATATATTTTCTGTGCCCACATTCTTACTATTAAAGGAAATGCTTTGCTCTCGTTTTACAGTTTTAGAGATTTACTAAAGAGAAAACAATAGTGAAAATTTCGGAGCGAAAATGAAGAAGTTAAAAAAGGTTGAAAACCGCATATGTCAACCTTGACAATCGAAATACAGGGACTATTATGCGTCATGTTAGATGCCTAGACACGTCAACTTTGATATTCGCAATACAATAACTATTGTGTGTGTCATGTTAGATGCCTAGACGTGTCAACTTTAAAATAGCAATGCAGGGACTATTATGTGTCATGTCAGATGCCTAGACATGTCAACCTTGAACATTACAATACAGGGACTATTATGTGCCATGTTAGATGCCTAGACATGTCAAGCTTGCACATAGCAATGCAATAACTATTATGTATCATGTCAGGTTCCTAGACATGTCAAGCCTGAAAATTGCAATGCAGGGACTAGTATGGGACATGTTAGAAGTCGAGACATGACAACATTAAAAGTCTTGCTCAATTATATTATTATCGCGTAATGATTAGCAAGGTTAATTATTTATCTCATGTACCCTACCCCAACTATTTTTAAGCTTTGATATTAAATTGTCCCATATTTAACCTCGAAATCAAAGTAATAATATTGGTTTGTTTGTTGAGTTTAATTTGTTAAAAATACTTATATTGAATCTCTCAATACCTTTCCAAAAACTTTATTACGATGTCATATATGAAATGTCACTAAAACAATACTCGATAGGACCTTTTTGGAGGAGAGTGTATATATTTTTAAATTCCTATCCATACCAACAATATGTCGCTAATTATTAATACCAATGTGTAATCATAGAGATTGTACATAGAGCAAACCAACTCGTCACATTGTCTATTAACTTGTCGGAAGGTCATCAAACATTTGACTTCCTAAACTATCATCAGAGTCAGAAGCCAAAAACTGATCTATTATTTTAATTTATTTATAAGAACAAATGCATGGTAACAACTTTTAAATATTATTCTTGCATATGACTGAATGTCCCAAAACGTTGTACTTTAAGTCAAACAGATTTATAAAAATCTCGATTTTTTATATCTTTCTTTATTCCTTTTTTCTTGCTTACTTGTCCTCTTGTTTACTTTCTTGTGTATCAGGAAACTAAATTTCTTCATTTTTTAAAGTTTGAAATAATTTAATTAGTTTTTAAACCTTACCTCATCAAGCGGACGATTTAGAATACGCTTTCGCCTCGAGTGTGTGTTTATGCATACCATTCATTGACCAATAAATAACACGTTTTTCGTTCCCCGCGTTACCGCAAAGGCTTCAAAGTTGATGTGTGTGTGTGTGTGTGTGTGTGTGTGTGTGTGTTACCTACTTAAAGATTAATAGGAGGACATCTGACGTTAGAAGGAATTTATGATAATGCTTCTTCTTCATGCATATGGAGTAACGTCTAAAATATCTCAGTATTAGAATTAGCGAGATTCTTTGGATGTGAATGTAATAATGCAGCTCCAAAACCTTAGAACGATATAAAAGTTTTAAAAAAGGGTGCAATTATTTTTTAGTCTTGGTCGTAGGACCTGGAGTAAATGAGTAGACTAGTTATGTAGTTATTATTTTTCTAAGATGTAAGCTAATAATTTTATAAATGAGAGACTACCCTTCTATTTTAAGCAGTCCTCTCAACGTTGGTTTTTAAACATGTCACACGATAAGTCTTCACAATGTTAGCTACCGAAACTGCTCAATATTGATGTTTAAATATGTGGTATGATATGATCTCCCATTGTTGATGGATACTCGGTGCAGTTCAAATTCTCAGCCGTTGAGTAAGCACGTTATATTTGACATATAGTCAGCATTGTGTTGACGTGCCCAAACATACATACATACATACATACATACATACATACTCAGCTGAAATAATATAAGTATAATTATGGTTCGTGGTAAAACGCCGACCATTCTTTTGACTTCAGCCATTTGCTACCCCAAAAAATCTTGCTGACCAAATGCTAATCAATTTAGATTCCAATTATTTTCATTCATTTGCAGATATTCATTATACAAAAGCGATGGCTTAGACTATTATTTCGTCGCTTGTTTGAAAACCCGTCACTGAAACAAGCCGCCATGCAAAGAAACTAACAAATCCACGTTACAAAGAGTGCGATCTGACAGACTGCTTAACGGCAATAGAACGCAACAGAACCACCTAGCATATGGTATTAATATGTGACATTATAATATAATAATATGTCAATCTTCTCAAATATATCACTTAACACCAATAAAGTAGAAATAATGTATGCCATTTATCTCTAAGATTTGAGATTCCTCTTATTATTTTGTTAGAAACCACATGAAAAATGTACATTTTCCACTGATTTTCACTGCATTAATAATAACATTTTGATAATAACAATAATAATAATTATATAATACATTGTTTGTTTTTCATATGTTTACACATTTTGCACAATAAGTTTTGACCAAATTCACGAAATAAATATTGTCAACCAATGACAGCAGCAAGCACGTATGTTTCGGTTTTAAGAAAGATGTAAGCATTCAAATGTAAGTAACGAAATTGACATGTAAGACATTTTATGATAGTGTTATTGGCAAATAAAGCTTTTCAATTTTAAAGTAAAAATCAATGCCAGTCACTTTTAGCAGATTTTTCCTGTGAATGTTGCAACGTCGTTCCTACAAAAAGATGTTCGTTTCTTCAGCAAAGTTGTGGCCATTAATTTCATTCAAACTGTAGGTGAACTAGTTATTGTAGCTTATACAATGATATGCTACTACGCACGTGACGAGAAACTCTACACTTCCTGAAAATAAGACCGAAATATCGTCAAACCTGTCTATAAGCAATCTCCTTTTTTCAACATTTGCATTTAAGAACCTTACACTAAACATGTAGAAGAAATAAACTTATATAAAGAACCAAATGATCTCACATATCATTTGTTTCATTTCCCAGATGTGGCATCTCAAAACAGATTTAACTGAACATAGTAGTACACAATACACAACCAAAACCAGTATGGGAACCAAATAATTATTTTATATAGTAGAAAGAACAATGTTAATTTTCGTGTAAATAAAGCACATGACCTCGTTTACTGCAGTGGATAAAGACAATAGGAGTTTTTTTCTGTTTATATTTAGGTTTACTAAATAAAAAGAGGAAAATATAATGTAATGTGGACCTATCTACAATTAGCTTAAAATAAACGCCATAAAATTCCTGAGCTGCGAGCCCATGATATGAACACCAAATGTCTGGCTTAGGTTAGTTATGGAATTTAACAACCCCTATAAGCAAAATAAAAACCGTGCATCCGCAATGCACACGATTAAATGGCCATTAAAACCCCACAGGGCAGGTCAGGGATCGCAGGGGGACTTTTATAACACTGCTGACCCAAAATGGGGCGTAAGAGAAGACAAGGGTAGGAATGCTTACACTAGAACACACAAACACATTTTTTTCATATATTTATTATATCACACAATACAAGGAAGAAAGAGTGGAGAGGAGGATATGTTTTTCTATAGAAGATTAAACGGTAGACAAAGGCAGAGAAACAGACACAAAATGGCGTTTGTTTTTGCTTATGTTTATTTTGGGTTATTGTTGTTGTTTTTTTTTGTTGCTGTCGTTATTTTGTTTTGTGTTTTGTTTTTGGGGTGTTGGGGGGTGTATTGGCAATATTGGAGAAATATATCTGTTTCTGATATTCCAGAGAATGGCTTTCTGCGATATTTCATCATCGCAGGAATTCTTGACATCACCATTTTAAGCTCCATCATTTTTACCATTACTGCCAGAATATGTCGTTTTCAAAGAGAAACAATAGAAAGAACTAGCGGCCTTTTAACAAAACCAAAAAGGAAGATACATTTTGTATAAAAGCAAAAAGAGGGAAGTAGAAAGCAGCAAGAGTTAAAAATGATGAGATTTGAAAAGAATGAACTGATTGAAAACGGAACCGATGCAACTGTTTAATTATGTTACGAGACATTTTGTCTGAGCTAAAAGAACATGAATGGGCGTATGAAGCGTCCCAAATTAAATCCAAGAGAAGTTTAGAGCTTCCATGGTAACGACTAAAACTAAAATGTACCACACATCAGGAGGGGGCTTCACGCGCCACATACACATACAAACCCTCCCTCTCCACCAAGAAGAGTGATGACGACCCACTTCTCCTTTCACCCCAAAAGGGTGCCTAACGTGCCACTCCCCTGCCCACGCACGATTTACAAACACACTCATCCCTCCAACCATGAAAAGGGATTTACGCCCGACTTGCTCCTCTAGAGG
Organism: Sinohyriopsis cumingii; assembly: GCA_028554795.2. NCBI lineage: Eukaryota > Metazoa > Mollusca > Bivalvia > Unionida > Unionidae > Sinohyriopsis > Sinohyriopsis cumingii. Next base: position 13,355,090 of record CM068833.1, read on the forward strand.
GACCAACTCACCACCATCTCCATAAATGGCGCGCGATCAGAATCTGGCCTCAGACTGCTTGAGGTTGACCAAAAGACTCGAGGAGATTGATGTTGTATAACGGCGGCTATGTCGTCTGTCTCCATTAGTATAGATCCGTATCAGTAAGAGATATAGACAAACAGAATGAGGTGAGAGAACTTTTAAATCAAATTTAGCGATTCCCTCAGACGACATAAAAATATATTTAGTGTTTCGTCCTGTTTATGAACAACACAAACACAGAGAGAGAGAGAGAGAGATTAAATATGTATTCAAAACAACAATGTAATAAATTGTTCTTCCAACTCGTTGATGAGTTGTAAACAGTCATTTTGTAATTCATAATCATTACGATTTATGGACATTGAAGGTTAAATAAATCCTGTTTTTAACAAATTAAACGTAACACACAAACCATTATTGCTGTTTTTGGTGTCGATGCGAAATATGGGAAAATAATATCAAAGCTTGGAAATACACACACACACACACACACACACACACACGATAACTAGTTGTAATCATTCTTCTATGAAGTACGCAACATCACACACACGATAACTCGTTTTAAGGATTTTGATATGTAATACACATCACACACACACACACACACACACACACACACACGCACGATAACTTGTTGTAATCATTCTTCTGTGCGGTACACATCACACACAAACACACACGCAAACTCGTTGTAATCATTCTAATATCATGTACGCAACATCACACACACAAGAGAATTCGTCGTCATCATTCCGATATGCAATACACATCACACACGTGAGAACTCCTTGTCTTACTTACAGTATTTATCTATTATATATGTATACATTGTCCTTTGAACTCCCTTAGGGTGCAAATAATGTTTCTTTTACAGTTCGTATATATTTTATTGAACAGTACATTTTAAAAACTCTTATGTTTTTGTATGTATAAGTAATTATGTATCCAATTTTCCTCCGCCCCAAGTCCTCTCTTAACTGGGATATTTTCCTGTACATTTATTTTCTCGTAGAAAAATCTCCAAAACTGAGAAACAAGAGAAAAGTGTGTCATTTCAAAAATAGAAGTGTGAGCAGAGAAAAAATATCAGCTAGTATAGATCTAATTTACTTTCCGCTTTCTCAACCTCTTATTTTTTTTAATAAATGTTAATAACCGTCTACGAAAAATGAAAGAAAACGAACTGATGCAAAGATATGACGTAGAAAACAATGTTTCGATAATCAACTCTAAGTGTTTCTTGATTTTTTTTTCCTCATTAAATATTTAAATTGAAAACTATAAACATTCTAAAAAAAACTATATTTGGATAAGAATTACAATTTGCTGCTATATCAACTATGGACAGATTGGCGCACGATAGTTAAATTTATATCCTTTGAAGTTTTAATAAGCTCTAAAATGTAATTATGTGACGTAAACTGATAAAGACCTCAATTAAAGGAAGGAATATCCCTGCTATTCTAATTGTTCTAATTAAAAGGTCGGTGCTGTAATGCTACACAGATAAAACTATTAAAAATCCAACAAAAAAGATAGATTGAATAATTAGATCTCTCTCTCTCTCTCTCTCTCTCTCTCTCTCTCTCTCTCTCTCTCTCAAATACGCCTTCCATTACAAACGAATATGAACAACATCTATGCACACACTCTGAAACCTTGTACCTCATTATGTTTTTGTGCGTTGCAATGTGCGGCAAGATGATTATGCTACTAATGATGCTCTTGTTTTATTAAACATGTCAAGAAAAGAAAATATGTTTAGTGAAAACGGGTCCTGATTTAGCCAAATAAAAATAACGCAAATCCATCATCAGTATTCCACTGAACGTTAAAGCTGATCATGAAACATTTTGGCCACACTTTAACACATTCTACATTTATCTTTTAAACTCATAGAAACCTTTGCACGACTTTTACTCACACGATTTACAACGAAGTAATATACCGATACAGTGACTGATTTTTAGCCACACCAATTGTTCATAACATTTCACTGGAAAGTTTTGAAGCGCGTGCCAGTTTTAACAATTCCGTTTGGATTCTTTTAACTTAAGAGGTGGGCACCAGTAGATAAAAAGTATACAGTGCAGAATTATTATAAATCCAAAAAACCATATAACTTAATTTTGTTTACCTAAGTATGGTAGTTTTAGAGACTTAAACAGAAGAAATATATAATAATCACGTATGTACAATTGCAGATAAATATCGACTTTATAAAAGTCGAGGGTTACTGACTCCACTTGGGTTTAGCATCCCCTTGGAGGTCGCAGGTTCGAACCCCGGCCGAGTCATAACAAAGACTTATAAACACGGTACTTACAGCTGCCTCGCTTCGTGCTCAGCATTAGGAGGTTAGTATTAGGACTGGCCGGACTGGTATCAGGATAATGTGACTGGGCGGGACATCATACTATATGTCTGCGGCATGATGCTAGACATCACTATAAACTGTCACACAGCAGACGTCGTAGTGATATGGCTGAAAATGTTTTAAAGATACGTAAAAATAATTGTAAACCCCCCCCCCCAACCTATCCTTTGATTCAGATACTTCCTTGATCTCACAAAACCGTTATGTTTTAAAAGAATCGAAACCTTTTATCACCTAAATCAAAATTCTTATTAGGACAAGGCTTCATTGACATATAATTCAGCTATCATTCGACCATGTGTATTTCAAATAGAATATCGATCTTTATTTTATAAACTTCATTTCATTTCGATTTTTAATTGGCTTTGAATAATTTAACAGTCTGCACTGTTCCCGTCAAAGACAGCATCTACATCATGGGGTAAAACCGAATCTGTATCAATTGCAACAATAAAAATAGCGTCATGCGTCAGTTTCATTCAGTTTTGTCCGAAACAAAAAGATGTTAGGGCATTTTGGTATCTTTACATTTCTTATAACCTAACTGCTAATTGGCACTATCTGCTATTTCCCTATTCTACAACTCTATGTCTTAAAACAAATAACAGAAAGGAAGTGAAACCAGCAATTTAAGTAAATTTCAACAAACAGCTTCTTGCCCTATAATACAATGTGAAAATTCATAAGACACTTACAGTATTACGAATTCAATTAAAGATAATCCTAAATGTTTTCTATCATAATCAAAGTATTTTCAGATGCTCTTTGCCTTGCTTCCCAGATATGGCTCCTAATTATTTATTTGACTGTATGAATCATACATGAACAAAAACAGGATGGGAACGAAATATTTTATTTTACGCGCTAGACAGAACAAATTCAACATTTAAATAAAGCGCTTCAGCATTTTCACTACAGCGGATCCATTTGTACCTGGTATATATCGGTTTATTAAGTAAAACGAACCTAAATGATATTTATTGTGGGAATATAGTTTTAGCTCAAATTCCTTAGGTGCTAGTAAATCGTGTAAGCACCAATGTCTGTTTTCTGCATGCTTCCTTGAGATTTGTTTTGGAATTTATTGTGCTTGAGAGAATTCATGCATCTGAGTAAATTATGTTTACTCATTAGTAATTTTCATGAAACTATCTCAAGAGTTTTAGTACAAAAAATTATTCCATCTTTGTAATAATGACTTTAAAAAGTGTTGACTTTAAAAAGTGTTTCTCCATATGTCTAGTATATAAAATGATGTCATTCATTTTTTGTATAAGAATGACTTGCAAGTAAACGTGTTTTCACTTTGCTACTGCCCAGCACCTACACATACTAACCAATACCTACACTTACTCAACAGTACTTACACCTGCTACTGCCCAGCACCTACACATACTAACCAACACCTACACTTACTCAACAGTACTTACACCTGCTACTGCCCAGCACCAACACATACTAACCAACACCTATACTTACTCGACAGTACTTACACCTGCTACTGCCCAACACCTACACATACTAACCAACACCTACACTTACTCAACAGTACTTACACCTGCTAACAGAGGTGTAAGGGTGTTAATAAATCAATCTCTGTAAATACAAACAAAAAGTAACAACCAAATAAACCTTCAACCCGAATAAACAGAACAATAAACAACCGTACATTCTCTACAACCCCATCTTTATATAAACCTAAATGTTAGTGTAAGGCAAAACAAGCTCAAACTGACGTACAAATATAATATACTTATTTACTATCACACATCACTTAAAGAACAGAATAGGAGAAGTGGTGATCATATGGAAGATGAACCAACAGACAAATTCAACAGACAAGTAAAACAAGCACACACAAAACACAGCGACGACACAATATTGGAGTGGTACCCATGCTTCGGTTAGAACTGGGTGGGCCTGAGAAAGGCTGTTGGTGGTGACGGAAAGAAAACTGTTGACACTAGTGACACTGACAAATTTTTCAACCAGATGTTGCTAACCATATTGTCCAGTATACCAAAATTAGATGCCACATTGTGACCTTTATCTCTTCATCAAGCCGCCGCTTCAAAATTTCAAGTTTAGTTATCAAAAATAAAATGTTTAATAGTTTCATGCGGATAACAGAGCTTCAATGGAGCGATTCTGAGATGATAAATTCATTTGTATGTTGACTTTGTTAAAATAAGTTAAACGCATTACACTTAGTAGGCTTTGTACTAGTTAAATTTGTCAACCTAGAATCAATATGGGTTTGGCTTTTTTTAATGCTTCATTCAAATGTTGCAAAACTTGTCCCCATTTCCAATGGTCCATTTTGTGGTAATTCTTTATGACTGATGTCCCTATGGATAAGTTAAAACTGTTCATGCCAATAAACTTATCCAGGGAAAATTACTAAACATGTGCTTAATTCAGAACAAAATATATACAAATTGATCAACCTGTAAAATTTAAGACGTAGTATAAAGTAATGGATGTCTCATCTGATGTGCAATGCATGATTGTATCCCTCTTTCGGATTCAGCTGGAGATATCCGATGTGGTATCGCCAATCATCTCTTTACAAGAGAAAATATTTTGGATATCCACATCTTTATTAAGAAAACTACGCATGTCTAAGAAATTGATAGAAGTGGCATAGAATATTAATTTACTAAAGGTACGAGAAAGACGAGAGTGTAGGGTTTATTTTATATCTCTTTAGCTGTAACTTTGAGTAAGGTTTAGGGTCCGGTGTAACTTTTTCCAGACTATTTATCTACGCATGACAAACTTTCTGCAAATATGTATAATCCGCGAAAGCTTACTGGGTGCTTTAAGAGGGATTTGACACATACGAGTTGATAAATGTTTAGAACATGGGTGCTTTAAGAGGGGTTTAATACATACGAGTTGATAAATGTATTGAGCATGAGTGATATAGAGGGATTTAATACATACGAGTTGATAAATGTAATGAACATGAGTGATATAGAGGGATTTAACGCATACGAGTTGACAAATGTTTAGAACATGTGTACTTTAAGAGGGATTTAATACATACGAGTTGATAAATGTAATGAACATGGGTGCTTTAAGGGGATTTAACACGTACGAGTTGATAAATATTTAGAGCAAGGGTGATTTAGAGTGCTTTAACGCTGCAAGCATGTTGGTGTAAACGATATATAAATCGGATGACTAAACATCTATTGTTCTGAAATCATATGTTGCATACTTGCTCCAGTAAAATATCATAAAGCAGCAGCAGTAAGTAGTACAACAGATTTGGAAACTCTGAAGATTTCAAAACATGAGTCACAGTGAGAGGCCAACCGAACCAGTGCTTGATTAGTCAGTGTTAAACTAGCTAGTCTCTTTACTGACATAGCGATGTTGAAATGTCAAGTTGATTCTTTTAAGCCCCGTATCGCATTCTCTTTAATGGGTATTGGTAATCTATATAATAGAATTATTACGTTGAATGTGGCATCCGTAGCACTACCACTAGTCTTGGAAGTTGAATTGAGAGGATTTATTGATTTAATTTAATCGTTCCTTGGAATTACAATTTTCAAATACTTTCTGATTAGTTGGGACAATAGCTGTCACGGAAATACTGTGAATATATTTAAAGACATTTGGATTAATAGTTGTATCTGAAATGTTGTTAATTCATTTAGAGATATTATGGGATTATATCGTAGTGATTCTGATATACTCTTGATACATCCATACATTACTGACCATCATTTGGAGTACATTTGGAAGTAAAGGATTGCTGGGTACCTTTGGAATTTATAAAAAAAAGAACATTTAGGACTTTCGGAGTTTATTCAAAATACTGAAAACTATTTTTAATTCTTTCACTTTCATATAAAGAAAAACATTATTTCAATTATGCAAAACTTGTTGAGTCTGTTCTTTCTTGTTATTTTAAGACCATAGATTCGTAACAATACCCCTGATTCTGGATATTTGTAGATTGTCTCGTCAAAGTACAACATATATAAAGGGAACACTGATCCAGTTATCGTCGGCAGCATAATGTATATTAGAGACAAACCAAACACACACACACACACACACACTTCAGTGTACTACAAGTCTGTAGACTGGGGACATATTAGTGTATGTCACTTGACAGAGATATACCATCTTCCCAGCGTATGTGCAAAACACAAGTTAGTAACATATAAATTTAATGTTTAACAAAATATTGACACCACTGAAGGTATATTTACAACGTCCTCTAATGTACGTAATGTGTCATTGTGTGTGTGTGTGTGTGTGTGTGTGTGTGGGTGTGTGTTGTGCCATTCATGCTATTCTTTTCAAGAAAACCCCTCAAGCCCTGGTTTTAAATAGTCCGTCAAGGCTTGTACGGTACATATGTATATATATGGAGGAATGACGTAGTGTAATCTATTCAATCTATTCAATGCTTTGTTTTTTTATTTCTTTCTTCATGTTTTACAAAACCTATTAATAAGGTCTAAAAACATCATTTTTGTTGGTTCGTAAGGCAGCAGGCTAAACGAACCATAAACAATAGGAATGGGCAACGAATAACTGCTTTTATGCAAACCTTTCCAACCCCAGCACCGCCACACCTCTTTCTCTCTCTCTCTCTCTCTCTCTCTCTCTCTGGACCTTCGTAAAATGATAACAACCAAAATATGTTAAAAGACGAGATTTTCAACTGTGTCATGCAACGATGGCACTGGACCTATGAATGAATGGAAAATGTAGTCACACTAAGCAGCGGAGAGAGAAAGTTAGAAATGGTGGATAGAAATAATTGTATGATTGGTGACCATGTTAATTAAATTATAATAATGACAAAGATGAACTGTAAATACATTTAAATGTTTGAATTACCTCTTGCTGCCCTCATTTCGCTTAGTTTTTATTTCCAGCTCGTAAAAATATGCAAGCTGTTATGTGAAAGTTCCAAATTCAAAGTCCAAGTAGTTAACCTTGCTGTGTTTGTAAGGCACTACTTTCTTCATTTAAACCATCTTTCTTGCTTGAATCGTTAGTGTCCTATATTTATTGAATCAATACGAATGAAAATAAACGTTCAAAAACTAAAAGAAGCAATTATCAATTTGCATAGGAGATTGCGATAATTTGAAAACGATTAAAAACTACATTTTGTAGCGGACACGCTGGACATGCTTGTGCAGGGTTCATTCATACCGTAAATATACAATCTTCAATGCATGGGAAATATAATCTAATGTTGAAACAATATTTACATATGCGCATTAATGCGCCATTGGAAGCTCACAGTTTGATGTCCCAATTGTGTTTGTATATCAAATTGCTTTATAGTAACACTATAAAAGCCATATATATATATATATATATATATATATATATATATATATATATATATATATATATATATATATATATATATAGAGAGAGAGAGAGAGAGAGAGAGAGAGAGAGAGAGAGAGACAGACATACAGACAGACAGACAGACAGACAGACAGAGTCATTCATTCATTTATTCATTCGGACCTATCACCATGGGAACTGGTTATGACGTTCAACATGGGGAACTATACGGTCTTCAAGCTAATGAAAATCAAAGATAAAGCACGTCACCACGTTTATTTCATTCGGTGTAGTTGTTTGAGCTTAATTGGGTTCGTACGGGAATTAACATTATGCCGCAGGTTAACATGTGAAAGCCACTTGGGGTCACATGAGAAATCCGATGTTAAAATAGTCCATAGCTCCAATAGGGGTAGGGTCAGAGGATCAAAAATGTATAGAGATAAAAGGTTGACTGTTTATGTGGACAAGTGAAAATGGTATTATTAAACTTGTTATCTACAATCTAAGCATAAGAAACATAGTTTCCAACCCCCACTTTTTGATTCCAATCCTAACACACGCCCTGCTATGCAGCACCTTTTTATTACTTTCCAACACACACACACACACCTATCACCCAATGGAAAGGGTTGGAGTGTTTGTGCACACTCACTATAGTTACATAAACACAAACATATTATTACACACAAGGGTATTAAGTACACTGGTCAACAGTGAAATCATTACTGACTTGAAAAGGCCCTAATCTGTAGTATTTTGGTGTGCCGAACACGAATATAACCGTGAAAAATTTGTATTGGCTCTCGTTTTGAAGATATTCATATACCTCATTTTCTATGTTTCACTGTGTAAATTTCTCCAGTAGGACTGCAGCAATATCCGGAATAATGATGTAACATTGCATAATACCATCATGCTCACATCATCCACAGTTGATTGCATCATTTTCTGATGCAATGCAATACTAATGCCATGCGGCTGCTGAAGTAAGTTGACGTCAGCAGTGTACTATACATGTGTAGGCCTATTATACTAATGCCAGGCGGCTGCTGAAGCTGACGTAAGCAGTGTACTATATAAAGCCCAATCAGATAGGTTCAGCATTTAAAATATTTTAGACGTTGTGCGAGACAGTTCAAGCTACTGTTACATAAAACTTATTATTTTATCCATTTACGTACAATAAAGAACAATAATGCCTCGAAAGTGTGTTAATACCGCGGACAATTTTTGCTATATTTGTGGGGAAGTGACATTTGCCAACCAGAAGAAAAGTATCAATTCTCAAGTGAAGAAGGCATATCATCTTTACTTCGGATGCAAGGTTGGTGACCAAGACAAGCCTTGGGCTCCGCATATATGCTGTGCTACATGTACAACACAGCTTTCACAGTGGTTGAATTGCAAAAGGTCATCAATGCCGTTTGCAGTCCCAATGGTGTGGAGAGAGCCAAGCAACCACCTAAATGACTGTTACTTCTGCTTGGTTCCTCCTCTTTCCGGCGGAATAACGAAGCGAAAGAAGTCGAGAATAGTCTACCCAAACATTCCGTCTGCATTGAGACCAGTTCCACATGGTGAGGGACTTCCTATTCCAGAACCTCCAGCAGAATATTCTCTTGATTCATCTGACGAAGACAAAGGTGAGTCGACCTGTTCTTCTCCTGGTCCATCAGCATGCAGTGATCCAGATTTTCACTGTGGTGCATCATCAACCCCACACAGAATAACACAGGAAGAACTAAATGACCTGATTCGTGATTTGGACTTATCAAAGAACAAGGCAGAATTGCTAGGATCAAGACTCCAACAATGGAATCTTCTAGAAGAAGATGTCACAATTACTGCATATCGAAAGCGCCACCAGCAATTGGAGCCTTTCTTCAGAAAGGAAAGTAATCTGATATTCTGTTCCGATATTGAGGGCCTCATGAATGCTTTAAAAATCACTCATGACCCACAAGAATGGAGACTATTTGTGGACTCTTCGAAACTGAGTCTCAAGGCTGTGCTTTTGCACAATGGAAACATTCTTCCATCTATTCCAGTAGCGTATGCTGTCCACATGAAAGAGACATACGATAACTTAAGGCAGCTACTGAATTCCATTGAGTATAACAAGTACAGCTGGCACCTCTGTGGTGATTTGAAGGTAGTTGCCCTTTTAATGGGACTGCAGCAAGGATATACAAAATACATGTGTTTATTATGCGAGTGGGATAGCCGAGCAAGGGAAATGCACTACATGAGGAAGGAATGGACTCACAGGCAGAATGTAGCCATTGGAGAGAAGAATATCCAACACCCAGCTCTGGTTGAGGCTCAGAAAATCTTGCTACCACCCCTTCACATCAAACTAGGTTTGATGAAGAACTTCGTGAAAGCCATTGACCGGACTTTGCCAGCATTCCGATACCTGCATGAAAAATTCCCTCGACTCAGCGAAGCAAAGATTAAAGAGGGAGTTTTTGTGGGTCCTCAGATTCGAGAGCTTTTCAAAGATGACCGGTTCAACAACTTGCTGGAAGGTGACGCGAAACAAGCATGGAATGCTTTTCGCCTAGTTTCTACAAACTTCCTCGGAAATGTTAGGGCAGAAAACTATAAGGAACTAGTAGAAGACATGTTGATGAAGTATAAGAAACTTGGCTGCAATATGTCTCTAAAGATTCACTTCCTTCATTCCCATTTGGATTTCTTTCCTAGCAACTGTGGTATTCTTAGTGATGAACACGGCGAACGTTTTCATCAAGATATCGCAACAATGGAACAAAGATACCAGGGAAAATGGTCCACTACAATGCTGGCTGACTACTGCTGGACACTCCTCAGAGATGCTCCCGAACAGCTGTACAAGAGACAGGCGAAGAAATCTAAGATGTAGTCAATGACTTGATTTTTTATAGGTAGGCTATTACAGTTGACCTTTTACTATTGGAATGCATTTCTTTATGTAAACATTAATTTCTTGCAGATTACAAAAAAACTAGAGCCAATTTTGCAATTTGACTGTCATATTCGTGTTCAGCACATAAAAATTGATAAGAATTGACTAATTTTATTTCAGTAACATGACTTTTGTAAAAATTTGTTGTCCAGTGGTATTGATAGACACATTACTATACTCTGTATCAAGCATACCGTACTAATAAGACTGACTGATTGATTATTGGATTTACGTCGCGTGCGCCCAGAAGGGCACGTGCGACGGGTTTATTCCCGCACAGCTGGATGCTAAATGTTCCTGGGGGAAGAAATTAGTGCCACATCCCCCAGGCGTTTATGTGCTCAAGGAGCACTGCCAATTTAGCTGTCAGGTAATAGGACTATATGTCTCTAACGACCTGAATGAAGGGCTGTCATGAGTGGGAATGGGCCCAACACACACTCATGTTAACAATGAGTTGATTTCAGTCCGTATTTTCTGTGTCGATCCAAGCAGTATGTAACGTTGGTCGCAACGATGACGTCACATCGGGACACAGCTTTAGGTGGGTGGAAATTGTTATAGATCTCCGCCGTTATACGATGTCCAAGAGAGGCAAGACAGCAAGGACCTCGGCAAGCCAGCCGTGGATGTCGTGCACTCCCAAGAACGTCAGTCCGTACTTAGTCAAATTTAGTCTAGTTGTACTAATGTACAATAAAAAATGCCAATAATGTATTAGTCACCTGTGGAATTGGGTCATATCAAAACAAGTTGTAAAATTTTCCTAGATGCCCTACAAAGTTTTAATAACTAATATGTCTGAGCGATATATAAAAAGTTTGGTCTCTGTTAGGTCATAAAAGGTTTGAATATTGAGCCGGTGGATTGACGAATCAAGTTAGTGTACATAACAGTTTTATCGAAACGGGATACCAAGCCAAAATGGTCCCCTGGATAAGAGGTGGTATTGGTAGCCCTGAGAAAGGCTTTTTTAAGCAGAAGTTCCACGTTTTTCTTCTGCTTCTTTACATTTCTCCAGTCCTTTTTCCTCTCAGGTAATTTCGGGGAAATGGTAGGTGTGTAGCGTAAAATTGTTGTTAGCTGCTTCTATTAGCTGCTGGACTGGGTAGTTCTTGATAGAATTGTGTAAGGAGTCTGACACCATAGAATCTCGCTATTCATTTATCTTTTGCTTTTATTTATGTTAGGTGTTTCATGCGCACGTTGCACGCTTGTGTCCGACTGAGCCAAAGGAGGTAGTGACCAGGAATGCAGGCGACCATCTGCAGGCAGGAGTCCGCTCATTCCAGGGTACTGGTCTAAATGGATGTACTTGCACGAATTTTGAGTTTTGGTTCTTGTGTCTGAAGTTGTTCTAAAGATGAGCTATATTACATTGGATGGAAAATTCTGCTTTAGTGTTATTATGGTCTGTATCACAGAATTAGGCCGCATTATTACTTTGGCTGTCTTTTATGTTAGGGCTAGAAAGAGAGCAGAGAAGATTTTTTTTTAAAATAAATATTATTTTAGTTAATTTTTTAGAATATATTTGAGATTTAAGAACACGGGAACCTTTGCTGAGTACTGAGGTCCCTAGGTACGTATAAAAAGCGCCCGTCTGTCTATGTATATTTATCTGGTTTTAGAGAGTATTTGGGTGGGTTATTTATGTTTTACAAGTTGTTATTTTTGAGCTAGAGGGACACCCTTGCTGAGTAGTCAGGTCCCCCAGGAGATGTCATGGGTGCACATCTGCGAGTGGAAATTTATTTTATATATAGTGTTTTATAATAATATGAGGTCAAAAGTTTAAAAAATTGTTTTTGTGAAGAATAAAAGAGATGCACGAGCATAAATAAACACAAAACATATTTTTTGGAGCTTTTCATTATTAAGTCTCATTCCTAGAGATCTGGATATCCCTAGAAAGGGCCGCTTGTTTTCTTCCACTCTTTTCTTTTAGTGGTTACACCTCTTATATCGGGCAATGAAGGCGGCACATTGCCGAATGCAATTTGTGATGCATTCTGGGAATACATCTATATCATCTGGTGTGTTACATTTTTGGAAAGAGAAAATTTGAATCCGTGTTAAGCAGAAATAAATACTCCCATAGTAAATGGGGTTTTGTTCCTTTGGGATAACTTTGCTATCTGCCTTTAGAAATATTTCCTCTAGCCCTCATACCCCGGTTTCTTCGTTTGGCTGCCAATGCTTTCTTACACGCACACAAACAGGTTAAATAGTGTGAAATGAATTATTGCGGTGAAAGATGTCCAGAAGGAATCGAGTCAAGATATTTTAGATTGAACAATATATGTTATTGTTCTTTTGATGTAACCTATATACATATGTGTTCTATTTCCATGCATTATTATTATTCTTTTCTATAACATGTGTTTTCTGTTTGTATGCAACTCAATATGTTCTTGTTTATTGCCAATAAATTTTAGATATCTGTGTTCTATTTGTATGGAAAGAGATTTGTTATTGTTCCTTTTCTGTAAACTATATACATATCAATCGCATTACGAAATTAAACATGGAATGTATATATACTTTCTTGCAAATTATTCGGCCAAATTAAAAGTATACTTAGAAGCTACATTTTGGATTTTGTTTTGTCCTGATTCAGGTTTACTAATCTACCGTTCAAGATTCAGTACGCGACATCAGATATCTAAAAAATGAAATCCATAATTTTCAGGATCCTCTAAGCTCAGTTATTGAAATTAACAAAATTTATAAAACACAAATTAAATAAAAAGCAAACATTAATAAATAAATGACAGACCTATATTTTAACCATTCTTTACAATATTTCCAAAACATACTTTAAGGACGCATACATATATATCTATTTCCTTTCTGGTGTTATGAACCAATAACTTAGGGAGCGCTCACAGGTTATTGTGCACTTTTGAGAAAGTGACGTATGTAAGGTGAATGTTGACATACCTCTATGCTACTTTGATGTAATGTAGCTGACATTTCTTTGGATATTATACTTATGGAAATTGTACATGATCTATGCACACTGCTAAGTAAAATAACTGCTCCCTTATGCTAAAAATATCAGCCTGAATTAGTCGAAAGTACACTATATTTAGCACCTATTAAAATAGGGAAAATGAATTTTGCCCAAATAGGCAATGCCAGCTTCTGAAAGTGCAATGGATGAATTACCGCATATATAAAATGAAAAAAAAAGTTATTAGCTCTTTTCTTTAAAATTTACCTCAGAAGACCAGGAAGTGAAAATGGGCAATCCAGCTAGCAGTTTTTGAAAGGTGCACATCTGGAGTAAGACCAAGCTGTATACCATATAAACCCATATTATACCCATCAATCATGCACCAAAAAAGGGGAATTAGAGATTCTTTGAACAATACCTAAGTTTATACAAGGTGTGAAGTGTCGAATTTTGAATTGCAGCAAACTTTAAAGTTGAATGCATTGAGCATTCAAATTTTTGTCGCATTTAAGCCAGAAAAGTCTTTGTGAAGGGTCACTTCCACCTTCCGTTATTCATCTCCCCCATTGTCAGTGTAAACTTCAAAGAGGCAGCATTCCAATTCAGTGAAATTGACCAGGGTATCTTAACACGATCCTTAGAAAGTAAACATTTGAGCTACCAACCCTAACCGCTTGGTAGGAATTGGGGAAAATTAGGGACCGCTGCCTACGATTGGGCAGAATAAATTAGGGTGTACACTTTAGAGCAATCAGACTTTAAAGTGACGACCTTAGTCGAAATTCTTTAGTCTGAAAATTTCCTGGAAGAGGAAATTTAGTCTACTCCTTGGAAGCATAACGAGAATAGTGCTTTCCTCATGAAACAAGAAAGGGACCAGGTGGCCGTCTTGTAAAAAGAAAGACAGGTTTTAGTGCTTGGACGCACAAGTCCTGAAAGAGAACAGCAATAAGGGAGTTCGAAAAGAGAAGAGCAATAACGTACGCAATTTTAGTTTCACGTAATATTCTATTATTTGATTGTTTGTTTTATGCAAATGTGTTTGCTATGACTAGGGTTCCATATTATGTATCGTTTATTCAATTTCATGGAAATGTGTTGAAGCTCGAAACTGTAGAGCGCCACCATAAAAGTTTTATGCGTCACGTGATGCGATATTAACCAATCTAAATGCTTGTTACAGAAGCTGATTTGATAATTTAATTCTTGTGCCCCTCGAATTTATAACAATGATCAACCACATAATCCCGGATGAGGCACATCATGAAAAATATACATATTCTTGCTGGATCCGATAAATCAAATTTAAATCAAATAGAAAACAAAATCGTTTGGGCTAGTAAACAAATAGAGTCAAAAAGATCATTCCATTCTTTAAGGCAGCATCATCGGTGAGTTTCGATTGATCTAAAGAAAATTAAAACTTAATTGTTTTCTTTACAATATAAGTGTTTTGATATTACAGACTGTGACAATGCATTAGGACATAACATACCTTTTTTCTATATTATAAACTTGTTCTTGTTTCAAATTTATTTTTTTCATTGCTAATTCTCAACCTGAGACCTGCACCTTTTCGAAACGGGCTAAAGCTTCTTTGCGAAGGGCATTAAGCAATTTCTAAGACCGGTTTCTGGCTCTGAATGGACGACGCCATTTTGTAACCCTTACCTGGTTCTCATACACTTTGGGTCATCTGCCTGTTCATGAAATATCGCTGTTATTTTTGGACCTTATTAGGGCCTAAAAGGACCACATGACTACTCCATGAGCTGATATTTTTCCTCTTACGTTCTGAAACGGCACCATGCCATTGTGAGATTGTATCCGTTTCTGCTCCTGCACGGAGTCGTGTCTTAATTGATGGAATCGTCATATTCAACTGAATATTTTCTCCAACAGGGCAGTATCAAAAGCAGTTGTAGTGTAGTAGCAGTAGTTGTATTGGTAGTAGCAGCAGCAACAGCGGAATAATAATAGAGAAAATAAGGAGAGACAGAGAGGCCGACAGATTGATACGTGTCGACGATAAGATATTCGGCAAAATGCTGTTTTCATATGTTTAAAGTAAGATAAATATTGTATAAAAGGGACTATGTCATTTCCAGACCTGTTGAGTATCATTCATTAATAATGTAAAGAAAAATCATTTATTTTTGACAATAATGTAAAACTTGATGTATTGTAAATATTACTGGTTTTTAACCGGCAAACAACATCAAAACCGATTCTGGCAGCAAAGCAATAATGGCGCCTCTCGGGACACGATAGAATAAGTCGAAAATTGCTCAGTTAATAACGGCATTGTGATGTTTCTTGGTCTTACGGTATCCAGCAGTGCGAGGATGTTGGCTGTGTACAGTTTATGTTCTACTATAATTAGTGCATTTTCGGACAGAAAATATGAGTACCAGCCTTTCTTTCCGAACTTAATTTAATAATTAAAAATACAAATTGAATACAATATTTGATTCAAACATGGCACTTACTTTGTCAGGTCATCGGAAATTAGGAGCATTGAAACGGTTAATATCCCATTTATTCAGCTTTGAGATATCAATCCGTTGACTTGTAATTTCATGTTCTTTCTTTGACTTGCTTCGAACACATGCTGACTTGCCAAGTTCTACGGTAACGTGTAAAAACGTCATGGCTTAATGCATATACCACACTCTACTTATGAGCAACATGGGTAAACTATATATTTGATTAAGAGATTTAATTTTATTTTCAAAATAATTTTGAGATAGTATATTTAAAATAATGATTTGGTCTTTTTTATAAAACAAAATAAATCGTTTACATAATAAGTTCTGTTTGTTGGAAAATGCTAGCTATTTTTATGGGTTTGTTGGTTGCATTGTGGGCTTTGTGAGCTTTGTGGGCTTTGGGGTTTCGCTGTTGCCTTTGTGTTTCTTGGTTGTACTGTGGGTATTTGGCTTTCGTGGAAAGCATATGTAGGCCTAATGTTGTGGACTGCCTGTGAGGATTCCACTCAACAGCAACCAAACAATTCACATGCAATGAGATTGTGAGTTGGGTTTTTTTCTTCTTTTTTTTTAAAAGTTATTTTGTTTAGTTTATTAGTCTTCTGCATTCAGCTTCAGAAAATGTATGCTTTATTTTTAACTGTACAATTTTCTTTAAAGTTCATTGAAATACAAATTAATATCTGTCAGGGTCATTTTCTGTTTTTATCTCTTCCAAATGATATGCATTTTAATAATATCTAACTCTATGTTTGTTGAATTTCACCTTAAGCCTTGTGTAACGGGGACAATCCTTTCCAAAACTGATATTTAGGAAGAGGGGATCGTTATGAAGGAGGTGTGGGGATTGGCGACTGACATGGTAATTGTTTTCTGCGGAGTGCCACTGCAGAACAATTATATATATATATATATATATATATATATATATATATATATATATATATATATATATATATATATATATATATATATATATATATATATATATATATATAAATTTATTGCAATACACGTGAACGTACATAGGGTATATATGAGTTTCAACATTTTGTTTCAATGCGTTTATAACGAAATTGCTCTTTGATCAACATTAATACGTCTTATTTATAAGCCTACGTTTATCTTTCGAATGTTGTTCATCATGAATTAAATCAACGTTTGTTTTGATTGTGTATCTGACAATTTTCATTATGCTCCTAACACGCCGTCTATTTTTTGTCAATGATAGGTTAATTATCCTTCCATGACGGACGTTTTTAAGTTCAATCCTTTATAATTTGAGTATTTTATTTACGTGGGTCAAGAATTTCATAAGAAGCAGCTTGAACGTCGCCATCACTGTGATTGTTATTTATCATCATCGACTTAGTTACAGTAGTATACAAGTCATGCAATTATCCTCCATGCAATTATCCTCCATGCCGAAAACCAGGCCATAGTTGTCTTCCGTAGCAAGCTTTATTGTATTGAATCAATATATAGTCAATCTTACAATTTACAGTCTTCAAACGATGTATGATCTTAATTAATTAATAACATAATGCTGATATCATGAAGACGTTGTGTGAGATTATCCAATACAGACCTCTACATCCAGACAATGATAATAGTCAGGCCGGTGTATGAAAGTAATAAGTCTGGCTATAAAAATAGAAGACTGGTATGAAAATAAGAAGACTGCTAATGAAAATAAGAAGATTGGTTATGAATATAAAAAGACTGGTTATGAATATAAAAAGACTGGTTATGAATATAAGAAGACTGGTTATGAATATAAGAAGACCTGTTATGAAACTGGAAGCCTGGTTATGAATATAAGAAGACTGGTTATGAAACTGGAAGACTCGTTATGAAAATAAGAAGCCTGGTTATGAAAATAATAAGAATAGTTATGAAATTCATAAGAATGGTTATGAATATAAGAAGACCGGTTATGAAAATGGAAGACTGGTTATGAATATAAGAATACTGGTTATGAATATAAAAAGACAGGTAATAAATATAAGAAGACTGGTTGTGAATATAAGAAGACTGGTTATGAAAAAAGAAGCCTGGTTATGAAACTGAAAGCCTGGATATGAATATAAGAAGACTGGTCATGAATATAAAAAGACTCGTTATGAATATAAGAAGACTGGTTGTGAATATAAGAAGACTGGTCATGAATATAAAAAGACTCGTTATGAATATAAGAAGACTGGTTGTGAATATAAGAAGACTGGTCATGAATATAAAAAGACTCGTTATGAATATAAGAAGACTGGTTGTGAATATAAGAAGACTGGTCATGAATATAAAAAGACTCGTTATGAATATAAGAAGACTGGTTGTGAATATAAGAAGACTGGTTATGAAAAAAAGAAGCCTGGTTATGAAACTGAAAGCCTGGATATGAATATAAGAAGACTGGTTATGAAAACAAGAAGACTGGTTATGAATATAAGAAGACTGGTTATGAACCTTGAAGCTTGGTTATGAATATAAGGAGAGTGGTTATGAATATAAGAAGACTGGTTATGAATATAAGAAGACTGGTTATGAATATAAGAAGAGTGGTTATGAATATAAGAAGACTGGTTATGAATATAAGAAGACTGGTTGTGAATATAAGAAGACTGGTTATGAATATAAGAAGACTGGTTGTGAATATAAGAAGACTGGTTATGAATATAAGAACACTGGTTATGAATGTAAGAAGACTGGTTATGAATATAAGAAGACTGATTATGAAAATAAGAAGACTTTTATGGTTATGATCTGCAACTTCAATGATCTATTTGCGATGGAGTCGCTAAGAGGGGGTAAGGGCACGTAAGAGGCAGTTTCACACAGGCGCCAATCGAGGGAGGCCGCAGTGGTTCTTGGGTTTTGTTTATTTGTTTGTTTTGCAGCTGAAATTTTAGTAGAATTTCACCATAACCTTAGTGTAATGGGGCAGTTCTTTCCAAAACTTATATTTAGGGGAAAGTGTAATAGAGGAGGGGGTTGACAACTGACATAAAATCTGTTCTCTGTAGTAAACCAGGGTTGCCGCCAGAAAACATTGCCACCCAGCGCTTTTAACCCTGCTTTGTGTCGTTAAACAAATGAATGATCTTGTATTGCGGTTGAAAAGAAATAAAAATTTGGAGTCTCCAGCATTCTCACATCCTAAGTTATTGCATAAAAATATGGTTATCCGTAGTGACGTACTCTGATATCGTCTTGTCAGAACCGAGTCTGACCGTCACACACACACACACACACACACACACACACACACACACACACACACACACACACACACACACCAATTCTATTGAGAAAGGACCAATAAATTCAGTTAGATGGTGCATACGTTTACAATTGAAAAAGATTTTGTTTGGGACATACTTTAATTAAATAGACCAATAGAACACAGTGTCCATGCAAACAACACATTTCATTAATTAAATAGACCAAATAGAACACAATGTCCATGCAAACAACACATTTCATTTCAGGAAAATGTGAGGAGAAATGCATAAGAAATTAGCAACACTAGTTTACTATTGATTTGAATTTATCTTTGTTAAAGATGAAGAATTTCTGGCAATCATCGTTGCCCCCGATCCTACCTCGTGACTATGACAACTTGGATCGAAATGAAAAGCCTCAAGTATGTAGTCGGTACCTGAAATCCATCAGCTCCGTTTTATCGTTTCTTAATTCTACCAGCTGTAAGAAAAAATGTTACTTCTTGGCACGGAAGTGAGAAAGCTACGTGCAATAACAAAAAGATATTAAAAGATCCATCTCGGATCAGTATCTCAGGGGATCAACCAATTTTTTTTTAAACAAAGAGTCCATTTTATTGATATCTGTGGCAGTTCTCTTGCAGTGGCATTATTTAAAGCACAATATCTAATAATTGTTTTAATACCGAAATATTTCACCTATACTAAGCTTAGTCTCGCCGATTCAGCGTTAATGCGGCTCTTTGAATTGACTAAGGCAACGAAATAAACAGACATTGCATGAAAATAAAGACACAAAAGATGTCCTATGAGAAACAGGAACAATGAAACACCAAATATTAAATATAAGAAAGGCTAAACAAAACAAACGTATAACACTGGCTTAATAATATATGCTGAAATATATTATACAATTTTTTTAATTAAAAAAAGTAAAAGAAAGGCGAAAAAACCAACAAGGTTGTAAAATTTAGCAAATAATTTATTTCTCTAGAAAACAAAGTGAAAAGGCAAAATCAACTTAAGGTATTGCGAATTAAGTCTGAAATATTTCTTGAATTAATAAGACAAGTGTTAATATAGAATATTATGAACATATTTTAGTAGTATTCCAAAATAAATAAAGCGCGGAAAGTGTTGATGTGCATCCGATCTCCTGTAAAGTGGATATGTGCCAACAGTCTTTTGTTGAATCACAATAATATAATCCGAGGTCCTCGTTTGAATTCACAATAATTCCAAGTTGATGTCTCTTTTCAAGAATGGCATAAAGAGCACTATGTATTTCCAGAAAATAATAAATAATTTCACCCAAATCAAAATCTGAATACGACAATATAAATGATTACTACCCAGATGCTATCGCAAGAATAAATAATTTTTCCAGTGAACAAGATTTTATACTCCTATCCATGACCTAGTTCACAATTAGCAGTTTTATAAAACAAAACCCTAATACGTAACTGAAAATTTCATTCCAGAACATTCTAAATGTTTCCAAGTTAAAATATGTTACTAAAATTCTAATATAGACTGTGGTAAACATAATGTCCTTTGACTCAGACCAAGATAAATATCTTTACTTCTATTGATAATGATCCTAATATTAAACACATACTCATAGAGAATATATTAACTATGTATTGGCTGATTACAGTTTTATAAAATTAAAAATCAATGATTTTGGTCAGGTATACAATGAACTTGATTTAGGACTAGGTTAGCTAATATACATAATTTTATCTAACCCACAGCATATGAAAAGAATTTAATTAAAAAATTCAAACAATGCAAATTAAATATACATAATAAAACAAAAAATCATTTATAACTCACACTAAATTAGTGAAGAAAATTAAGAGAATGTATGTCTAAAATTAAATGGACGTTCAGGTACCACATACGTCTGATGGATCTGGGTAACTATGTCTGGAAACTAAAATCAAATGCCCATAAATTTGAATGTGCTCTATTTTGTTTTAAACAGTAGACACGTAATTCGTTGGACTTCTGTTCACGTTCTTAGGTCAGGACAGCTCTATTGACGTTACAGCCATAAATTTTCATAGTTCATCGGAGCATATAATTTATACCATTCCTGGAGTACGGGCCATATTACAGCCTAGTTACAGCAAAATATTGCCACATTTCATCAGAATATACAAGATATAAAAATGCTGAAATACAGACAAGTATTACTGTTTAGTTACAGCCAAATAATGTCACATTTCGTTAGAACAGACAATACGGACCAGTATTACAGCCTAGTGACACCCAAATATTGTCACAGTTCATCCGCATATAAATTTATGGATCTCATCCGCATATACAGATTACACTATTACTGGAATACGGAAGTGTATTACAGCCTAGTTACTGCCAAATATTGTCACAATTCATCCGGATATACAACTTATGGATATTGTTGGAATACAGACCAGTATTACAGCCGATGTAGCGCCGAATACTGTCACGGTTTATGAGAATATGCAGCTGATACCATTGCTGGAATACGGATCAATATTACAGACTCGTTACAGCCAAATATTGTAACATTTCATCTGAATAGACAATTATATGATTCTTAAAATAAGAATCAGTACTACATAGTAACAGTCAATTATTGTCACACTTCATTCGAATCGACAACTTCTACCATTGGTTGAATATGGACCAGTATTACGGCCCGTTAAACCAAAATATTGTCACATTTCATCGGAATACACAGCTTGCTACCAATGATCCAATACGGACCTATAGTACAGCCTAGATACAGCCTAGACACAGCCAAGAATTATCACATTTCATCGGAATACACAACTTATACCAATGCTCCAATACGGACCTATAATACAGCCTAGATACAGCCTAGATACAGCCAAATATTATCACATTTCATCCGAATAACCAACTTATACCATTGCTCCAATACTGACTAATAGTACAGCCTAGATGAAACCTAGATACGCCCAAATATTATCAAATTTCATCAGAATGTTAAAAAAAAACATTGTATAATGCATTAGAGTACAGATCAGTATTTCATGTTAGTCCCAGCCGAATGTTGCATCAGTGCAACCGAATATATAACTTACACCATTGTTTAAATACAGACAAGAATTACAGCCTAGCTCATCTGAATATACAACTTGTACCATTGCTATAATACGGACAAGTATTGTCTGGAAGAAGTCTATTTTCGGACAATCATAGTCTTTCTAATTGTGAAATAAGTACACTAATTATTAAAAAGGCACACTTATTATTACTAACACTAATTCCTCAAAATACACAATATTCAACGAAATTCGGATTATGTTTAAAAGAAGTCAGCGTCACTTAAGTCTCATTTCCTTCAGCAAGAAAGTATGAACGGTCTGTAAGAGTGTACGACTGTACCATTTCTGAATTACAGGCAAGTAATTCAGCTAATTTCGTCCAAGTCCAGCCGTCGCTTTTTCTGAAGACCCTCTATTTCATTAGATAAATATGCTTGGCTAGTCCCGTCAATTATTAAGGAAACACACTCATTGATTTTCTATCAAAAATAATTACCACATCAAGTAATGTATCGCTTTGTATCCTTTCAAGATGAATTATAGCACATCTAAACACTGCTCCCACTTCGACTATAATGATTTAGAAGAATTTTCGCTCTTCATATAAATTAGACGAAAGATAAAAACCTTTGCATAACAACACTTATAAGTCAACCAGAAGTGTGGATACCTGCCTACGAGCTCATTTACTTTTCGGGTGAAGAAACGTAGTACCTACTTTGGTAGAGCGTTGGGTTCGATACCAGCTTCGACCAGCTTAGACCAGCTTAGACCAGCTTAGACCAGCTCGGATCGGCTTAGACCAGCTTAGACCAGCTTAGACCAGCTCGGGTCGGCTGTCTTGGTATCTAGCTCATATAGGTCTGATAGTAACAAAAATGTGTTTTAAAAAATGCCATCGAAACCGACAATGCAAAATCACGGGTCACTAGCACGGATTCTATTCTATCCACACCACTACTCCAACCTTTACCGTTCCGGTGGCATAGTGGCTATAGCGTCCGCCTAGGATGCGGGAGGTCATAGGTTCGATCCCCGGCCGAGTCATACCTAAGTCTTACAAAAATGGTGCAAACAGTTGCCTCGCTTGGCGCTCAGCATTAAGAGGTTAGTGTTACGATTGGTCGGTCTGGTAAACTGCCACACTACAGATATCGTAGCGATATGACTGAAATATTGTTAAAGCTACGTTAAAAATCCATCACACGCACACACACACACACACACACACACACACACACACACACACTCCAACCTTTCCATCCATAAACCAGAACTTAGGACTTAGGAGAACAACCTTGAAGATAGTTTCAGTATTTGCTTTTCAAATGCTTAACAGGTTAATACATAGGAGCATACTGTCCTTCTGCGCATGAACATGCAAAATGTAACAGAAATCATGTGAGTGCTATTTTAGATTTATAAACACCTCATTCATTTTGCTGCTGATATTTTAAAATAGAAAGTAATTGAAATATCGTTTGTACTGGAGCATATTGAAAGTTACAAATAGTTCCTTTCATTCTTAACATGTGCGTTCGTGAGTAAATAAAATACATAAAGAAATTTCGGAAAATTCACATAACAGTTTATCAATACATTCATTACTTGAAAAATTACTGGACCAGTCAGACTTTTGTACTTCGCGAAATTAAAATAGAACTAAACTGTGACGGTGATTACTAGTGCAAGACACGATGCTATCTGATGGATATATAATGACACGAAGATAAAAGTTAGAATTTACCGACACTGTACAATCAGGAATGTACTGTCGTACATAAACCAATATTATTGACATGACAAGACAGAGGAATACTATATTTAGAAAAAAGGATATCTGTTGAAGAAAAAAAACTATCTATACGCAATTTTAACTTTGTACTAAATTAAATGACGACAAAATCCCCAAACCGGATAAAAGCGGATGATTGTACAAAACACGAGTAGTTGAAGGTGCATTTTCTTGTATAGTTGTTTTGCCCTTACAGTGAACATCAAATGTCAGTATAAAGCCAAAGGGTATACAATCTTATATTTAAGTTAACTTAGTCCGTTTTGGTCTAGGTATTTCACGGTGGAACGTATCCCAAAGTCTGCGATTCAGTTCTTTTCATGAAACGTTTTCCATATAATGAAGAGCACCCTCGTTGTCAATAGAGTCAATAGAGTCAAGAAAATATAATATAAAGCACGATACAACTAAAATATGCTCTGTGATGGCAATACATTTAAGCTCATTCATTATGAAAGGGGTTTAAATGCGCTCACACAATGTAAGACATTCGCATTAAATTTGCTTTGAGAATTCACGAAGAACCTTTTGATACGAGAAAGACTTCGGGGAAAATTGGCCTTGTATTGAATTAATGAATGAGACAATGGTAAACAAGAAGCAAAGACATACTCATGCAATCAAGCTAAAGATGCTGTGTGAGTACGAACGAAGAGTCCTAAGATGGACTCCAGGAAGGAAGTAGAAACGGTCGTATGGGACATATGTACAAAAAGCCGCTTGAAACTATATTAACAAATATAGACACAAAAGTGTAAGATAATTTATAAATTATCAGTATAATGTCTGTGGGCGTACATAAAAATCTATTCTAAGACAATGGCTTCCTGCTGAGGGTGGTTAAGTAATGTAGTTTCACTATACGTACCCATAGATTCAGATTATATCCAACGAGGTGGTCGTTTTACTGAACCGTATGCCTAAGTATATGTACAAAATTAAAGACACACTTGCATACAAAATATTACTATATATAATGAAACATTGTAACAACAGATTCACCCTGTGGAAAATAAGAATTTACTCGAAAAAGGAGATTGGGTAAGTCATCTGATCGTTTCGACCAAAGGGCCATGCGACACGATTAGAACAAACTAAATCCAAAAGGTGACATCACTATTTAATGTACCAGTTCCAAAATTAAATGAAATATATATAAAACCTTCTAATACGTTTTCCGTCTAGAAAAAGGAGGACGATTAGATATAATATAGATAAAATCATAACGAAGCGACTTATTGTTATCCAAAGAATGTGCAAATGAGTATATATTGTACGAAGGATACAATTTCAATTAGCATAATTTGTTAGCAGCTTTGGTTCATATTTAAGGAGATCATAATTGGAAAAATTATGCAATTTGGATCTGGGGGTTTTCCGTTTACGTATTACGTCTGAAATCAGATGTAATCAATTACGTTCAAATGGCCGTATAGAGCGATCACAGGCCCTGGGGTAAGAAACACCCGGGCCTCTCATAGTTCTTGTTCAAACAAACGTTTTCTTTTATAAAATTGCAAAGTGTTGTTCGGCCCGGGCCCGCTTACGGGGCGGGCCACGGGGATATATCCCCAGTTCCCCCCCCCCCCTTTGTCGGCCCTGTACATCCATCTAGTTATAACATAATAGGTTCTTGAAGAGTGCCTTGATTAAGATAACGATCTTACTTCTATTGTCACTTACAATGAAAGTTACTGCACTAATTTCATTTCAGCACATGCATTTATTTCTTCTGTAAATTTTCATTAATTTAGTTATGTATATTTAGTTTGTATTTTGTGTTGGCTTTTTCCGTGATTATACGCCATTTATATTTATTCGGTATTGTGTTATTGATCTTCGTCCATAATTGAGGGTAGAAGATTAAATGAAAACTTGCCTAATGTCTTTTTTATACGCAACATATGATAAACCTAATGTCTCTGATTGTAGATTATGTATTAAGATTATCATTACTTGTAGTTAAACAAGTTTACGTGGCCTTTTGATTTTGGAAGTTTCTATGATTGATCTTGTTTATGAATTTGACGGGAAAATGACCATTGATTTGGCTCTGTTATGGAGTCTTATTTTTTATATTAAAGGTTGTTTTTCTTAAAATGGCTTACTCGTATTTTAACATCCGAAGTCGAATCAGTCTTTTAGATGTGGTCAGTTTTAATTTTAGAGGATTTGTTTATTTAAATTATGCATTGGAATATAAAAGAGCACATTGACACTTTTCACACTAAACCACTATCTTGGGATCGGTGTGAATTCATTCGATACATTTTATGGATTATATCATTGTAATGCATCAAGACTGTTAGCACATCGACAGTATTCCAGGTAATTGGTACGTCAGCACTTCCAAGATTGAAATTCATTCGGAACATCACTGGAATACCCCACACTTTGGACTTGTGATAGAACTTTAAGGACTTCACAATACTATAGGTTATTTTTAATTTTTTAACTTTTGTAATCTACGGAGAAACAAAAAATATTGATGAATTTTACTGAAGGTTTTTGGTTTCGCTCTTTTCTGTTACTTAGTTTAAAACCATAAAGTCGTGACATTATAAACTGTTAACATCAGGTAAACAGAATCAAAATTCAATTGATTGCGATTCATTGGATGTAAAGTATTGGATATAAATGATCAACAAATAATATAATATTCTAGGACTTGGATGTAAAGTATTGGATATAAATGATCAACAAATAATATAATATTCTAGGACTTGGATGTAAAGTATCGGATATAAATGATCAACAAATAATATAATATTCTAGGACTTGGATGTAAAGTATCGGATATAAATGATCAACAAATAATATAATATTCTAGGACTTGGATGTAAAGTATCGGATATAAATGATCAACAAATAATATAATATTCTAGGACTTGGATGTAAAGTATCGGATATAAATGATCAACAAATAATATAATATTCTAGGACTTGGATGTAAAGTATCGGATATAAATGATCAACAAATAATATAATATTCTAGGACTTGGATGTAAAGTATCGGATATAAATGATCAACAAATAATATAATATTCTAGGACTTGGATGTAAAGTATTGGATATAAATGATCAACAAATAATATAATATTCTAGGACTTGGATGTAAAGTATTGGATATAAATGATCAACAAATAATATAATATTCTAGGACTTGGATGTAAAGTATTGGATATAAATGATCAACAAATAATATAATATTCTAGGACTTGGATGTAAAGTATCGGATATAAATGATCAACAAATAATATAATATTCTAGGACTTGGATGTAAAGTATCGGATATAAATGATCAACAAATAATATAATATTCTAGGACTTGGATGTAAAGTATTGGATATAAATGATCAACAAATAATATAATATTCTAGGACTTGGATGTAAAGTATTGGATATAAATGATCAACAAATAATATAATATTCTAGGACTTGGATGTAAAGTATCGGATATAAATGATCAACAAATAATATAATATTCTAGGACTTGCAGAACTACTGACACATTGTCACAAACAATTAACTTTGAAACGTATCACTTCAGACAGGTGTATAGACACACAGACCCTTCCCCAAACTAATATTTCAAGGGCCCGTAATTTGTCTAACTTCATACATGGCCTTAAATCATTTTCTGACCATATGTCGACCCCATAACTGTGATATGGTATTAAGGACATTATGGCATTTATTTCAGAATAACGCAAAATTTCGGTCGTCAGTGTATAGAGGCTTTGATTTGCAGTATAGTTTTTTAAATGTACAAAGCTAAAATTAGGAGGCAGAAAAATATTTCGTATTCAAAACCATTCGGTTAAGTGGGGTTTTGAGAGGTTCCACTATATCAATGGGAAAAATAAATGAAAACGGTGTGTGCTTCTTCTTTGATGATGAATAAGTTTTAATCACATCAAGTTTCCATGTAGATAGACCATTCGAATGATATTTAAATAGATGGTCATTAGAAAGTCATATATAAATATAGTCATTTGGAAAATTCAAACTGAACTCGCCCATTCCGTAAATGTGTATGTGGAAATAGCAGAACCATGCCAGAGACAACAACTTAGAGAAACTATATGAGCCGGTTAAAATAGATGAATAGAGAAAGAAATGATTGCGTGTTAATCATATTTCAGTGTAGTGACCCTAATGACAACAAAGTAAGAATATATCACTGTTTTGAAATAGAAAATAGTTAAATAATACTGTCATAACAAACTAACAAACACGAGGAACTGATACACGCTTGTAAAGAATTGTATCTATACACTATAAACTTTATCAGAGCACACAAAACTATGTCACAATTTATATAAATAGCTTGATATATTTGCAGAAGGTCCATTTGTAAACTAAAACTATCACCATAAATTAAACGTTCTGAATGAGGTTAATTTACTAGTTTCAAACTATCACTGTAAGAGAGTTGCAAGCATCTTCGTTCCACAAATATCCATTGCCCTTATTATAATGTCATGAGGTTTGTGGTTGTAAAGACCTCACCGTTCTTTCACATCTCCGTAAGTAACGAAATGATATTTACTAGGTTGTAATGTATCCATACCTAAAAGTTCAATGAATTTATCTGACTTTGTGCATTAAAATGAGCATCTGAAGCAACAAAAAAAATATACTTTATGAGCATCTACATTTTCTTTTCTTTGGATTTGCTGATAGATAACTTGTAGAAAGTTTTCTACTTTATTACCACCACTATGCCATCTGTTATCGTTCATAATCTTAAATCAATCAAAATAAAATGATGGTAATTGTACAATTGTTAATATGTATGCTGCCAGTTTCTGTGTGCAAAGAAATACTTAGCAACTTATGCAAATTATTGCTACAAAAGGAACCATGTGAAAAAATTAAGGTTTGCAGATTTTTTATACTCAGTGCGATTTATTGTGTTGCGGAGTTGTTGTTGTTGTTGTTGTAGGGTTTAACGCCATTTTCAGCACAAGATAGGCTATACATGGCGGCCAGTATAATTGGTGGAGGAAGAACCCTGGAAAACCCAGGGAAGAACCACCGACCCACGAGAAGCTACTGGCAGGCTTTCTCACGTACCAACGTTAGCCGAGGCTGGACTCGAACTCACGCAGACAGAGGTGAGATGGCAGTGATCCGTAACGGCGAGCGCTTTAGACCACTCGGCCACTCGGGGCCCCTTGCGGAGTTGTAAAACTATGATAGTTTTGCGGAGTTGTAAAACTATCATAGATTCCACTTGTGTACATCGTATCCAACCACCCATTAAACTTATTCAGGGAGAATCAAGTATAAGATTTCTTAACATTATATCGGTTACTGTGTTGTAAATTGTACCTCCTGTAATGCACATACATAAAGAAAGCAATTTATTTTTTCTGTATTTGTCATTAGGTGATTGTGCGAATGATAATGAAGTATCCCTACCGCAGTAGATGTAAATGTTTTCAATTTTATATTCTCCTTTACTTTCTTCTATCGATCAATGGTTTTTACAAGTCTAATAAAAGACAAAATCTTCAGAGCAGGTATATAGTAGATAATGATCTGCTATTATCTGAAAGTTAATTTCATCGTGTACCACAAACTGCATGGTTTTAAATAGTGGCTCTGGACCTACTCCTCCAACTACTCAAGTTCCCAAGTTTCTCAGTCACAATACCATGTCCAATCATTAGTGCTTTAAGTTTTGTCATTCACCATGTCCAATCATTAGTACTTGAATCTACTACTATTTGCATGCGAGGAAACCTCGAATAATCACCACTTCATAAGAAAAGGCGACGCTTTTCACCATTCGTAAGCATTATACATAACTATTTGTCATGCTATAATAAGTATCTCATCTTACCTTCATGCATAGTATGTGTAGACACAATGGATACATCTGGTCCAAGCTATCCGCATTGTTTGTTCTGATTTAATGTTTCTTGGCGTCTATGTGATACAGTGAGATGTTGAGCTGAGATACATATCTCCTTGTGGTATCTTTGCCTGCTTGTGCATCGTTATGCCCTGAAAGAATGCTGCCGTTTATTGTGCTAAACATTTCACATCATGGCTGTCTGATGATCGCGTCATCTTGTATTTACATCATATAAAGATTGGTAAAAACAAACTAGTTTAGGTTGTCTAGACTATGTAAGTTTAAATTAGATGAATCAGAACAAGCATGTACATAAGGCAAAGACATTATTAATGTTGACCAAGTACTGAATCACCACACTTTCTTTGCTGAACATTTCTGTCCCGTAGACAATAGCCTTGTCTCTGTGTTCATTTGAAATCGGCAGTGTTTCCATACAGCTCTTCAATGGTTTGTGGTCTTGCTACCTCCTTTAAACAGATCATCACTTTCTGAGGATGCTAGACGATTAGTTATCGCTCCTCGGATAATTAATCCTGCAGCTGTTATGTAATGTGTGAAAAAGTACTATATCACTTGGTTCAAGACACACTTCTATAACATATATTATTATCCATCTAAGAATCGTTTTGAGACTGATGCCATCTTTTATGTGGCAAATCATCGTCGAATGGACACTTCTTTGTGTTTTAATTAGGCTATTTAAACGCGGCTTTCTTCTATGTGGTATGTTCATGATTGGTTATGTCAATTGGGTAAACGATGCTTTGACTGCACATCTGTAATTCTCTGTAAAATTCATCATCAGGTCCAAATGATTGTATTTAGGTCAGATCTGGATACTTCAAAGATGGTACAACGCGAAAATCTACAAATAATTGAAATCCAGGCATAGATGTTCAATTTTCTCCAGAACTATTACTGATATTGTTTAGTTTATTCATTTTGACAGCTAATGCAAGACCTGATATTTGCTTGCTTTAGCCAAAATGCAGCAAAAGCCTTGCCTGCAATTGTTGCTGTTGTTGTTGTTGTGGGGTTTAACGCCATTTTTCAGCACACGATAGGCTATACATGGTGGCCAGTATTAATGATGGAGGAAGAACCCGGGAAAACCCCGAAAAGAACCAAAGAACCACGAAAAGCTACTAGCAAGTTTTCACACATACCCACATTGGCTGAATCCGAGACTCGAACCGGCGTAGACAGAGGTGAGATTGCAATGATCCGTAACGGAGAGCGCTTTAGACCACTTGGCTGCCTGGAATTGATCGCAGTGTAACAATCTTGTTCTTTAGTGTTTTCCTCTTTGCTTACTTCGGCCGAAATCTCGTTTATTGATATGTGTTAACGGTTATTGTCGCCAGGAATTAGTTTTGGTAACACGTCAAAGAGTTTTCTTGGGGTAGTGGTGACATATTTCTTCATTTTAGTCTATAGAAGTTTGCTTCGCGTTTCTGTTAAACCACCTACCCACGAGAAGCTACCGGCAAGCTTTCTCACATATCTACATTGGCCGAGCCCGAGACTCGAACCCACGCAGACAGAGGTGAGATGGCAGTGATCCGTGACGGCGAGCGCTTTAGACCACTCAGCCACTCGGGGCCTCCCAACACAACATCTATTAATAACTGATTTTTTTCTCTCATCAAGTATTTGTGGAGACTATCTGTTTGTACCATTAAAGAACAAACAAATGTTGAAGCTTTAATATTTGGCGAAAATACTCTTCCAGGCATTTTCCAGTCTGCTTTGGAAAACATATAAGTTAGTACACAAGTAAGGAAAACTAATTAAGCGAAAAAGATGGTCACCATTTCTCAAAGTTATTTTTCACTGTTATCTTAATCTAACATAGATCGTTTCAACAAAAGCATCAACGCTTCCATCCAATTATTTTATTTGACAGAATATTCTATCCCAAGCGCAATGATAACATGCTTCCTAAATTTCTTTCCGGAAAGAAAAAAAAATAATTCTGAATTTAATTTGACCATATTGCGTGACATGAAGAAAATTTTAACGGTTGGTATCCAAAACACAATTTTGGAATTACAGTATTCGTGCAAGAAAAATAATTATACCGCAAAACACTCCTTAGACACGTATTTGTCCCAATAGAACGCGATTGCCATATATTAAAGCTTCGGTAAATATCATTCTCCAGCCTGCAATGAAGAGAAACATTACAATTATCTAACGGAGTTTCAGATGTCCATTTTTCAATTTGCCTCTAAGAACAGGTCACCGTAAATATCCTGACATCTCACTGAAAAGAAAAATCACCTAGTTTGCAACGGTAGTGCTGTACATTTGCTGCAAATCAATATCCACAACCGTAGCAACCTCCCCGTCAAAAGTAAGTTTAACGATCGGAAATGGGTCGCTGATAAGAAGAATGAAAGTTAATCAATGGTATATTATTTAGAGCGGCTGAATTCCATGTTAGATTGGTACCTTCGCCCATCAGGACTAGAAATAAATTTCTTCGGAATTTAACAGAACATTATGTTACTGAGAATTCACGTTTTCCTCTTGTAGGACAAGTCTTGGGTATACCGTCCCAAGACACGTCTAGCAGGACAAATCATGGATACACCGTCCCAAGACACGTCTAGCAGGACAAATCATGAGTATACCGTCCCAAGACACGTCTAGCAGAACAAATCATGAGTATACCATCCCAAGACACTTCTAGCAGAACAATTCAAAATTATAACAGCCCGAGACAGATCTTTTTCATGCGTTAACGACTATAGTGATTTTGAACTGTGTGAAAGTTTTTAAAATTACATTATCAATTTTGTTTTGAGAACCATGTTAGTAGTCTTGTTGCGATTCCAACACCTTAAATATCACTCGTACCTCCTGGACGGTGTAGTACTTCTTATGTCTTTTGTAATGCGCAACGTTTCAGTACCGCATCGTTTCAATGCTGTTTCCGATCTTTCCAGCAGCCCTATCCTAACATTCACTTTTCTACCGTCCATTAATGGTCTTTTCCTGGCCGTAACGTTTCGTACGATTTGAATGGTCATTTTGAATCTTCAGAACATGTATTAATCTTCATAAAAATTGGTGTCGAATAACACGTTTTATTTAAGCTGAATTCAAGAATCAAAGCGACCTTTCTTAATAACTAAGTCCAGAACAGTGAACAGTGTTGTGTGTACGTGTGTACACCTGTACGAGGTCAAATGTGTCTGAGTTAGGACTACAAGGATCACAATCATGCCGTGTATATGTGGATTTAGCTGACAACCGAGTCACACTTTCTGTGCTCGTGAATCCTCGCATGGCTAGCATCCTCATAATAGGAACGTCCTCGGCCTTTACCGTCAAGCCAAGAGGAATCACAATGGGAAGATTGTAGGCTTTTCAGACGCATCATACGCGTTACATCAGCACCCCATATAAATATGTGTGTGTGTGTGTGTGTGTGTGTGTGTGTGTGTGCTGACAGGTGAGATGGCAATGATCGGTAAAGTCGAGTGCGATAGCCCACCTGGTCACCCGGGGCTCCCACATGCAAGAGAGCTCATCAGGCATATTTTAAATACACCTACAGTAAATGTACACCTACAGTACAAGTATATCTATAGTATAAAAAACACCTATAGTAAGAGAACATTTCAGATAAAGGTATACCTACAGTAATGTACACCTATAGTAAAAGTATAACTGTACTAAAGTACACCTCTCTAAAATTACATCTATTTTAAAAGTACACTTGTGCTAAAAGAACACCTATCGTAAACGTACACCTAAAGTAAAAGTACATTGACTATCGTGTATGGTGTTTCAATGAAATAGGTATGGATTTTACATCTGAAACATAGAATTCTAAACCACCCATGACAATACAGATGATATCATAACAAACAGCGATTCAAGATAACACGACCTTGCTACACGGTTAATAATATTCATTAAATATTTTCAAACGTTATGCAAACTGACTGATATGAAAGTAAACGTGTTCAACATGTAATGGGGCGTAAGACTAAACCTAACTCAATATTTGAATTATTCACGTTAAATATAAAATATATTTAAAGGCGATACGATTTTGTTAAGATTTCATGTCCGTTACTTATTCGCTAACGGAATTAAATACATCAGAAGCAGCCACTGTGGTTTCAGACTTACAGCATCGATGTGCCCGGATTACCGACATTTACTGTATGATCGTAAAATTAGGTAAATTATATGGTTTTATATATTACGTTAAAAGTATATTGCCCCAATCTTCCTCTCCAATGTTGTCTGTACGCATTCGCTTGCCTAAAGAACTTTGAAAAGAACATTAATCTTAAAATATTTCAGTGGCAATGAGTGTCTCTTCATTACTAACACCAAAGCGGGTTGGAGTTTCTGACAGCAATGTAATTAGCGGAAGACTTAAAAGCTTTAATTTAATTGTTTGATTCATGTTGGCCGCCATATTTTTTTAATTCACTGCCTTGGTTCTGTTCGAGGTAATCAAATACTTGTAAAGGAAATGAAAATAATAAATGTGTGTTGGCTATAAATTGAATAAACTTTCACAAAAGATAATTCGATAGCTCAAATGCAAGAAGGTTACTACTCTACGTTCAGAAGTTACCGTTACAAACCGGCTCGTCTGACGGAAGAAGACAGCAGTGCATAGAGTTCAAGTGACTACTCGATGACGGTGTTTTGTTAACAGCAGCTTTTCAAGTTTACACGGAGCAATTTTCGCAAGTTATCGTGTGGTCATTTTATGCAAGCATTAATTTTAATGGTAAATGGTTCTCCTCTGCAGTATTTTTCATTGCCATTTATGGCTAAATACCTTCAAAGTATGACAGAGTAATATATTTATCAACGATGCCTTGCAGAAAATTAATCACAATAACTTGCAAGAATACAAACATATCTACACCTACTGACCGTAGCTATTAATTATTCTTATAACTGATAATGAAAATCACTTATCAGCTCACCCCAAAAAACTTTTCGATTTCTCATGGTTCGTTGTCATGATAAACTGAAAATTTCTTTGTTTTGAAGACTAGAAGCGTACACCTAATAAACCGCATTGAAAAAGGTATACATAGTAAACCGCGTTGAAACGGGTATACATAATAAACCGCGTCGAAACGGGTATACATAATAAACCGCTTTGAAATGGACTTAAATACGGGACAAAGAACTAGGATTTCACTTATCAAATGTTCTATTGTCAATTTGCAAAGCTTTTTACAAACAGGCAGTAAAACCTAGTGTTTTTAATTTAAAGTAGATCACAGAAGAACAATAACCCAATGCACTATTGAAAGAAACATACAGTTCAGAACAAGCAGTAGATGATCCGGCCGCGTGTGAATAAAGGGGAGCATCTGGAATCTTTCTACGGCGAAAACGAAAGAACGATCCATTTGTGTAAGCTGGAACAACGAAAAGAAAGTACATGTACATAATGCGATGTAAAATTGTAGTAAGGCAACAAAAGGCCTGAAAATGGTGAAATGCCAGTTACCGTAAAATAGTAGGAGAAATCTAATGATAAGATATTAATGACAGACAATGATAAAGTCAAACAAGCATATGTTAGTTCAGCATTCGTATCCTTTTGTGACGGCATTAACAAGGCCAAGTATTAGTCCCTAAGGGCCATAACTGCTAACTGAAGTGTTAGTTGCGAAAGGTCAAAGACATGACATTGTTCAGTTGTTACAATATCCCATGGATTTGCTTTCAGAGAAGCGTGGACAAACATTACTATATTTCATTTGTAATGTGAAGCTCTGTAATTATTTCCAGAGATAGCATCATTACATTGTTAAACAAAATGTACAGGAATTGCAGTTCTATCACCACCTATCTATACAAGATCAATGTACAGCTAATGTAGTTTGTTCACCACCTAACTAAATGAGATTAATGTACAGTTAATGTAGTTCCAATACCACCAATCTATATGAGAAAAAGTACAGTTAATTCAATGCCATCACCAGCTTTTTATCTGAGATAAAAGTACAGTTACCGCGTTCTGTCACCACCTATTTATACAATTAATGCGTTCTATCACCACCTATTTATATGATATGTTGTTGTTGTTGTTGTTGTTATGGGGTTTAACGCCATTTTTCAGCACAAGATAGGCTATACATGGCGGCCGGTATTAATGGTGGAGGAAGAACCAGGGAAAACCCCGGAAAGAACCACAGACCCACGAGAAGCTACCGGCAAGCTTTCTCACATATCCACACTGGCCCAGCCCGAGACTCGAACCCACGCAGACAGAGGTGAAATGGCAGTGATCCGTGACGGAGAACGCTTTAGACCACTCGGCCACTCGGGGCCCCTATTTATATGATATAAAAGTACAATTAATGCGTTATATCGCCTCAGATTTATATAAGACAAATGCACAGCTAATGGAGTTCTAACACATCTTACCTATGTGGGATACCTATATACACCAGACAGTTCCGGTGGCGTAGATGTTAGAGCGTCCGCCTTGGATGTGAGAGGTCGCGGGTTCGAACCCCAACCAAGTCATACTAAAGCATTACAAAAATGGTAGGAGCTATGCATTAAGAGGTTATTGTTAGGGCTGGTAGGCCTCGTGTTAGGATAATATGACTGGGTGGACATCGTGCTACATGCCGCAGGGGGGGGGCTCAGTGTTAGATATCACT
This sequence comes from Sinohyriopsis cumingii, assembly GCA_028554795.2. NCBI lineage: Eukaryota > Metazoa > Mollusca > Bivalvia > Unionida > Unionidae > Sinohyriopsis > Sinohyriopsis cumingii. Next base: position 13,391,829 of record CM068833.1, read on the forward strand.
AGAAACTGCCACAACGCAGACATCGTAGCTATGTCACTGAAAAACTGTTAAAGCTACGTTAAAATCCAAATCACACACACACACACACACATACACACACACACCTATTTACATCTTTCCATTCGATTTCTTTCTCTCGCGTATACCAGACGGACAATAGGCTACTAGAATAATTTTTGAAGTAGGCAAACGGAAATACTTAATTTTCTCAATTTATTCTTCGATCTCTTATCAAATGCGAATCGTGAACATTATTGTTTCTGTAGATTTGGTCCCGCCATGAGGGATGAAAAGTACGATGATACCCGTCTCGAATTAGCCTCCGAACTCGAGTACAACTCAGATCGAACTGCCAAAAAAACCAATAAATCCTGATGTGGAATCTCATATTGCGCTGGCAAAGGTGGGTCTATGATGTTTGTTAGGACTAATCAGTAGCATACACATTATAGGCCCTGATTTGCCGGAGAATTATATGCCAGCAGATGTGGGTATATGTTGTTAGCAGCTGGTTTACGCGAGTATATACGGTAATTCAATAATCCATTTATCGCAGTTTTTCTAAGTCCTGATAAAGGAATTTATTAGTACCGAAAAATTACCCAAATATTAATGTACTTGTCCCCTGTTTACAATTAGTTAAGAATATTATAGTTATTATTCTACTTTGCAGAATAACTTAATTGGTGAAAGTATGAACTAATATCATAAAAATAAGTTTACTATTTTTTATTTTCTATATCTTTAATAAGTGTGCATTATACATAATACAAATATTGATAAAACTGTTTATCTCTGATTAGTCATAAATTATGTGTGTGTGTGTGTGTGTGTGTAGGATTTTTAACGTAGCTTTAACAATTTTTCTGTCATATTGCTACGATGTCTGCAGTGTGACAGTTTTAGTAATGTATAGCACTGGGGCATCATGTCGCAGACATGTAGCATGATTCCCCACCCAGTCACATTATCCTGACACCAGGCCGACCAGTCCTAAAACTAACCTAGTAATGCTGAGCGCCAAGCGAGGAAGCTGCTGGCGCTCAGCATTAAGATGTTATTGTTAGGACTGGTCGGCAAACGTGAGAGCAAGCTGCAAGAAATAAGATTTGTTCTATTTCATCTCAAGTGAAATCTTATCTACCGAAAAGCTTTATCCTCGAAAAATACCAAAATTGCAAAACGGTCCTAACCTTTTAAAAAGCCAGACATTTTATCGTCTCAAAGCGATATCAACACGCATCAGTTGAGGTAGAACATAAATAACATTATACCTCAAGATTAAAACTCGTTTCTTAAGCCATAATCAATAGTCTACCGCGTTAGAATTAATGAAGCAATTCCTTAATATGTTAATTATCATCTATCTACACAGTCGTATATGTAGACTCGTGACTGTGTAGATAGATGAGAATTAATTACTAGGTCGTCATGCGAGTGTCTGCTGCACAAGAGTGCATATAACACCGACTGAAGTGCATCATTTTTTGGGGGGTTGATGTGTGCTTAGTCGTGATGGAAAATGGACTGGTGTGTACAGGCAAGGCCATGGGTGCCGTTTACCCGCTGGCCTGGGTTCGAATCTCCGTAGAGTACGAATTAAAAATTATCTAACCTGTATGATAGTGTTACAAGCAGTGGTATTTTCTTAACCGAGCGGTGTCAAGCCCTGGCGAGATTCCGCTAGAAGTCATAATTGTACCCAAAATTTCCAAAGACTTATATACAATCTCAGTTAAATTAGAAAGCCCGACGTCTCCATTCTATACATACATTTTTCTCTGATCAATTTAAGACCACAGATCTCACAACTTATCTATCTATCAACCGCACATCTGTATGGTTTCTCTTCATCAGGTTTCCGTATCGTCAGCAGTTCACGCTGTAGAACTATACATCTATCCCCAAACACAGGTAACTATTTTTACTACGCCACCTTAGGTCAGTCAATTCATGGTTTCAAGGCACATTTCGCCAGTACAACTGCATCACCTTTGCCACCATTGTAATATTAGCGGTATCTGCCGAGTCCCTTCTTATTTATTCTTTTGTGTTATTTACCGGTTTCCTACCGCAAATACTGCCACTGCAGTCACACCACTATTGAAGGCCAATAGAATTTAATAGGGACTATGGTATTCAGGGTCACTCATTCGGTTTTCACCTGAATTCACTAAATGTGAACCATGGCATCTTGGAAAGACACTAACACTTCATTCCATGACGTTTGCTCCTAGTAACTGGGTACTTATTTCAGGCTAATGAATATTTCCATTACACCGATTTCCAAAAATCAGACAAGTAATCACAAAAATCGAAGAATTCCTTAAAACGGGGCGCTATAACCAAGTGCGCATACTCTAAATTTACTTCAATATATATAGGCCACTGATCCATGGTGCAAAAAGATGTTATAGTTCGTAACAAAAGAACATCGTATTTATAAGAAGTAATATACATGAAAGTAATAATTATTGCTTTTTTCGGATTGCACAGTAATCAAACAAACGGATTTAAGGATAACCGAATAATTTGTGTGGAGCAGGATTTGTGATATTGATATAAAGTCTTATGTAGCAGGAGTCGTTGATAAAACGGTTTCTCAAATCTTTAAGGCTTTTATAGTAAACATTGCTAAAATAGTCATCAATCTTCCTCATTGCAGATACTTTCATATCTTCCAGTATTATCTTTGATTGGTAAGTCCCCACTTTAAGCATAGTGATTATATAACAAAGATCTTTATCTCCCAACAATTTTAGATGTATTTGACAAGAAAATTCTACTCCCAGTGACCTATAGAAATACAGTGTTTCCATCGACTTAATCTCATCCTGCAACTTTTGCCTACAAATATCTTCGCATCTCTGGCTGAACAATCTAAGAAATATATTTTCATCATTTACGCGCTGAGTACACCAAATATTGCCAATTCCAAATGTAAATTGAAGCTTTTAAACATAGTTAGCCCAGCAATCACAACTTCCTCCCCCCATCTTAACTGTAAATTGTAGCATTGTTTAGGATATCTGTCTTCTGGCATTTTTAGAATTCTTACCCAATTTTTCAAAATACGTTTATATTTTATACAATGCATACTAATTCTTCCTAATTTGTCATATACGAATGCATTTGGAATAGACTAAGATGTACCAATGATATATTTGCAAAATGACAAATGAGCTTTTTCAATACCATTGGCATCATAAAACCCCAAAACCTCAGCTAAATATAATTTAAGTATGGGGGCTATTTTCGCGTCAAATAGACGACGCAATCCAGTTACGGGTAATTTGCTAAATGTGAAAGACCTTGTTTCAATATATGTACAGCCTTCAGCGCCTGCAAGGATATATTTTTCTGGCACATATATCAAGTTATTTTTATATAAAGAAATATGCATCCTAAATACTTATAATATGATTCAATCTTTACCTCTGTATGACCATATTGCCACTTTTCGTAACTTTTGAGATATCCAAAATATAACCACTCTTGTTTTTGTTTATATTCACCATTAATTTCCACTTTAGGCAATTTGCATGCAACCTAATGAGCATATTTTGCAACCGGTGAGCAGGGTCAGCAAAAACAATTAAATCGTTTGCATACAACAGTGAAAATAATTCTAAGGTTTCTACAGACACTCGCCTGTTTCCTTTATCTATGAAGGGTTACGAATATACGAAGTTACGAAAAGTGGTAATATGGCCATTCAAAAAAAAAGAAAAGATTAAAGGCGATAAAACACAACCTTGGCGCACGCCCAAAGGACAATTAAACACATCGGTAATAAGACTGTTGGACTTAGCACATGCTTTTACATAAATATAAATTGCCTTGATGATTTTTGACATTTTTCCACTAATATTTTCACTAAATACCTTTTGGTACAGTACACGTCTCTCTATCCTATCAATGCTTTTCATAGTTAATAAATAATACATAGAATCTACCCCAACGTTTTCTTAAATATTAGTAATTAATGTATATAATATAAATATATTACCTGTTGTGGATTACACCGCTCTAAATCCTGCTTGCTTTTCGCTCAGTAATTTGTTTTCCTCCCCCCCCCATTAATTTATTCTGTTATTTAAAATCGATGTAAACACTTTGCCTAATACAGGTAGTAGACTAATGTCTATGTAATTGGAGGGTTCATTTGCATCCCCTTTCTTCAACATTGATATGATGATAGCCGTTGACCAATATTCTGAATAATATCTAGCATCGAATAGTTTATTGACTAATATTGTTAATATTAGTGCTATTATGTTGCTCGTACATATAAAGAAGTCGGATAAAGCATCTATTCCACAAGCTTTGTTATGTTTTAGTTTACTCAAAGCTAGGCGTACCTCTTCTTCAGTGATTGTTCTATCAAAAGTCTCGTGAATTACTTGAATGTTTTCAGTTTCCTGTATCAGTCAACACAACTGGAAAAATTAAATAATTCCGAAAAAGATTCAGACCAAGTTGCAGACGTGATACTGTTTTCATACCAGTGCTTGGTTCTTTTCAACGTGCCAGAAAAGTTGTGTATCAACAGAGTATAATGCAGATGAAAGGACATTTTTGGTTTTAATTCATATTGATTTTGCTTTCTTCTTGTAAGAGATTTATAGATATTTCTATAAAATTTAGAATCTTCAAGTGCTTAATCTAAACTGTTTTAGATATTCTAGGCTTTGCTTTTGGTATTTGTGCAATCTGTATCAATCCAAGGCTGACAGTTAACAATTCTTCTTGGAAATGTCACAGCTATAATTTGCTTTCTACTGATTGTTTTCATTGTGCTTTCTGCATCATGGTAAATATCAGTAATTGTTTCGACGCAAACATTAAGTTTCTTATTGTTTATATCATTTAAAATCTTATCCATATTTTGAGATAATAGATCTTTGCAATTTTGGAAAAAAGATATACCTTCTTTTTTGTTCCATATGATTTATTTCGTTACCCACAGAGACACGTATAGCCTTTTGCTCTAGTTTACCGATGTAGACAAGGGAAAATACAATGGACATATATATCTATTCTAATCTATCATCTATGTCAAAGGATGATATATTTTTTTTAAAAACACATACATCGGCTAAGACATAATCTATTGTTGAGTCCTAGTTGCCATGGATACATGTAAATTTCCTTATCCCTTTATCTGATATACATCTTCCATTGGCGATTCTCAATCCAATTATTTGGCATAGTTGTAAAAGTTTTTCTCCATAGTGATTTATCTCCTGTACGTCTTGATTAGCCCGATCGTACATTTTATTCGTCTTCTACATAACTGAAGTCTTGAAGTTGGTCAATAATACTATGATATTTGATAAAATCTGGCTCCGTACCAGTATAGACATTAAAATGACCTCAATTGTTGTTTTAGTCAGCATATTTCATTTTTAGGTGAGTTAACTCATTGTCTAACACTGCATAGACATTTTCATCTGAACGTATAGACACATAGACATATAGACAAAACCAAAACTTATGTTCCTCTTCAGTAACCAAATAATATTTTTGAGGAACTTTTTTCTGTAGCTATATTAAAATGCTTGAAGAGCGGTTCACGAACAAAAACCGAGACACGACACCCCGGAATTTATTTTGGAAGATTGTGATGAAATTCTTACACTACAAAATAAATTTGTAACTGTTAATATTAAACTTATCGATAGTTTCTGCTCATGTTTCAACAAATCCTAGTATATCAAATGTTTCAACATAGTTAATAAATCTGACCTTTCTTCTCTATAAGGTATCTCACTTAAACCAGATATATTCCATACCAAGCAATCTAACACAGAAGTAGAACTGTTCTCTTCGTACACATTTTGTGTGCCTTGGCCCGAGTCCTTTCTGTTGTCTGCAGCGTCGTTTCTAACCTCATCAAATACGTGCGTGTAACCGTCATATATATATATATATATATATATATATATATATATATATATATATATATATATATATATATATATATATATATATATATATATATATATATATATATATATATATATATATATATATATATATATATATATATATATATATATATATATATATATATATATGTATGTATGTATGTATGTATGTATGTATGTATGTATGTATGTATGTATGTATGTACACAAACAGCCTATTAATTTGAATTTGTGTATTTTCTAGCGGCAAGTCGCATTCCTAACTGGAGCTATGACATAACTAGAACTCTTTGGTATATGTAGGCTATAAATTAGCAGCAATGACGTCCGACACATGCCGATTTTCTCATTGGAAAGAACTCACAAGTAATTAACTACATGAATTAATGGACTTCATTCCTTGTCCTAACTACGTTACTTTGCTAATAAGCGATTCGTTGACATACCTTTCCAGACATACAAAAATCAATTCTCAAAATACATGATACAAATAATTTAGAAAGGTAAGTTAATTATCACTATTCTTGAAAGAAGAAACGCAGTAAATTTTTATGATACATGATTCCCATAACATTCCCATACCATTTAAGACAAATAAATTAATGCTCATAATGCGTATCAAAGTAATGCATGAAATTCATACACTACATGATTTCTATTATCTTCAAGGCAGATGAAAGTGTATTTTCTGAACTCAAGGAAAAGTTGAAGTTTGAATTTACAATGAATAAATTGAACAAATAATTACAAGCTAAAATCAATGAATATTATGTGTAACTGAGACAATACATTTGTGCTTTTGCTGAGATTCACTCCCTTTTCTACGAAGCCGAATCTCTGTCTTGTTCAGATTATCTCAAATGCTTCCAGACTTACGTTACTTGGACGATTTATTTAACGAGAACATTATTTTTACCGATATCGGAGCCAGCTTCACCTTTCGGCAGAAGAAGCGGGACTGATCAATTCCGAGAGAGAGATTACTTATACTTTGGATTTTGACTGGGAAAACAGACATCCTCGTTTAGCTTAGCCAAACAGGATTAATTTTCTCTAACCGTCAGTACTTTCAACACTCCCACTGAAGTGTGAATAATTCTCTCCTGAACAATCTCATTAATAACTATTCTGGAAAATAGCATTTATGACACCTGTTTCAAATACCCCATGATTTCCCCCAAAATTGGCCCTGGTTTGTCTTAGCTTTGTCATTTCCCGTTACATGACCTTACGTTAACATATCTATCTCACTGTTATCGAACGGATTCTAATTAAAATTCACATATGCCTCCAAGGAAGAGAAGTTAACTATCACGAGCTGCTAAGTTATTGCGAGCCTAGCCCATAATCAGTCGTACTGGTTACGTGTCAAGCTGAGAGCGACAGAATTTATTATGAAAAATATCTACAAAACTTTTCACCATTACGTACATCTCTGGTACTATATATTTCAATGGCTTTTCAAAACAGATATACAAGTATCTAGTACTATACTTTCAGGGACTTTTTCATACGCATATACACTTCAATAATACTATAATTTCAGGGACTTTTTCCAACGCATATACACACCTTTAATACGATAACTTCAGAGCAATAATTTGTGTCAATTGTTATGCGAAAATTAAGATAAGATGCAGTTTAGACAATACACCACCTATTACAGGAAACAAAAGGATTTAAACAAAGATGACCATTCCATCGTTTTGTTAATATTATTATTATTATTATTATTATTATTATTACTACTACTACTACTACTAGTAGTAGTAGTAGTAGTAGTAGTGGTGGTGGTGGTAGTAGTAGTAGTACTTTTATTGCTGTTTAATTTGTTGTATGGATGGAAGCATGTGTCGTAGTAGTTTTTGTCATTATAGCTGTAAATTTCTTAACATACATGTACTCCCTTTAATTTCATTATTTCTCCCGAATAAAAAGGATACAGTACTAATTTAATAAACAAAACAAGTCAATTCTACCATAATACTTCCAATTTTGATAGCAGTTCTCCTATTTATATGTATTATAGAAAGATAAAGGAATATTTAAGCCATACTTTTAAATACAGTATGCAACCGTATATTGTATATATTGTATAAAAAACGTCGTATAAATTACCTTAGTACCATTAAAGAACTCACCTAAATAATAATAATAATAATAATAATAATAATAACAATAATAATATTGGTGATGATGATAATAATAATAATAATAATAATAATAATATTGAGTTGTTTTAAAGCATCCGTTATATGCCAAAATAAATGTTTGTGTACTTTGTCAGTGTTGTGTATGATCAGGGATTATTACATGCGGATATAGAAGTCCTTGGATTTGTTTCGGTATAATAATTTGTCAAAAGTTATACCAGAATTAAGATAGATAATTTGCAAATTAGACTGATCGTAATCATTAGAATCATGCATTTTGGGATGATTAATTATTGTATTGTTATTGTTGGTTGTTGTTGCTGATTGTTATTGTTGGTTGTTATTGCTGGTTGTTATTTTTGATTGTTATTGATGGTTGTTATTTTTGATTGTTATTGATGGTTGTTAATGTTGATTGTTATTGTCGGTTGTTTTTGTTGGTTGGCATTGTGCTTGCTTTAATAGGCGTTGTTGTTGTTGTTGTGGGATTAGCGCCATGTTTCAGCACATGCTAGATTATACATGGTGGCCAGTATAAGTGGTGGAGAAAGAACTCATGAAGACCCCGGTAAGAACACTGACCCATGGGAAATTACTTGCAAGCTTTCTCATACACCCACGTTATCCGAGTCCGAGACTCGAACCCACGCGGACAGAGGTGAGCTGCCAGTGATATAAAACGGCGAGCGCCTTAGACCGCTCGACCATCTTATTTTTGTTGTTGTTGTTTATTGTTGTTGTTATTGTTTTCTTCGTTGTGTAGTAGTAGTATTAGTAGTAGTGGCAGTATTAGTAGTAACAGTAATAGTAGAAGTAGAAGTAGTGGTAGTAGTAGTAGTAGTAGCAGCGGACTCAATAGTAGTAGTACCGGTGGTGGTGGTATGGTAGTACTAATAGTAGTAGCTAAAGTTCTTAATTTTTTTTTAAAACTAAAGACAAGTTTATGTTCAGTAACGTTTCGAAACTAGAAAATGTAGTTATTTCAAAACTGGAAGTTTGGCTTCCAGTACTTTTACTTCCCAAATAACCTTTCAACCGTCTTGATTGAAAGTTTGTCACATTTGTCTTAGAATAAAGTTTAGTAGATGTATACGGTTAATCAACAGCTGTGCAGATCGGAATTTAATTCAGCATACTTGACATGTACTGAATTTATATTCCATCATAAAGCTATTTCTTTCTTGCAGACTTGTGAATGGGGATCGTAAATATACGTCAATGACTCTTACTTGAAAATCGCAAACGTGGCGATATAAAAATTGCTTGTAGGATTATTTCGTGTTTACCGAAGCTAAATCAAGTTAGGCGCCGATCATGTTCTTATTAAAAAATATATTAATCGCACATTCATTTAGATAATTTTGTGTATCTAGGTTATTTTAAAATATTTGTATCACAATCCTGAAGAGTTGTATGTATGTATCTATGACTCTATGTATGTATGTATCTATGTATATGTGCGTGCGTGTGCGTATATGTGTGTGTATTGAGTTTATATAATGTACAACATATTTACCTGAACGTTGGATCCCATTTATAGCATATTTATGTCATCTACAAAGCAAACAGAGAATGCCAATTCGTGTAGCATTATCTGTCTCCTAGTTGCAAATGTTAAGCAATAGATCTATACTAATGTATACAAGAGTAAAACAACCAGACATTATTGACAACGGAGCAGTTACTGAACTAATACACTTAGTATTACAGCAGTCTAGAACGAACGTGGTAAAGTAACTGCCGCCGTTTAGAGACTCCACATTAAAGAGTTAATACTATCATGTCTGACATTGGGAATCCCTTGGGTTTTGTCATGGTAAATATTCAAACTCCGTGTCCGTGGATATTGCATACTAATATCCTGATCTGGCGATGAGTGTAAACGCTGAGTTTATTGTAATTTGTGTTCATTCTCTATTTCGTGCTCACAGAATGTTTTCCTCCCTATGTATAGTATTTGTTGGGTGTGTTCAATGTGTATTTTCACACATAAAATGTCTATCTCCCTTATTAGCTATTAAGTGCACTAAGCACGTGCTTAGGGTACAGTCCCAAACAGGCACACCAGAACAAATTTCAAATTAATTGTTGATGATAAAACTGAACGAACTATACATAATCATTTCAGTCTGCATGTACGAGTATTTTGATCTGGAATGATGGCAACGTTGGTATTTCCCTCCTTTTTAGCTCTTAATATCGAGGGTGGTTTTTGTCTTTTTTGTTTCATATATATTAGGAAGGGTGTTCCATATTGTCGGTGCTTAGGGCTCTGGAATGCCTTAATCCGGCACCGCTTAATTATGATGTTTGTTATAGTACAAGTCACACGGGTTATTTAGACATTAAACACCGATTATTCCAGTAATGGGTGTCATTTGTTAGAATTTGATTCCATATACCTTTAAGTGGCAAGTATTCACTCCATTTGGATTCGTGTACATCTGTATTCCTTTGGAAGGTCATTATTTATACGCCCCGATAGGTGCATACGGCAAAATCAATGTTAAAGTACGTATACATTTTTGGACGAGATGAACCTAAAGGTGTGGTCCAGCACAATCCGGATTGAATGTCGCGCGCTGTAATGTCACAACGAAAGCTGCGCATATGGACATATAACACAATTAATTTTACTATATGTTCTCAACATTTGGTTTTCAGTACTGACCATTCCACTGTGTGACAATCAATACAAATCATATGTTAATCTAAAATACCCTCCAAGATGACTACGGTGAAGTTCTTGTCAAAGGTTCACTTGCATTTTTTGTTGTTGAAAGGCTGGAATGTAAACAAACCAGCACGCAATGGAACACAGATTTAAATTCCGGATCATCACCAAGACCTTACTGCTCACTGTACATTGTCGTCGAAACACACACAGACAACCACACCATAAGTTCATATTCTAAAGAATAAACAATTGCCTTTAAATCCATACGAAGAATGCCTAAATCTAACTCTTGTATCACCACCAAAAGGAGACAGGAAAAAATGCTGTAAAAAAGAAGACTGGGCCCACATTCGTGAGTACTGGACCAGAACTATTAATTGTGACCTGATTCCATATTGATAAACAAATTCGTAATTCCCTCGATTGTGACGAATCCACTTGTCGCGCTCTTCTATTGACCGAAGTTTCGTACATGGCCACCATTATAAAAGTACAGAGACATAGATAATTGTCGTCTGGAAGTTTCTTGGTGACAGTTAAGGTGCAGAGCATTGTATAATCTGGATTGAATAGGCTTTAGTTACATAAAATTAGTGTCAAATTTTAAAAGAACAATTTACATTTAATTTAAAATGAGTAAATGCGCATACATGACCCATGTGACTTGAACTATAGTTGTGTTCATTCTGTATTTTGCACAGAGAATGTTTGCCGTTCGTAGTATTATAGTTGGATATATGTCATAGCAAAAAAAGGTATATTATTTTTTGGAAACATTTTTAGAGGTTATAATGCCTTGAACCGTCATGAAACGTGCAGCAAAGTGGCCCCCGTGTCTAACGCCATTGACGAACGGTAGCACATATCTTGCGATATGTCCTGAAACATATCTTGCGAAATGCTCTGAGCCATCTCCTGCGACAACTCTTAACATCCAATCCTATACATACGCGGAGAAATCTCATCCATTTTTAACCTAGTTATACATATACATGTTTAAACGGCACATCAGCGCAGTCATGGCTCTATAATTTCGATTAAGTTTAGGCATTCCAAAATAGACACACAAATCGAAGATAAACCCCCAAAATTGTAAAATCATTATAAAGTTGATTTCACAACACAAACCACTCTTAACCTAAATGTTCAAGACTTTCCCAGGTGGAACATCACCCCAGGGTGGAAAGGTCGTCTCGATTTGCCGCCTTGTTCGACACGCAGCATTTCTTACAAAGAATGTTGTGTGTACGTCATAAGATATTCATTCGAATTTCCAACGTTTCATGAAAGTAACATCCTTTGCACGCGTGGAATTAACATCGGTTCAAGTCGACGTGCATCTCTAGCGAAAGAAAAATGCTATGTATGGTATATCGGTCTAAACTGCAAACATCGTAGCGATATGATTAGAAAATTGTTAAAGCTTCGTTAATAATCAAAATCACACACATACACACGCACGCACACACACACACACACACACACACACCAAATCGATCAAAACGCGAGTTTGTGTCTTCGAAGATATGTTCTTGGTAAAAGTGCACGTTACGGTGCCATTGAGGTAAGTTTCGTATCTGCTTGGGCAAGACTGAGTTAGCTAAAGTATCTCAAAACCCTCGAAAACTAGAGTTCCTGTTACCAGAACACTCACACTATGACTCACTCAGTCTTTGTTTCTACCCACGTTGTAATAGAAATCCAACTTCTCGGATAGATATGACTTTGTGTGTTACATAGTGTATTATGTGACAGGAATAATAGAAATCCATCTTTTCGGATAGATATGACTGTGTGTTACATAGTGTATTATGTGACAGGAGTAATAAAAATCCAACTTCTCGGATAGATATTACTTCGTGTGTTACATATTGTATTATGTGACAGGAGTAGTAGAAATCCATCTTCTCGGATAGATATGACTTTGTGTGTTACATAGTGTATTATGTGACAGGAGTAATAGAAATCCAATTTCTCGGATAGAAATGACTTTGTGTGTTATATAGTGTATTATGTGACAGGAGTAATAGAAATCCAACTTCTCGGATAGATATGACTTTGTGTGTTATATAGTGTATTATGTGACAGGAGTAATAGAAATCCAATTTCTCGGATAGATATGACTGTGTGTTATATAGTGTATTATGTGACAGGAGTAATAGAAATCCAACTTCTCGGATAGATATGACTTTGCATGTTACATAGTGTATTATATGACAGGAGTGATAGAAATCCAACTTCTCGGATAGATATGACTTTGTGTGTTACATAGTGTATTATATGACAGGAGTGATAGAAATCCAACTTCTCGGATAGATATGACTTTGTGTGTTACATGGTGTATTATGAGACAGGAAAAGTAGTTATGATTATAAAAATACAAATGACGATGACACTGGTCTCATCTAGGACAAGCATATGATGGTCCCATCTAGTACAAGTACGTACTAGTCAAATATAGGACACGTCTGTGCTCTTTAACTATAATAGGACATGTGAGCAAGAAATTATCGTGTACTGTAATATGATTTTGTCCAGTGCAGGTGCTGAACGACAAATAATGTACAGTTTTGGTCTGAATATATGACATTCTCCATTTAAAAATAAAACGAGGTATTTTATATTTATTTTATATTTCTAATGTTGAGTTTTGTAACCTAAAACGATGATCCCTCCCATTCTTTATTGTCGACCCAATGACAATGTGTAAATTATAACAACGCTGCATCTTGTTTCAAATATTAGTCATTTTCTTGAAGTCTGTTAAACTGCTTACTGTATGTCAATGACAAAATTTACAAAGGAAATAACTTCAAAATGATATACCTGTAGTTATGCAACCTCTACATTATAATTAAACTTTTTTTTTAATAGAAGACTATGAAGTTCTTATGGAATTCTTAATTAAAATATCCATGTGTTAATTATAATTTACAAGCGTTAATTAAAATATATATTTCTTAATTAAAATAAACATGCATTGAATAAAACCACATGAGGTAATTAAAATACGCATTTGGTAATTAAAATATACATGTATTAATTCAAAAATATACATGTATTAATTCAAATATACATGTATTAATTCAAATATACACGTGGTAATTAAAAGATACATTTATTTATTAAAATATGCATGTGTTCATTTGAATAAATCTGTGTTAAGAGAAATACAATGTGTGTTACACACATACACACACATACACACATACACACACAAATGATTCACATTTGTCATTTAATTGTATAGAGATTCAGTGATCTGGAACCATGTGTATATTAAATAATTAAGTTAAAATTAGTCAATAATATTCGCCTTACAAGGATTTAATTTGACTACATGTTTATTAATATTATTATCGATATCTACGTTTATATACTTTATGAGAAAATAATTACACTTCAATTTACTTTAACACATACTGAAGATAATTAGTCAGTTGTCCGTTTGAAACAGGTCCCCGATAATGTTAGTCTCTCATAATACAATATGATGGAACCGAACCATGAAAATCCGTCCGTTATGGGCATACACCCTTCTACAGTAGGCATCGGTTAGAACAAGTTATATTGTATACAAGCTGAAATCGAGACTAACAATTAATTACATACAAAAGCGACTGCAATCAAAAATATTAAAAGCTAAATAAAGGATGATTTCTTTAAACATTGGTACGTTCTTTCAACAGCAATAATATTCTTTTCAAAATTTATTAGGAAAGAAGTCATGCCTCTCACGTTTATATACGATCATGTCAATGTACGCTGACTCTACTGACTTGTTTATTCTTTGAAATTAAAGACAGTAAAGCACCAATTAACAATCTTTGTAAAATACATCGATAGTTATCTCTATTAATTAGATGAAACAGATAAAAATGTAAATACAACCAGCTTTTATTTCTTCTAGCTCTTTCTCCCATCCTCATGGATGCACGTTATGCGGGTACATAATGATTTCAAGATATGTTTGTAACCAAACCATTTACCGTCGTTGTTATATAATTACATCATTGTTATTCTTCATAGTGCCAGATTTAAACAACTGCGATACTTTTATCTACATTAACTAGACACAAAAACAAATTTGCAAACTGACATCACACACCACAGCCGATATGAAGAAGAAAAAACAAAAACAAAGTTTGATGGTGTATGTGTGTGTGTCTGTGTGTGTGTGTGTGTGTGTGTGTGTGTGATTTGGATTTTAGCGTACCTTTAAACAAATTCAGTCTTATTTCTGCAATGTCTGTAGTGTGGCAGTTTCTAGTGATGTCTAGCACTGGGGCATCATGACGCGGACACGTAGCATGATGTCCCACCCAGACACATTATCCCGACACCAGGCCGACCAGTCCTAACACTAATCTTTTAATGCTGAGAGCCAAGCGAAGCAGCTGTTACTACCATTTTTGTAAATCTTTGGTCATAACATGAATGAGTACGGAGATATTACTATCGAGAGTGACACTTAGGTTTCGTATTGACTGTTTGAATTTAATGTTGGTATTACTGATATTTATTGTTTGAGGTAAAATATGTGATTTAGATTTTTAACGCAGTTTTCACAATCTTTCAGCCATATCGCTACAATGTCTGCAGTGTGACGGTTTATAGTGATGTCTAGCACTAGGGCATCATGCGGCAGACATGTAGCACGATGTCCCACCCAGACACCAGGCCGACCAGTCCTAACACTAACCTCTTAATGCTGAGCACCTAGCGAGGCAGCTGTTAGTACCATCTTTGTAAGTCTCTGGTATGACATGGCGAATCCGCGAACTTCCCCTAACCACTAGACCACCGGAGCGGTCAGTTGGATGGTAAATTCGGCCACAAAGCAATTATTTTCTGGTATCTATAGAGAGATTATACTAACCCAGGTCGACTTTAATTCAAGAAATGCCTACCTTTAGGCGATCGAAACCCGAAACTTAAAATTAATAAGCGAGACTACAGGCTCCATTTCCGCAGATTCGATAAATGGGGTGTCACACAAACCACATCAGTCAAAAGGATATATGCTTGTAATTAAGGGTGCTGAATAGTATGTTCTGTGTCGACATTTATTATCAATAATTCTTGTTTTACTGCCGTGGTTCTTTTATCTTTGAGTTTCCTGCATACTGTACACTTGTAACCTTGACGTCGAGTTTCGGATAATGGGATCGATCAGCTCTGCGTTGGTCCAAATATGTCATTTAGACAAATGTCGACTACAGGTCTTTGATTGAAAGTGCCGTTGATGGTTTGCCTATATCATGCCAAGGAAATTGAAGCTAATTACCTTCTCGAAGGACACACTGAGCAAACACAGGCAACCGACTCGGCTTGGCATAGGAGGTGAAGGGGAGGCGTAGGGGGGGGGGTGTTAACCCAATCTAGTGGGTGCATAAGGGAGTACTAAATTACATTATTTGTATAAGTTTTTCAATAGGATAAGATTGAGTTTGTAAGTAAAACTTTTTATTAAAAAAGCAGCAGTCCGTTAATGATGTATGTTATGAACAAATGCTCCTTAATTAGAGGTTTATGATAAGACAAGTGTTCTATGCTTGGAAGTATCTGCTAACGCATGTACTCCTTGTATGAATATTTTACTAAGACAGGTGTTCTAAGGCAGATGTTCCTTACGTTTTTACATTAAGGTATCTGCTAATGGAGATGTTTTTAACATGGGGCAGTTTTCTAACACAGATGCTAGTTACACTGATGTGTATGTTAAGGCAAATGTTCTTTACACGCGGTTTCTCCTATTGAAGGCAGAAATTACTTATTCTGACGTGTATGCTTTACGTGGTGGTGTCTGCTAAGACAGGTGTTCTAAGGCAGGTGTTCCTTACGTTTTTACATTAAGGTATCTGCTAATGGAGATGTTTTTAACATGGGGCAGTTTTCTAACACTGATGCTAGTTACACTGATGTGTATGTTAAGGCAAATGTTCTTTACACGCGGTTTCTCGTATTGAAGATGTTCCTTGCAAAACGATTTCAGCCAACGCAGAAATTATTTTATTTATTCTGACGCGTATACTTTATGTGGTGGTGTCTGCTAAGAGAGGTGTTCCTTCATGGTAGTGTCTTACAACACAGGTTTAACTGAAATATCGTTCCGTTTCTGTCGGTATATATATATATATATATATATATATATATATATATATATATATATATATATATATATATATATATATATATATATATATATATATTTGGTACAACGGACGGTCCGATTAATTGCGCTTTTTATAAGGCCTACATAGCGTTGAAAGCGCGATAATGAGCTCTCTGTTTGTCTTCTATATCGCACGGTTTTCACAGGGAAACAATTTGCACTAGACTACTTACACATGGTTTTCACAGGGAAGCAATGCGCATTATATTCTTTACACACGGTTTTCACAGGGAGTTAATGCTCACTAGACTCCTTACACACGCTATTCACAGAAAAGCAATGCGCACGAGACTTGAAACACTTTTCACAGGGAATCAGTGCGCACTAGATTCTTTACACACGGTTTTTACAGGGAAGCAATGCACACTAAACTCCCTACACACGGTTTTCACAGGGAAGCAATGCACATTAGACTCCTTACACACGGTTTTCACAGGGAAGCAATGCGCACTAGACTCCTTACACACGGTTTTCACAGAAAGCAATGCGCACTAGATTCCTTACACATGGTTTTCACAGGAAGCAATGCGCACTAGATTCCTTACACACGGTTTTCACAGGAAAGCAATACGGATTAGACTCCTCTCACATGATTTTCACAGGATAGCAATACACACTAGATATTGTACTCGTAATAGATATCCTTGTCCGCGGAGCAGAGGGATAATAGCCTACAAAATGTGTAGTAAAGCTCCAGAGAGCAGATGAGCTTACTGAGTGATGATGTAGAGTGGGGATCGGGTCTACTTGATAAATTCTAAAATCGCATGTAAGATACGTCAGATCGCGCTGACTTCATCTTTTCCAAAATACTCGGTCATATGCTTTTGGACAAGGCGAATAAAAATTCGATGCTATGTGAAGTAATGTACCGAGTAAAATTCAAATCTTGATGGAAACAATTCTTCTGTAAATTTTGGATCACTGCCATCGCACCTATGTCTGCGTGGGTTTGAGTCTAAGGCTCAGCTAACGAAGGTACGTGAGAAAGCTTGCCGGTAGCTTCTCGTGGGTCGGTGGTTCTTCCCAGGGTTCTTCCTCCACCAGTCATACTGGCTGTCA
The DNA here is from genome assembly GCA_028554795.2 of Sinohyriopsis cumingii. NCBI lineage: Eukaryota > Metazoa > Mollusca > Bivalvia > Unionida > Unionidae > Sinohyriopsis > Sinohyriopsis cumingii. The sequence goes on from CM068833.1 coordinate 13,409,826, forward strand.
TGTATTGCCTATTTTATGCTGAAAAATGGCGTTAAATCCTACAACAACAACATCGTTTAAGTTCATGCATGAAGCACAGCATGGAAGAATGATCTGCTTCTCGTAACCAGCCCGCTGTATGCACACCAACACACCCATTTATCGGGTGGAAGAAAACTTAATTTAAAAAAACGAACTTTGGTTTGTTTTGCTTCTGTTCTTTTCTTTTCTTTTCTTTTATTTATAAATTTGATTTCTGTCATTAATTTTCAGACATGAGATCATTCAGCTTTATTATTATTATTATTATTATTATTATTATTATTATTTGCAATACAAGACTATTATTCAATGAGCTGTTACGATTTCTACAAAAATACTTTCAATTGAAATGTTCTTTCTACGTTTCACTACGTTAGATTTTGCATTTTTTAGGGTTCACGCATTAATTTTGTTTTAAAAATACAATGTATAACCGGTTTCTATTTTTCCAAACAATGTCCTTTCTTAGTTGAATCACATACAGATATTGTATACGCTGAATAAATGGCAAGTCTCTACTAACAGACCGATTAATTGAATGATCGATCGATCCACTGATCCATTGATTGATTGATTAGTTGATTGTGCGGTGCACCATCATTTAAAGGATATATATCGCTACAAAAAAAATGAAACATGATAAATAATTATGTTTGAAACGTGGCTCACAATCAAGGAGCGATAAAAGACAAAAACAAGACAATGAGATGTTGAGGATAATATTGGAAGGTTCCCGACCAACGATTATATAAAGCAATATAGAAAGGCTAATTAGATAATTACAAGACAATTTGGGTAATTAAAGATGCACATGTTGGTTTAAGGGAGAAACCTGAATTAGGTTGTACATACCTATGTTTTAGAATAAATTTTAACTTACTTTAAAAAATTAAAAATACATGATACAAGTAAAGTACCAAAAAGCTCCTTCATGTACTGAATATTGCATTAACGATCGCGTGCACGTTGGAGATCGCAGCAATCTATCATAATGTGTTTCACGGTAAAGGATTCACTTCAAGAAACGCAGTCAGGCGGATACTCTCGTTTTAATATGTGGTTTATACAAGTGTGACCAATTCTTAATTGTGTAAGAACTATTTCGTCAAGGCGGATGGTTCTGCTGGAAGGAGGCCTTTCGTCTAAGAAGGTTAGACCACACGGAGCTTTTTATTGATATCAACATTCCATGAATCCTGCCAATTTCAAAATAAGGATTGGTTTTTAAAATGACAGGTTTGAAATCAATATATATCATTTAAACGCAGATGGTTTTAGAGATATGATTATTATTTTGCCAGCGTGGTCTGCTCTTTCATTACCTTTGATACTGACATTACTCAGTAACCAACAGTATACTATGTTGTGAGAGATAAACAGCTCGGTATGTTTGATGAGACTGCTGGTCAATACTAGGTTTTCTAACTTCATGTTGTGGGGTGACTCAAGTACTAGCGGTAAAACGGAGAAAATGATAGAGAGGATAACTGTATCCAGCAAAGAAATGCCTAGCAAAAATCAGATGACAGTCCTTATAAGAGCAATATTTCAAAATGTGTCAAAGAAAATAGTCCTCATTTTGGGATCATGAATATAAGATAAATCATATCAGAATTTCAACACAAAGTAAGCAACAAGTAACACGTCGATATTCGTATAAATCACCATGTTAAGTAGAAATATACATTAAAAACATTGTAATAATCATCCATGAATATTGTAAGAAGCCGACGTAAGTAATGCTTTCAAATATTTCAGCTAATTGCATACTTCTTTAGATATTTTTTGTAACTAGCAGGAATTTGTAAATCTTCAGTGTCTTTCTTTCAAATATTTCCGTTAAATTAATAATTCTACCGACACTTTGTTTTGCTGCACTTTATGAAAAATGCGTTCTAAATTATGTCTGATGAATTAAATAATGACATTTCTTATAATCATACTTATTTAAAGAATACACATTTCAAAGAGTTGTTACATTGGAGGACATGATATAATTATGTCTATTCATGGTGCTCAAACCCAGGTTCGATTCATATACATGAATTCTTTAATACTATTTTTCATATTGGTTATTATCCCAACACATGGTCAGAGAGCATGGATAGAGCAACCCTTATATAAGCAAAGATATGTTAATGATGAAAACAATTTCAACAGCGATATCACCCTTTTAAATGAAGCTGAGAAACCTTTTACAAGTATATTGAATTTTAGAATAATTGTATGTTTATATTTATACTACTACTAATAATAATAATAAGGACTTTGTATAGCGCCTAATCGTTAGAATCTATAAGCGCTTTACAACATTAGACAACACCTATAACATAAAAAACATATATAATTATATTATTACAAAAAACAAACACCATGAAATTTGTTTAAAAAAAAACATTAAAAACCTGCTGAAAATATTTAAGGTAGGGAACATTATTAGGTCTTTAACTTTGTTCTTGCAGTCGAAATAACTCAGTTTTAAGAGCACTCTTGAATGGGATCACTGTGTCTTTGTTTCTAAGTTCAGTGGGCAATTTATTCCACGTTGCTGGTCCCTGGTATGCAAAAGAACGTTGTCCATATGACTTCGTTTTCGTAGTGGGAATAATAAGTATACGATTGTCAGAAGAGGAGCGTAAGTACCTTGATGGTGTGTACACATGGGTGAGGTTGGATAGGTATGTTGGACTGAAGTCCGTCAGTGAAACGCAGCACAGAGAGCAAAGTTTGTGTTTGATTCTGGATCGAATGGATAGCCAGTGTAAGGTACAAAACACAAGGGAGGTGTGCTCTGATCGTGGTACTGTAAGTATGATCCGAGCTACTGTGTTTTGAACTTCTTGAAGTTTCTGAAGTAGATATTGAGATGAACCAGACATAATTGAGTTACAATAGTCCAGTCTTGAAAGTACTAATAAGCATGCAAGTGTTTTAGTGACATCAACTGAAATATATTTTCAAATGGAGCTTATGCGTTTCAGATTAAGATATGCAGCCTTGCATATCTTCATGACATGTTGGTGCAATGTGAGAGTACTGTCCAGACTGACGTCTAGGTTTCGTACTGACTGTGTTAATTTAATGTTGGTATTGCTGATATTTATTGTTTGAGGTAAATGGTGTGACTGGGAAAGTATTTGTGTTGTGATCAGAATGGCCTAAGTTTTATCATTTTATATTACTATTAATTTTAAAAAGAAAATGGGGATTAGAGATAATGTATTCATTCTGCATGGTTTAATTGCTCAAATGATAAACAATCGTAAGAACATCTATGGTAGATTCGTGGATTTTACAGAAGCTTTTATGATGTTGCTAGATGGTGTTGTGGTGTTTAGTGGTGTCTGTGGTGTAAATTGATTAAACTAGGCATTCTTGTCAAAATGTTAAAAGTTGTTCAATATAGGCATGTACAGGTAAGGTCTCCAGATGCAAAATATAGATTTGTATGCATTATATGCTTACGTCAAGGTGAATGTATTTCTCTATATTTATTTGTGATGTATATGAATGACTTAGAATGCAAATTCTACCTTTAATTGTATTGATGGGATAGAAACGGGCATCATAAAATTGTTGATTGTATTTTTGACACTCTAAAATTGTACTGTGATAAATTAAAATTATTTGTAAATAAAAAAAAATCATGATTATTTGCTGAAGGTGGAAGAAAGCCTTCTAGTTCTAATTGTAAATTTTCTTTGGCAAGAAGGAGAAAACGATTGTATAAACAATTTTCTTGCTTACATGCTATTGCATCTCCTCTCTCTTTCTCAGAGGCTAGTTAGAATCTGAAGGAAAAATAAACAGTTTATAAGAAAAGAAAATGTCTGCACCGATTCAATGGTCACCACGGTGGCAATATCGCTTTTGTAAGTCCTTTCTTTTTCCATTTAGGATATATTGCTGCCTTCATGTGTACTCTTCTGTCCTGCTGTTACGAACATATGGTCTTAAACTTAGTAACAGAAAATAGCGAAAACCTACACGTTTTGTAAAGTTCAACAAATAATCTCGAGTACAAAGTGAAAATTTAAAAAAGAACCTACAGTAGTATTATGAATTAAATCCCAAATAATCCTACTAGTTCTATCCCAAGTCCAAATGTGTAAAATTACAACTGAATTCCAGTAGTATTCCATTTTGATTACAAAACTGAATGTGTTTATATGCCTGTGGCCTAGATTGTGGCGATGAACTAAGAATCGTTTGATGTATCACAATAATATAATCCATAACTATTCTTTTCTGAATTCACTATAATTCCAAATTAAGGTTTCTGTCTAAGAATATTATCGATGAGCACTTTGTATTTCCAGTGAATGATAATTTGAATAAGAAATTATGACCACAACAATAAAACTGTTCTGCATCAGATGTTAAATGCAAGAATGAGTAATTTCTCAAGTAAACAACATTATATAAAAAGCTAAGACACAAAAGTAGAACCAGGATAAGGGTTCAAAATTCAGTTTTAAAATACCGCACGTTGTAAACAAGATAAAATATGTTACTAAAACTATAATAAAAACATGGTATACACCAGGTAGACCAGGTTTTTCATTTGTGAATTCTAACGTCGAATTACCAGTTGAAGAGAAAATGGTAGCTATGTATTATGCTGTTTACAAATTCAAAGTTACTGGTCAGGTACACAGTGTTTTAGGACAAGGACAAGTCCAGAACACGATGATGCATAACATATAATCATGGAGAAAATACATTAATAAATACAAACTAAATGTACATCACACTATATTTCCATATTTTAAGGAGCCTATTTATTTTCCTCTTTCATCCCTCTCTTTCTCTCTCTCTTAAAACGTGTAAAGTATGTCGACCCTCTGACATACTTTTGTGTAGTCGAAATGCTCTGTCAAGATTGCATAAAAATAAACCACAAACAGCAAAACGCAGACATAAAGCATTAACTTTTTATAATTAGATTTTCCAATTGAATAATGCAAACTGTCAGTGGCTGAACTCAAATGACCCGCTACTATTCGATATTCCTTGTCACCCGTACAGTATAGCATACCTTTTACACTGCACAACAAAAATGATTCGCATCTTTTAAGAAAACCTTTTGATTACAAATAGTAATAAAATTGTTTAAGAAGCAACTTTAATTGTCATCCCAATCAGAATGATGTTATAAACCAATGGAGAAATCAGGCACTGACCAGTGTATATTGCAAACTGTAATTAAGTGACAATCGAAATTAGGGAAATAGACTGCAACCCTACCAACACATAAAATTCACGCTTAGCGGCAAAAACTTAAACGAAAATAGTAGTAGTCTAAAGCCTCATAAGGAAACTTGCAATCATTAAAATCTGCTATTTCATGATGGTGTGCACTAAAGTCTGTTTTAGTGTTCCCACATGTTGCTATAGTAATCTCATCCCAAAATGTTTATTGCATCATGCCGAGCAAGAAATGTGTTAACGAAAATAAAATCTCTTCATTTCCGCATGACAACATTCATTAATTTGACAAAATACACAATTTGGAGCAATATATTTACAATCGAATGTACTCAACTATTTTAATTTACTTTACTCAGATCAAATCTTGGCTAAAATGTACACAGCTGAATAAAAGTAAATATATCAAAGTTGTGTACAGTATGATGTGGATAATAATGATGTTTAACCAGGAAAGCCCGTGTACAGTATCAAGTTAGATAATAACGTTGTTTAACCAGGAAAGCACGTGTACAGTATCAAGTTAAATAATAACGTTGTTTAACCAGGAAAGCACGTGTACAGTATCAAGTTAGATAATAACGTTGTTTAAGCAGGAAAGCACGTGTATAGTATCAAGTTAGATAATAGCGTTGTTTAACCAGGAAAGACTGCGTACAGTATCAAGTTAGATAATAATGATGTTTAACCAGGAAAGCACGCGTACAGTATCAAGTTAGATAATAACGTTGTTTAATCAGGAAAGACTGCGTACACATGTTAGATAATGATGTTTTTTAACCAGGAAAGCTTGTCTAAAATATTATGTTAGATGATAATGCTTTTATTGGTTGTTTTTAGGAAAACTTCTTGACAATATAATGATGGACTATTGAACTTTGCAAGCAGAAATGTTTGTGTACAATATGATGACATGATTGTAACCTACAACTTTTGTACAATGATAGTACTGCTTAACCAGAAAAGTTTGTTTCCCATATGATCTTAAATGCTTGTATTCTTTAGCTAGAACATTTTGGGTACAGTGTGATGATAAATGAAACAAAGAACAGTTATCAAAATTAAAATTCTAGTATGGCAAATTCATCAAGCGCTATTGTCAACGGAACTTATACTAAATGTTGCTATCATTGATATTTGTAAAAATATTAGGATCTAAAAAGAAAGAATTGCATCAACTAAATTAAATGTATCTTAACTCAGACTAGGAATTTAATCTGGTAAATGGAACAGACCGCGTTAGACTCCCAGAAACAATTCAGAATATGTCAAGCTTGCTCGATTCTAGAAGTAGAGTATGGCTTCTCATCAAATGTTTTTGAACGTATTTTTTGAGAAAACCCACGCATTTTCGAATGTATTATTTTATTATCTAGTTCTAATGCATGTCTTGTTAGGAAGTTAAGTATTTTTTGTTTATAAAGTTCTCCAGTGCCGGATAGGGTTGGGGGTCCGGACCCCACCACCCATCACCCGCTAAAGAAGTAGTAAACAAATACAAACGTAGTCACTTGTCACTTGAAAATTGACCATCATTTTATTATTGAGCGCGTTTATTGACTATTATGTACACTTTGAGTAAACAGACACACTGACGTTTGATTTGGTGCCATTTTGTGGAAAGTCAGTGCCCTTTTGAAGTTGTGAATATACCCTTCCAAACATTTGACCTGATCCGCTCCTGCTCTCAAATGATAAATGACGTGTTAGTCTAGTTATCTGCCAGACTGGTATATTACATTAAATACTGAATATATCACATAGACAAGTATAGTAATTTTAAGCAATACAGTCTAGTAAGACACTACAGTATTCAGTCGTCACGTTCTAATTGTATGAGATTTTTGCAATAAGGTGGGTAGTACAAATGTAGTATCGTTCTAGGCATACTTCAGTGTCACGTGTCTTTTTGCAGTAATACAAGTCGGCAAATTATTTTATACCTACCAAAGTGAAAAGCTTCCTTTTTATTTTTTCAACCAAAGAATTTAGATACTTTTAACATGGCGGACTGGAATAGTAATGCTTCGTAATATAAATTATATGGAAATTACCATACATAGGACCAAACAGTTAGCCGTGAAATTCGTCATCAAGAACAAAATGCATTACAACTGGCACGGAACTCACAGTATCTAGTGTAATTTGGAGTGAGATCGCGTGCTTACGGTTCTCTACATGCCAGATGAACAGTCATTCAGGATTGTGTCAGGTCTTTTCTATTTTAATATGGTAAAGATAATTTAAATACTTTACGAGTCCAGAATTAGTTTTATGTTCCAAATAACAAACTTTTTGTGTTCACTTTATTCCAAATGCACCATCAATTAAAATTACTGAAAATTGACCAAGGTGTCATAGAATTATAACCAATTTTGTTAGCCAGTTTTATTGAAATGCCAATTGTTTCAAACCTCAGTAATTCTTTAAATGTTTGCACATTTGTTCCGAAATAGAAATTTTGGGGAAGTTACTTGTTTTCTTAGCTCTTAAAAATAACTGCATTAAAATTTAAATTCAGGTGAGTGGATTCGCAACTTGGACGCAATTTTTCATGTCTAAGCAAGTCTCATTCGCCCTTCCCGACAAGTAAACGATAATTACATATTAAAAATTGTTTGCTATTTGTCAATAATTGTGATTAATCTATTAATAAATAATGTTTTAAATATAAATATTGTTTTGAAAATTATATATTTATCTCTATGTGTAGAGTCAGAAATGGAAGATTCCCATGTCTGTACAGACTGTTTCACGTGTCTGTATAAAGTGGCTCCCATGTCTGTATAAAGTGCTTCCCATGTCTGTATAAATGTATCTCCATGGCAGTATAAACTGATTCCCTGTCTTTATAAAGTGTCTGCCCCGTGTCTGTATTAACTGATTCCCGTGTCTGTATTAACTGATTCCCGTGTCTGTTTAATCTGATTTCATTGTCTTTTTCGTTTAATAATTATCTCTAATCATAACATATTGAGAATACACGTGTTTTGGTTAATCCAAACAGACTGAAATCAATTTTCTATACGATGTTGCGAATGCTCTCAATTACTTTACTTAGCCATGATCTTTATGGTAATTATCCAATAACTTCGAACACAAGATATAAGATATTCTGTAATAATCTCAAATACACGATATAAGACATTATGTAATTACATCAAATACATGATATAAGACATTATGTAATTACATCAAATACATGATATAAGACATTATGTAATTACATCAAATACATGATATAAGACATTATGTAATTACATCAAGTACACGATATAAGACATTATGTAATTACATCAAATACACGATATAAGACATTATGTAATTACATCAAATACACGATATAAGACATTATGTAATTACATCAAATACACGATATAAGACATTATGTAATTACATCAAATACACGATATAAGACATTATGTAATTACATCAAATACACGATATAAAACATATGTAATTACATCAAATACATGATATAATATATTCTGTTAATAATTCCAACTGTTATGAATGGACCGAAGTTTCTGCAATCTGACTATATATAAACGGTCAAGTGATACCGATCAAGAATGATTTTTTTTTAAATACATCGGTCAATTCTGCGGACTACCTTTGGTAACCAGTTACAAGGTGATTTTATATGAATCTTTATCTATGCCAACGTCTTACACCATAACAATAAAAAGCCCCACCCACCTATCTTTGTGACTTCCGACCAAAATTTGCAACCAAACACACCCCTTTTGCACAAAAAGCATATGGGAGGCTTTACAAGCCGGTCGTAAAAAGCTGTCGCCTTTTGCCTGAAACAATGTTTCACCGGCTTTCATTCAGGGTCTGGGAAGGAATCTCACTAAAGGTGAACACGATTATGCTTTTAAAGATCGAAATGCGTAGAAAGCAAGAACAACGGATACTCTAATAACACTTACCATACGCAAGCGTAATATTAATAGCATGTGCCATACGCAAGCGTAATGTTAATATCACGTATCATACGCATGCGTAATGTTAATAACACGTGCCATACGCAAGCGTAATGTTAGAAAAAGGAATAGCCTGGTTTAGATTGCATCAGCCAATTTTTTTAATATTAAATAAAGATTATAACAAGCTCTTTATATGAATGACATGACCCGCTCTGACACTCTATCCTATATTATGATAGGAAGAATCGATCGACGACTCTTGGCTAACGAAGATCGAGTTGCCTATTCAGTTGAAGTGAGGAGGTTAATGAAAAAAGCTTCGAACTAAAAACAAGCGAACCTTTAGTTGATGAAATTGCTGCTATGATGATAGAAAGACATTATACTGCAATCATAAGGATGAAATGAACATGGTTGGTTAGATATCGATGTGTTTAATTTTTGCCTAATCACAAAATAAATAAAGTCAGAAGGACTTTATGTTAACTATAATATTTTCTGATACATGATATGAATTATTCTGTAATAACCTCCAACACAGGATATAATATATTCTGTAAAAACCTCCAACACATGATATAATATATTCTGTAATAACCTCATATACATGATATAATATATTCTGTAATAACCTCCAACACATGATATAACATATTCTGTAATAACCTCCAACACATGATATAATATATTCTGTAATATCCTCCAACACATGATATAATATATTCTGTAATAACCTCCAACACATGATATAACATATTCTGTAATATCCTCCAACACATTATATAATATATTCTCTAATAACCTCATATACATGATATAATGTATTATGTAATATCCTCCAACACATGATATAATATATTCTGTAATAACCTCCAACACATGATATAACATATTATGTAATAACCTCCAACACATGATATAATATATTCTGTAATAACCTCATATACATGATATAATATATTCTGTAAAAACCTCCAACACATGATATAACATATTCTGTAATAACCTCCAACACATGATATAATATATTCTGTAATAAACTCCAACACATGATATAATATATTCTGTAATAACCTCCAACACATGATATAATATATTCTGTAATAACCTCCAACACATGATATAACATATTCTGTAATATCCTCCAACACATTATATAATATATTCTCTAATAACCTCATATACATGATATAATGTATTATGTAATATCCTCCAACACATGATATAATATATTCTGTAATAACCTCCAACACATGATATAACATATTATGTAATAACCTCCAACACATGATATAATATATTCTGTAATAACCTCATATACATGATATAATATATTCTGTAAAAACCTCCAACACATGATATAACATATTCTGTAATAACCTCCAACACATGATATAACATATTATGTAATAAACTCCAAAACATGATATAATATATTATGTAATAAACTCATATACATGATATAATATATTATGTAATAATCTCCAACACATGATAAAACATATTCTGTAATAACCTCCAACACATGATATAACATATTCTGTAATATCCTCCAACACATTATATAATATATTATGTAATAATCTCCAACACATGATAAAACATATTCTGTAATAACCTCCAACACATGATATAACATATTCTGTAATATCCTCCAAAACATGATATAATATATTATGTAATAAACTCCAACACATGATAGAATATATTCTGTACTAACTACTAACACATGATATAATATATTCTGTAATATCCTCCAACACATTATATAATATATTATGTAATAACCTCCAACACATGATATAACATATTCTGTAATATCCTCCAACACATGATAAAACATATTCTGTAATAACCTCCAACACATGATATAACATATTCTGTAATATCCTCCAACACATTATATAATATATTCTCTAATAACCTCATATACATGATATAATATATTCTGTAATAACCTCATATACATGATATAATATATTCTCTAATAACCTCATATACATGATATAATGTATTATGTAATATCCTCCAACACATGATATATTATATTCTGTAATAACCTCCAACACATGATATAACATATTCTGTAATGAACTCCAAGACATGATATAATATATTATGTAATAAACTCCAACACATGATATAACATATTCTGTAATACCTTCCCAAAGTTACACAATGTTCAAATTTGGACCAGATATGAAACAGTGACCAAATTAGACCAAAATAAGAAACAATGATTAAATGTAGACCATTTAGTTGACCAAATATAAAACAATTATCAAATTTAGACCAAATATGACGCTATGATAAAATTTAGACCAAATGTGTCACAATGATCAAATTTAGACTAAAATGGGACACAGTGATCATATTTAGACTAAAATGGGACACAGTGATCAAATTTAGACTAAAATGGGACACAGTGATCAAATTTAGACTAAAATGGGACACAGTGATCATATTTGGACCAACTGTGACCCAGTACTATTAGAAAGACATATTGTTAAAGGTATAAGCATATATAGGATCAAATATGACTACTGTTAAGGACACCTTTAACGAGGCACTAGATTCAGACTTTTGGCACCACCAATATGATATCTTTAACTTAATCCTTCACTTGCTGATATGCAACATACCACAAATATGATATCTTCAAATTGATCCTTCAGTTGCTGATATATTATAAGCCACAAATCTGATATCTTCAAATCGATGCTTCCGCTGCTGATATGTAGCATAACTCAAAAAGGATATTTTCAAACGGATCCTTCGGTTGCTGATATGTTATATTTCGCAAATAGGATATCTTCAATGATATCTTTAAGTTACTGATAAAAAGTAGCGACTTTCCAAGTCTTTAAGAATAAAACAAACCCCAAAGAAAACATAGATAAACAAAGCTTACTATACTTTAAATAATATTTAACAATAATTAATAATAATAATAATAATAATAATAACAATAATAATAATGACTTTGTATAGCGTCTAATCTTGGGAAGCTCTAAGCGCTTTACAACATTAGACAACATATAAAACATAAAGAACATATATAATGATAAGATTTATATATAAAAAACCAACATCATGAAATTAGAAAACATAAAAACATGCTTAAAATATTTAAGATAGGAAACATTATTAGGTCTTTAACTTTGTTCTTGCAATCGAAATAGATGAGTTTTAAGAGCACTCTTGAATGTGATCACTGTGTCTTTGTGTCTAAGTTCAGTGGGCAATTTATTCCACGTTGCTGGGCCCTGGTATGCAAAATAACGTTGTTCATATGACTTCGTTTTCATAGTGGGAATAATGAATATACGATTGTCTAAAGTGGAACATAAGTGTCTTGCTGGTGTGTACACATGGGTGAAGGTCGGATAGGTATGTTGGACTGAAACGTAGCACAGAGAACAAATTTTGTGTTTGATTCTGGATCGAATGAATAGCCAGGGTAGGGTACAGAGCAAGGGGGGGGGGTCTAAACGTGGTTCTCTAAGGATGATACGAGCAGCTGTGTTTTGAACTTTTTGAAGTTTCTGGAGTAGATATTGAGACGAACCAGACAGAATTGAGTTACAATAGTCCAGTCTTGAAAGTACTAATGAACACTCGAGTATTTTAGTGCCATCAAAACATAAAGTTATTTGCGAATGAAGTTGATGTGTCTCAGCTCAAGATATGCAGCCTTGCATATGTTCATGACATATTGGTGCAATGTGAGAGTACTGTCCAGAGTAACACCTAGGTTTCGCACTGATTGTGAATTTAATGTTGGTGTTGCTGATATTTATATAAGAAGAAAAAACCGGATGAAAAAATTATGTTATCGAAACATATTTTTAGGGACAGTGTGAACGATAGATGGATCCAACAAATTGACCAAATAGTGCAATAGTAAGAACAGAGATAATAAAAAGTAATAATAAATTTGTACCATGAACGGCATCTTTGGAATAATCTAAGATAAAGACTGAGATCAAATGCAAATGTAACAATGAATTCACAATGAATATTCGACTTGTAAGTGATTACGTGCTCATGTCCGTCGCCATAGTCCAACTGATATTGGTGAGTACCTTGCAAACGTTGAAGAAATCACCATGAATTACGCTCCAAAACTTGAAAGATTTGCTATCGGTGAGTAAAACTTATCCAACTTTGGAAGAAGAAAAAATCGCATTTTTTTGAAAGCTGTCTGTCATCCTAGAAAGACAACAGCCAAGGTGTGGTCGAACAACACAGAAACTCACTTAGATGCCACTGAATTTGCTACAGTGACTTCTGGTAGGGTGCAAGATTTAGAGAATGACACCGCACAAAGAAGAAGAAGAAAAAAACATTTGATTTATTAAAAGAAGATCCACATAAAATAACACTCTCTTAGTAGGGTGAGAGGGAAGTGAGAACCAAAAAGAACACGTGACTGAAGCAGTACTACAAACAGTTCTTTGTTGACAAACTGTACATGTTTAGGGAGCAAGTAGATGAAGTTAAAATAGATCGAGCACACGGAATGAACAAGAACATAAAGCCGAGGACAGTTGTTTGGTTCGCTTAGTAAGAAATAGGAAAGCATCAGGAAAAAATCAAGTTACTTAAAGTTTATTCAAACTGGAATACAGACATAGGCCTCAGAAGATAATAAGGCGTTGATGGCCGTTGGACCAAACTTCATAGTTTCCACAAAACTAATAGTACCAGGTATGGAACAGCGGAGAACGTACTAAATATAGATATTTGGAGCACTGATGGTCGTCTCTCATCCATAAACAATATCATTATTTTGGTCCCTTTGTGCATAATAAGTTTTGCTTATTAGTGCGTTTGGCCTGAGGACTCCAGTATGTATAATTTGTTTAATAATGTATTCGGCCTGGGGACTGCAGTAAGTAAAACTGTTTATTAGTGTGTTGGGCCTGGGGACTCCATTACCATTAACGTGTTTATTATCGTATTTGGCCTGGGGACTTTATTATATAAAACTTATTAACATATCCTACAAAATCCTGCAAAATGATGGAAGTTGATTTAAATTTATTTCGATGATTGCTGGACTCTTTAATGTCCAAGCTGCTAACCGTTCAGGTTTTCTTATGCATGATCTAATCGTCCTTGACGTTGACGACGATGATTATTTACCTGATTCATGATCTAATCGTCCTTGACGTTGACGACGATGATTATGTACCTGATTCATGATCTAATCGTCCTTGACGTTGACGACGATGATTATGTACCTGATTCATGATCTAATCGTCTTTGACGTTGACGACAACGATTATTTACCTGATTCATGATCTAATCGTCCTTGACGTTGACGACGATGATTATGTACCTGATTCATGATCTAATCGTCCTTGACGTTGACGACGATGATTATGTACCTGATTCATGATCTAATCGTCTTTGACGTTGACGACGACGATTATTTACCTGACTCATGATCTAATCGTCCTTGACGTTGACGACGATGATTATTTACCTGCCCAATACTTTAAAAGAGATTCTGTAGACAACTTATTTAAAAGCAAAAAAAAGATTGGCAAGCACATAATATATGTATTGCCAACGGTTGTAGGATAGCCACTGGACAGTTACATGTAGAGTCAGCCGTTGTAGGCCACTAAACAGTTATATGTAGAGTCAGCCGCTGTAGGCCACTGAACAGTTACATGTATATTGCAATATAGCCACTGAAAAATTATATTTAAAGCGATTATTTTTAGGAACGCGACTGGAAAGTTATATGTGGAGCAAAAGTACAGTTACATGTAGAACTTGTGTACAGTTACATGTAAAACTTTTGTACGGTTACATGTAGAGTGAGTGTACATTTATATATTGAGCGAGTGTACATTTGCATGTGTAACTTGTGTACAGTTACATGTAGAACTTTTGTACGGTTACATGTAGAGCGAGTGAACAGTTATATGTAGAGCGAATGTGCAGTTACATGTAGAATTTGTGTACATTTACATGTAGAACTTGTGTACAGTTACATGTAGAGCGTGTACAATTACATGTATAACTTGTGTACGGTTACATGTAGAGCGAGTGTACAGTTATATGTGGAGCGAGTGTACAGTTATATGTAGAGCTAGTGTACAGTTATATGTATAAGGGGTGTACAGTTATATGTAGCGCGAGTGTATAGTTATATGTAGAACGAGTGTAAAGTTATATGTAGAATGAGTGTACAGTTATATGTAGAGCGTGTGTACAGTTATATGTAGTACGAGTGAACAGTTATATATGAACGAGTGTTCAGTTATATGTAGAATGTGCGGTTGTAGGATAACCACTTTACAGTTATGTTTAGAGTCAGGGTGTATAGGATAATGATGGACTGTTATCGCAGCGGTTTCAGAATAGCCACTGGATAGTTATATGTTGAGCGAGTGGATGTAGGATATCAGCTTGTCAGTTATAGCCAGCCGTTATATGACATATACTGTACAGTTACAGGCAGCGGACATATGATAACCACTGGTCAATTACATCCAGTATTTGTAGGATACCCACTGGACAGTTATTCAAGCAGATATATGCATAGCACAGTAAAACAAATGGTAGATATTTGACAGTTGTGAGAGAAAACGGTATAAATAGTGCGTGCTTTTGCTTAGACCTGGATACGGACTGTAGATTTTATTCAAACATTCCTAAGTATTCTGTAGTTATCAGGAAAATTATTTTGCTTTTAAAAGCTAACAAACATGGCTTGATTCAAAGAACATAAATGTATTCATAAAATACGGCGTGTGTATGTGATTTGGATTTTTAATGTAGCTTTAAAAATGTAAAGTCATATCGCTACGATGTCTGCAGTGTCGCAGTTTAGTGATGTCATGCACTGGGGCATCGTGCCGTAGCCATGTAGCATGATGTGCCACCTAGTCACATTATCCTGACACCAGGTCGACCAGGCCTTACACTAACCTCTTAATTCTGAGCGCCTAGCGAGACAGCTGCTAGCACCATTTTTATGTCTTTGGTATGACTCAATCGGGGTTCGAACCCGTGACCTCCCGCATCCGAGACGGACGCGCTAACTACTAGACCACCGGAGCGGTATTGCGTGTGTATTTGACGTGCATATCATAGATAAAAATTAGCTATGTAATATGCTGTTTCCCAAAGAGAGACGTTAGTCAGGTAGACCCTAACTCCTTCCCTCAATTATGGACAAAGGTCAATCACACAATAAAAATTTAATACATGCATGACACAGTTGCAACAGAAAAGCAGTTTAAGGTATCTCAAAAAAGATTTTTATGATCATGTTTAGACCCTGAATACAGTCCTGAAAATGAATCCTATCCATTTAAAATGTTAGTCTTTCGAAAATTGATATAATGTTAGATATAACTTGGTTTAATTGAACACAAAGAAATGCACAAAGAGTAATCGGTATGTAGTTGACAGTTGCATCGGAGAAGCGTTTCAAGTTGTTTCAAAGATGTAATTATTTGTTAATATTTAGGACCGTGATTCTGCCCTTTAATTTAAAACGATATTTTGCAAATTTAGTACAAACATTTATTTCTCTTTAAATGATACCAAATACGACTTAAAAGTCCCGGTGAAAGCAATGTTCCGAAATTTGCAATTGGAAACTTTATTTATGTACAGATAATAACAGATGCAGTCGGTTTGCTATTAGCATATGATATACAGTCAACAAGTATCGTATCTCATCCCTACCCCCGATCGTCGACCACGCCCCTCGATTCTCGTTGTCACAACCACCCCATGTAACTCACATAATCAAATAATTTCTTGCAAAGCAACCTACAGATAATAATGCCAGTTTTATTTCGGTTTTCAATATCGAGGATAGCTCGTAGAAATAATACATCAGACAGAATGGTAAGGCTGAACTTGAAGATTCGCAATATGGCTGCCTATAGTGTGCTCTCCCTTAACCACGCATCGCGACGTGATGTTAACGAGATCCTATAATGTTGGCCATTTGTTAATTACTGTTTTATTCGTCTCTGTTAAATGTCAAAGCTTTAGGCAAATATATATTTCATTGAAAACGGAAGGTCGGCCATTGATTTTGTACTTTAGAAAGATAAACGTTCTCAGCTGTTGAGTAATGCTGATGCACTTGATTTAATTATATTTTCGGACCATAGTTTTGATTTCTAAGTCAGGATCCATTAAGCGCTTATCTTGTTCAAGCATCAAATGTAGTTTACATAAATGGAATAGCGAAAACCCAAAATTTGTTGAGAGTTAGTTTCCTTCAGAAATTAGATTACTTTAATAACAATGCAAATACCATTTTTTTCTGGATTCTTAGGGCTTTGATAACGCTGTAAATAGATTTAGTAGCATTATTGCATCGGGTTGCAGAAACTTTTATCGAAAGAGTAAAAACAAATATGAAGTGGGTCGCGTACATGTTGTTAATACTTTAACAAGTCAGTCTCTAGAGTATCATGGAAAGTGTAGAGTTGAAAAACAAATAATCAGGGGACCTTAATTTTTCTGAGATCTGGGGTATGAAATGTTAGATTTGAAGGAACCGCTTCAAATAATGCCCGAAACTGTCATCTGAGGCGAGAACATTGCATTTAAAGCTAAATCCCCAATTCTTTATGGAGAATTTGGAAATACTACATTTACAAATAAAGCCAGAATGATTAGGTGTTAGAAAAATATCATTCATGGCAAACAAAACAAACATATGTGATATCGTTTACTTTAGGTTATTACAGAATATATTATATCATGCACATGAGGTTATTACATAATATATTCTATCATGTGTTGGAGGTTATTATAGAATATATTACATTACATATTGGAAGTTATTACAAAATATAGTTTCTCATGTACATGAGGTTATTACATATTATAGCATGTGTTGGAGGTCATTATTAGTATTATTATTATTATTATCATTATTATTACATAATATATTATATCATGTATTAGAAGTTATTTCAGAATATATTACATTATGTATTGGAGGTTAATACAAAATATATTATATCGTGTACTTAAGGTTATTACATAATATAGTATATCATGTACATGAGGTTATTACAGAATATATTACATTACATATTGGAGGTTATTACAAAATATAGTATATCATGTACATGAGGTTATTACATAATATATTCTATTATGTGTTGGAAGTTATTACAGAATATATTACATTATGTATTGGAGGTTATTACAAAATATAGTATATCATGCACTTAAGGTTATTACATAATATAGTATATCATGCACATGAGGTTATTACAGAATTTATTTTAGCATGTGTTGGAGGTTATTACAAAATATATTCTATCATGTGTTGGAGTTTATTACAGAATATATTATATCATGTGTTGGAGGTTATTACAGAATATATTATATCATGTACTGTCTAAATTTTATCTTTGTGTCATTTGATCTAAATTTGATAATTGTTCAATATTGTTGTCTAAATTTGACATTTTGTCAGATTTTGTCTAAATTTTATCATTATATCATATTTGGGTACAAATAGGAACATTGTTCATATCTCAGTCAAAAATGTAATCATTGTGACATATTTTAATCTAAATTTGATCAATGTGTCATTTTTAAGTCAAAATTTGACATTGTGTAACATTTGATCACTGTCCCACGTTTGGTCTAAACTTGATCATTGTGTCATATTTGGTCCATATTTGATCTCTGTTCCATGTTTGATCTAAATTTTAGCACTGTGTCATAATTAGTCCAGATCTGATCACTGTCCCTTGTTTTATCTAAATTTGATCATTGTGTCATATTTGGTCCATATTTGATCCCTGTGCCATGTCTGGTCTCAATTTGATCACTGTGTCATATTTAACCTAAATTTGATCACTGTGTCATATTTAACCTAAATTTGATCATTGTGTCATATTTAACCTAAATTTGATCATTGTGTCATATTTAACCTAAATTTGATCATTATGTCATATTTGACCTAAATTTGATCATTGTGTCATATTTAACCTAAATTTGATCATTGTGTCATATTTTACCTAAATTTGATCATTGTTTCATATTTAACCTAAATTTGATCTTTGTGTCATATTTAACCTAAATCTGATCACTGTGTCATATTTAACCTAAATTTGATCATTGTGTTATATTTGACCTAAATTTGATCATTGTGTCATATTTAACCTAAATTTGATCATTGTGTCGTATTTGACCTAAATTTGATCACTGTGTCATATTTAACCCAAATTTGATCATTGTATCATATTTAACCTAAATTTGATCATTGTGTCGTATTTAACCTAAATTTGATCACTGTGTCATATCTGGTCCAGATTTGATCATCCTCTCGTATTTGGTCTAAATTTGGTCAGTTTGTCATATTTGGTCCAGATTTGATCACTGTGCCATATTTGGTCTCAATTTTATCGTTGTCTTGTATTGGGTCAAACTTTGATCACTGTATTATATTTGGTCTAAATCTGACAATCGTTTCATGCGAAATTGTGTAAATGCTTTATTACTCTCAATCAATAAGGCAATAATTTATATTGGATTGACATACTCTTGTAAAGATTTTACGAATCATGACATCGGAATGATTATTATCTGATTTGGAAGTTGAATTTCGGAAGAGGCGGATAAACAATTTATTCAATCTGAACCACGGTGGCACTATTCTACAGTCAACTGACATCGTTGGTACACATCTGAAAGAGGATCGGTTTATCGGTATAGTTTCTACCTGGAAAGACACAGTCAAAGTAGTCGAGTCATGTAGAGATTTCTTAAAGTATTTTTTATTTTCTACTTGTTAATTACAATTATCTAAACGTTAATTGGTATTTGTAGTACCAATACCAGCTGAACCCCAGCTCCACTCCACCCAACCCAAAACAACCACTCCACCCAACACAAAACAACCACTCCACCCAACCCAAAACAACCACCCCTCCACAACAAATGAGCGCGAAGCAACAAGAACGTTTGTTAATTTTTTAATTTTCTTTCCAGTTAAATGATTAAATTTACGCCAAATAAACGATTCAAATGCAGGCGTTTCCGCAAAGTACCCCCGTCCCCAGCGGAAATTCTGTCCCGCAAACTCTTCGAGTACTTGTTTACATTTCTGTCGGACGATAATAAATGATATGATGATATGTCTTAATCAGCCAATGATCTGGTATGTTCGAATGCTTCCTGTAAAAATTAAGTATGTATATATATATATATATATATATATATATATATATATATATATATATATATATATATATATATATATATATATATATATATATATATATATATATATATACATACAACAAATGTGTTCGGAGCGGTCTCCAATTACTCTATTTCCCTTTACAGTGGGTTACTTTGATCGAACTTAATAAAAAAAAGTTTAATCTAATTCTTTCGTACAGGTCTGAATTGACATATTTGGCGGTATTTACAATACAGATTTTTAATTTCCCGACAAATTATACATTGAACTAGTAGTTGCAACTTTAAATTCGTAAATCAACGCAATAAAAATGGTTCCTGAAAGTATTTGGAACACAGTTGGGTACTATCTGCCTCAAAATGAAGATAAATCAACAAACAATCCATTTCAATTGATATATATTTGTGGATAAAAGTGAGAACTGTGAATTTCGCTTTGTCCTCTATCCATATTCGCACCTGTTTCCCTTGCACTTATTAACCTTTTGGGGTTATATTGTACCTAGTAGCCATTTATATCGCACCTAATAACCATTTAGATTTAACCATCCAGACTATTAGGACTATTAGCCATTCAGACTATTAGTCATACAAACTATTGGCCATTCAGACTATTATTCGTTCAGACTATTAACCATTCAGATTATTATTCATTCAGACTATTAGCCATTCAGACTATTGGCCATTCAGCCTATTGGCCATTCAGACTATTATCCATTCCGACTATTAGTCATGCAAACTATTGGCCATTCAGACTACTAATCATTCAGACTATTAACCATTCAGGCTATTGGTTATTCAGACCATTAGCTATTCAGACTATTAGCCATTTCGACTACTAGTTATTCATACCATTAGCCATTTAGACTATTAGTTGTTCAGACTATTAGCCATTCAGACTATTGGCCATTCAGACCATTATCCATTCCGACTATTAGTCATACAAGCTATTGGCCATTCAGACTACTAATCATTCAGACTATTAACCATTCAGACTTTTAGTTATTCAGACCATTAGCTATTCAGACTATTAGCCATTTCGACTATTATTTATTCATACCACTAGCCATTTAGACTATTAGTAATTCAGACCATTAGCCATTCAGACTATTAGGCATTCAGACTATTAACCATTCAGATTATTGGCCATTCAGAAATTATATCTCAGGAATTAACTGTTTATAAGTTGTTTCACACCTATAACCATTCACAAATTAGATCGCACCAATCGACCATTTAAATGTTATTTCAGACATATCTTCCAGCTGTACGTTGTATCGCCTGTTAATTATTTCAAAATTATATCGTACATGTTAACCATTTAGATGTCATATTGATTCGGTTCAAATCTATAAATCAATACTATGGAATCTGTCTCAGTAATTTTCAGCCGTTACTTTCTGTGTTAGTGACGACCTGCCTTTACACTCTGTGTCAGTAATACATATACTGCTGTTACACTGTGTTAGTAACATCCAGCCGTTAGTAATAGCCTGCTTGTACACTCTGCGTCCGTAATATCCTGTTCTTACATGCTGTGTCAGTAATATCCCGCCTTTACACTCTGTCACTAATATAATGCGTGTACATTGTGATATTAATATCCTGAACGCACGTTATGTCAGTAATACATTGCCGTTTCACTCTGTGTTAGTAGTATCCAGTGTTTAAACTATTTAAACTAACTCTATTTATGGCTTTAATACGGACTTACTGTTAGCCCCCCCCCCAAAAAAAACTATAAATTAAGTATAGCTGTAATGTCGGTCAGCTGTTGATAAACTATTTTATTTAGTATGTCGGCTGTATCCAAGTGTGTAATATATAGTATGCATACGATTGTGGTTGACAACAATACTCTGGACAATATTTTTTAAACAATATGGGTGGCCAGTTGCATAAGATCAACAAACTATAAATAGATGTGTTGAATTCAACAATAGACATTACATATGTCTTGTACTTTATTCTAGATCTTATCTTCAGCTATTTCAAACAGCACGAGTCTTTTTTTTTCTTCTTTTTTGTTCTTTCTGTTTTTTTCTGGTGTTTGGTACGATGTTCCTAAATTACTAATTTTAAGCGGACTGTTAAATATTTTGGTTCCCGGATGTAACAAATAATTTACGTCTTCTTATAGCGGATTTAGAAAAAAAATATAATATAGAGAAAGGTGGATATGATTTCAATACTTATGACTTTATTTGACACAAAAAACGGTTGCATGTGCAATACTGAAAGTAGCAACTCAACCTGATTCTTATTACATATGCCTGATGCGTGTGCCTTTCCTGCATTTTGTTTTGTACTACAGATAACGTTTACGTCACCGTCATTATATGCATAGACCAATAGCTGCATTTTGTTTTGTACTACAGATAACGTTTACGCCACCGTCATTATATGCATAGACCAATAGCTGCATTTTGTTTTGTACTACCGATAACGTTTACGTCACCGTCATTATATGCATAGACCAATAGCTGCATTTTGTTTTTACTACAGATAACGTTTACGTCACCGTCATTATGTGCATAGACCAATAGCTGCATTTTGTTTTGTACTACAGGTAGCGTTTACGTCACCGTCATTATATGCATAGACCAATAGCTGCACTTTGTCCAAATTATTTTTAAAATGATAAATCGGTATGATACTGTACATACATTGTATATATTGGATTTAATGATAAATCGCTATGATACTGTACATACAATGTATATATGGGATGTAATGATAAATCGGTATGATATTGTACATGCACTGCATATATGTGATGTAATGATAAATCGGTATGGTATTGTACATACACTGTATATATGTGATGTAATCATAAATATGTTTGATATTGTTCATTCATTGTATTTGTGGCATGTAAAGATAAATCGGTATGATACTGTACATACATTGTATATATGGGACGCAATCATAAATCAATTTGATACTGCACATGCATTGTCTTCATGGGATGTAATGATGCTTCGGTATGATACTGTGCGTACAATGTATATATGGGATGTAATGATAATTCGGTATGATACTGTACACACATCGTATATATTAGATTTAATGATAAATCGATATTTTACTGTGCTTGCGTTGTATATATGCTATGTAAAGATAAATCGGTATGATACTGTGCATACATTGAATATTTGGGATGTACTGATAAATCAGTATGATACTGCGCATACATCGTATATATTGTATGTAATGATAAATCGGTATGATATTGAACATACATTGTATATATGTGATGCAAAGATAAATCGGTATGATACTATGCATACATTGTATATATGTGATGCAATGCTAAATCGGTATGATACTGTTTATACGTTGTATATAAGGGATGTTATGATAACATTTTATGATATTGTACATACATTGTATATATGGTATTTACCGATATATCGGCATGATACAGTTCAGACATTGTATATCTGGGATGCAATGATAAATTGATGTGATGCAGTATATATATATATATATATATATATATATATATATATATATATATATATATATATATATATATATATATATATATGGGATGTAGTGATAAATCGCTATGATACTGTGCATACACTGTATATATGGGATGTAATGATAAATCGTTATGATACAGTATATATATATATATATATATATATATATATATATATATATATATATATATATATATATATATATATATATATATATATATATATATATATATATATATATATATATATATATATATATTGTATATATGGGATGTAATGATAAATCGGTATGATACTGTGCATACATTGTATAAATGGCATGCAATGATAAATCGGTATGATACTGTGCATACATTGTATAAATGGCATGCAATGATAAATCGGTATGATACTGTGCATACATTGTATAAATGGCATGCAATGATAAATCGGTATGATACTGTGCATACATTGTGTATGAGATGTAAACAAGATAATTCTTTCAAATCGCACAAGCGACACCGATGCACTGTAATACCTCATTTTTAAGAGTGGTTAAACTGATAAATCACTCCTCAATGGCAGTGCATTTAGAACAAACAGCGGTTGTCGGCCTAGAAAAGGTACAGTCAATGCATTTAGCACAAACAGCGGTTTTCTGCCTAGAAAAAAAAATTTGTATAGTCAATGCATTCAGCACATACAGCGGTTGTCGGCCTATTATTGATAGTCAATGTATTTAGTAAAAACATCGGTTGTCGGCCTAGAATTGTTACAGTCAATGCATTTAGCACAAACATCGGTTGTCGGCCTAGAATTGGTACAGTCAATGTATTGAGCACAAACATCGATTGTCAGCATAGAATTGTTCAGCATAGAATTGTTACAGTCAATGCATTTAGCACAAAGATCGGTTGTCAGCATAGAATTGTTACAGTCAATGCATTTAGCACAAAGATCGGTTGTCAGCATAGAATTGTTACAGTCAATGCATTTAGCACAAAGATCGGTTGTCAGCATAGAATTGTTATAGTCAATGAATTAAAGTATAAGCAGCCGTTATCTGTCTATAATTGATACAGTCAATGTATTTAGTTCACACAACGGTTGTTGTTTTTTAATTGATAGAGTAAATGAAATTATTACAAGCAACGGTTGTCAGTCTGTAATTAATATAGCCAATGCATTTAGTACAAGCACCGGTTGCCGACCTATAATTAATTCAGTCAGCGCATTTAGAACACGTAGCACAGGTGTGACTAGAACCAATATAACCGATATAACCAATGAGTTTATTGTAAGCATGTGTTGTTGCCCTAGAATTGGTACAGACAATATACAAGGAGGCCTTGCTGGCTTACAATTGATATAGTAAAAGCACTGAAAACAAGCAGATGTTGTCATCCTAAAATTCGCATGTTCAATACATTTAGTACAGACAGTGGTTTTCGGTATAGAATTGATAGAGCCAATGTATTTAATACAAGCACCGGTTGTCGGCCTGTAATTAATACGGTCAACGTATTTAGTACAAGCAGCGGTTGTCAGCCTAGAATTAGTACAGACAATGCATTTAGTACAATCAACAGTTGTCGCTCTGTAATTCATACGGTCATTGCATTAACATAAATAATTCATTGAGTAAAAGCAGCGGTTCAACGACAAATGCCATCAAAATTAAAGGAGGGCAATTCATTATCTATGAGTGCCTCATTGTCTATATCAGTAATAAGGCTATATGGCAACTTTAATTCGTCTCAGTTTCTAATATCACCATTATATATATATATATATATATATATATATATATATATATATATATATATATATAAAGAGAGAGAGAGAGAGCGAGAAGAGGAGAGAGTGTTGTATGTGTGTGTTTTATTAAGGTTTTTATTGTATTTTCCTTCTTCGGGAAGTCCCCTGTCTATCTGTCCTAACGTTTTTAAATGTCTTCTATGACAGAAACAATATTTTGATACAGTAGACATAACAATAGCTGCTAAACAGAAAAACAATGTTTTTCTTACCACAGTTAGATAACGAAAGAAGCAGTTGTCCCGGAGGACGTAAGAGTACAATGCTAGAATATACTCCCCCTGGGTAAAGTTTACATCAACTAAGACAGATGTTCGGCACATAACTTTGTTTATTTGACATATATTGGTTTAGACCGTACAGCGAGGAAGAGTGTTTATGCAAAATGTTCCGAGTGTATGTTCATCCTTTTTATTTGATCCAATATGAACGCTTGCCTCCACGTTAATCTGGCACTATTGAAACCCTTTACGAAACTGACTTTACAAATCTTGCCGATTTGTAGAAGTTTGCTTTTTTATGCGTCGATCAACGCAACTAGTATGCAGAGAAAACACGTAGTCTACGTTAGTGCTACGATATATGGTCAATCAATGGAGATTGTATGCAAATAAAAACCATAGTGAACGTTAGAACTAGTATATATGGTATGAGCACATTACACGGGATCAGCAGGTTTTAAGTTTTTGTATAATACATACATTCTTTGTTCAGGAAAAGTGGAATGTTTGGGATAACATAATCAGATGGCAGTCGAGTAGGGTAAGACGATTTTATCTAAAACCGTATCTAATTACTACATTTTTATACTAATATCTGTTCATCGAATAGCAAATAACACAGGCAACAAGCATCACAATTTCGGGGGGGGGGGTTGTTTCATTTCTAGCGTCAAGATGACCACAGGTTGCGATTTTTCCCAATGGATGATTTTTATATGTGTTATCAGCTTTTATAATTATTGTCCTTTAGATAATTGCCCGCAATCATTTATTTTATCTTCTATGAGCAATTTTAGATAACTGCCCGAAATCATTTACGTTATCGTCTACAAGCAATTACTATCAAAAATAAATTCCATGAAAGCTGAATAGGTTTAAAATAATGTGTGCCGTAAGTGTGTAACAACGTACATTCTCTCAGCAGAGCATCAGCTTAAAGTACGGAGCAAATTGGTATCATGTCGCTAACAGTACTTAATAGAGATACTATTCCTACACCTAACCCCAACCCACCCCCACCACACCCCCATCCCCAAAGAAGCAAAACAGAACTTAAAATAGTGGAGATTTCTTGCAAAAACTGAACTTAGATGACAAAAATCGTTGAATCGAATTAGCGTACTACGTAATGACAGATTTTGGGGTGAGTGGGGTATTTTTGTTGTGGTTTTTTTTCTTCTTCAGGAAACGTGAAGTTACATTTTTCTGTTTCTCTAGACACAATTGGTATATATAAGTCATTTATATGTCTATATTTTGCATGCATGTTTTATCACAAAGCATTGAATCTTTTGTGTAATGATACAAGTATTTGGCACTAAAACGATCAATTTAAAAAAAAACAACGAACTGACAAGATTTAAAAAGATTGATCGTTATGTCTTCTCGTTAGCATAGTTTTATATTTGGACATACCACCAACCACATTATGGTTTGGTCACCTTGGAAACGTACACAAGCAAACAACATATAGGAACATGGAGAATTGTGAGGTGGCGAAGGGGCATTTTCTACGTACATTTGTGCATTTATTTTTAACACCCATTCATTATTTCATGTTGAATTGATTATATATATATATATATATATATATATATATATATATATATATATATATATATATATATATATATATATATATATATATATATATATATACAGTTTATGACAGGCAAATATTTATAGTGTACAGTAGGCATGCACAGTGCTTAGTAGATATGTTTACTGTGTGTAGTAGGCATATATTTATCGTGTGTAGTTAGAATATATAATCCATGTGTGGAAGGCATATATTTATCGTGTGTAATTGGAATATATAATCCATGTGTGGAAGGCATATATTTATCGTGTGTAGTTGGAATATATATTCCGTGTGTGGAAGGCACATATTTATCGTGTGTAGTTGGAATATATATTCCGTGTGTGGAAGGCACATATTTATCGTGTGTAGTTGGAATATATATTCCGTGTGTGGAAGGCAGATATTTATCGTGTGTAGTTGGAATATATAATCCATGTGTGGAAGGCATATATTTATCGTGTGTAGTTGGAATATATAATCCGTGTGTGGAAGGCATATATTTATCGTGTGTAGTTGGAATATATAATCCGTGTGTGGAAGGCATATATTTATCGTGTGTAGTTGGAATATATAATTCGTGTGTGGAAGGCATATATTTATCGTGTGTAGTTGGAATATATAATCCATGTGTGGAAGGCATATATTTATCGTGTGTAGTTGGAATATATAATCCATGTGTGGAAGGCATATATTTATCGTGTGTAGTTGGAATATATAATCCATTTGTGGAAGTCATATATTTATCGTGTGTAGTTGGAATATATATTCCGTGTGTGGAAGGCATAGATTTATCGTGTGTAGTTGGAATATATATTCCGTGTGTGGAAGGCATATATTTATCGTGTGTAGTTGGAATATATAATCCGTGTGTGGAAGGCATATATTTATCGTGTGTAGTTGGAATATATAATCCGTGTGTGGAAGGCATATATTTATCGTGTGTAGTTGGAATATATAATCCGTGTGTGGAAGGCATATATTTATCGTGTGTAGTTGGAATATATAATCCGTGTGTGGAAGGCATATATTTATCGTGTGTAGTTGGAATATATAATCCATGTGTGGAAGGCATATATTTATCGTGTGTAGTTGGAATATATAATCCATGTGTGGAAGGCATATATTTATCGTGTGTAGTTGGAATATATATTCCGTGTGTGGAAGGCATAGATTTATCGTGTGTAGTTGGAATATATATTCCGTGTGTGGAAGGCATATATTTATCGTGTGTAGTTGGAATATATAATCCATGTGTGGAAGGCATATATTTATCGTGTGTAGTTGGAATATATAATCCATGTGTGGAAGGCATATATTTATCGTGTGTAGTTGGAATATATATTCCGCGTGTGGAAGGCATATGTTTATCGTGTGTAGTTGGAATATATAATCCATGTGTGGAAGGCATATATTTATCGTGTGTAGTTGGAATATATAATCCATGTGTGGAAGGCATATATTTATCGTGTGTAGTTGGAATATATAATCCATGTGTGGAAGGCATATATTTATCGTGTGTAGTTGGAATATATAATTCGTGTGTGGAAGGCATATATTTATCGTGTGTAGTTGGAATATATAATCCATGTGTGGAAGGCATATATTTATCGTGTGTAGTTGGAATATATAATCCATGTGTGGAAGGCATATATTGACCGTGTCTAGTAGACATAACTACAATATATGGTAGGAATATATTTAATTGCAAACTTTAGGAACTGCGCTATTTTAAAATAATTCTTGTTGGAACAGTTCATGAGAAATATAAAAATGTATGCTTTCGTATGACTAGACACCTGGTTTCTATGGGAACATTTTGGCACAGGGTAACTTTTAAATTGAATCAATATTACAGCTTAAAAGAATGATCACAGCTAATGCAAAATATAGAATAAATCGGCCTAAACTATATGTGCTTGCAAGAAACAGGCCATTGTCTGTTATCTCCTAAAGGATATTATGTATGCCACGATTACCCGCTACTGCTAGTTACTTCGGTGTTTTGTTTGTTAACTGGCAGTACCTCTTTTACTTCAATAATCCTTGGTTTTAAATAAAAAAATAAATTAATAAAAATGGCAATATCAAAGAGATCTATCCACTTTTGGAGAAGAAAAAAATATTCAAAAAATTAAACATAAAAATAAAACACAATAGGATAAATGCGTATGTGATATATCTAATATTTTAAACCAACGTTTTAGTGGGGAAGAATATTTCACTCATTTTAGTCAAATAAAAAAAGATTACGGCTTTAACACGGTATGCGACAACCATATGCAGAACTATAATAATCGATTTATGTCTGGGATGGCACACGCACCATAACACATATACCAACCAATGAAACTGAGATCAAACTTTTCAAGGTGTGCCGACTTTTATGTTTTATGTTTCCGGAACAAAATGTATCTGCCTTTAGTTCTATCGCCTGGTCGAAGGTAATAGACATGTTCCTTGACTCTCAGACAATAATGTCGCCATTTAAGTGAACGTCGTATGGCATCAGGAATGAAAATGTATGAGTCAGTACAGATCCCTATGTTAATTTACTGAAGATTTCATGATCGGAATTATTTGCGTGAATCGTCGCTAGACTGGAGTGGACAGCTTCACCAACACACGAGAAACAGTCATGACTGTTTCAAGTGGACATCTTTCCAGGTCTCAAAATGATCATCCTGCTCACTGCACGGAGTTTGTTAACTGCTAATACAGAGAAAGGGTCACGACCTAAACTGGGCCAGAGTGTGTGTGTGTGTGTGTGTGTGATTGGATTTTTGACGTAGTTTTAACAATTTGTCATTCATATCGCTACGATGTCTGCAATGTGGCAGTTTATAGCGATGTCTATCACTGGGGCATCATGCCGCACACATGTAGCATCATGTCCACCCAGTCGCATAATAAGACACCAGGCTGACTATTCCTAACACTAAACTCTTAATGCTGAGCGCCTAGCGAGGCAGCTGTTATGACCATTTTTATGTCTTTGGTATGACTCGGCCGGGGATGGAACCCACGATTTCCAGCATCTGAGGCGGACTCTCTAACCACTAGACCACCGGAGCGGGCTGCATCAGAATTTGTAAATTCCGGTTTCACCAGTCAGCAAAAGAGAACCAAGAAAAGAAGTCTTCGTTTCAACTGGCATCTTATTCTTATTACTGTTGTTGTTGTTGCTTTTGTTTTTGTTGTAAGCTTAACGTCAATTTTTAGTACATAATAGGCTTTACATTTGGGGAGGAAGACTACGGGAACCCCCCAGAGAGAACCACCGACCAACGGAAGTCATTGGCAAGCTTTCTCATATCGGTTGAGCACGAGACTGGCACCAACGCGGACAGAGGTGAGATGTCAGTTATCTGCAACGGCGTGCTCCTTAGATTACTCGGCCACCCGGGGCCTTCGATTACTCGGTCACCCAAGACCTTAGACTACTCGTTCACCCTGGGACTTAGATTAATCGGCCATCTGGGACCTTATACTTCTCGGCCACCCGGAGCCTTAGATTGCTCGGCCACCAGGTGCCTTAGACTACTCGGCCACCCGGAACCTTAGATTACTCGGTCACCCGGGGCCCCACGCTCTTATTCTTACTAGCATATATTCGAGAGAAAAAAGCCTTGACCTATATTATCAACTACATTTTTTAGGCCTAGTTTTAAAGACAGTTTACCATTAAGGAAGGCGGATAAATAATATCAATGATTGATAAGATTTCTTACAAATATTTTATATTATCTTAAATAATAGTATGTATTAACTGCATAGAAACCATTTCGAACCATTTCACCCAGAATTTACAATAATACCTACTTATACAGGAAATACAAATAATGTTTCATATCTAATAAAATTTCAAAACAAAATATATGGCTTGCGTTAAATGCATCAAGAACAGTTAGTGTTGTGATATTGTAAATGCATATTTTTTGACAGCAGTCAATGGTATTTATTGATTTTATCCAATTCCCCCAGTTTCCAGATTGCAAAGTGTATGTCGTAATAGTTATGACACTGATAACGGGTAGATAATTGTCAAAATCATCATCCGATATATCTTTCACTTAGAGAAGTATGTTTTATAATATAAATCCAGTATAACATTATCAATTATTATTTATTACACATGTATTACAACAACATACCCCAGTGTTACCATTGCTTTACGACATATGGCTGTACTAAGGAATTAAGGTTTAGACAGTAAATACACCATAAACAATAAGTTAAAATGGATAGATATAAAAATTCTCACCGGCAGATGTTTAATGCTTTTCGTGTAACCGATCTTAAAAATAAGTAACAAAAAGATATTCCCATTTCTCAAGAACATTCACCAATCTTCGCAAAAGCTTGGCAATGGGTAGTAATTCTTTGCGCCAACGTTCCATTGTCAACCACGCTTATCTCTTTCATTCATTACGGCCAACAAGTATTGTTCCTTTCCAGGAGATATGATTCCCCAGATGGGACTAACCTACACTGCATCGAATTTTATTCATCGTTACATATCATCTGTTTAGTTGAAAAAAAATATGAAGTCACTTTGTTCTCGAGAATAAGATTCTGGTGAAAATGGCAAGAAAAGCTCAAACCCGGGTACCAGACAATTGAACGCAACGTTACAATGTTTTGTTGTTTGTGGGTTTTTTAATTTCATATTTGCAAATTCATTTTAGAAAAACACAGCAATCATGACCGATCAATGTTCCGGGTAACATGGTAAAAACATTAATTAATGGATAACCAGCCTTCTAATTGATGTTTGCTGCTGTTGTTGCTGTTTCACATATATCTGCTTTATATATAACGGATTGATTTTCTTTGCTTCAACTCTCCAAACTGTGCTTCAAGTATAAGTAATTAAAGCGAAATACCGAACTTTGTAATTATAATAGCATTCAGTC
The DNA here is from genome assembly GCA_028554795.2 of Sinohyriopsis cumingii. Classification (NCBI taxonomy): domain Eukaryota; kingdom Metazoa; phylum Mollusca; class Bivalvia; order Unionida; family Unionidae; genus Sinohyriopsis; species Sinohyriopsis cumingii. Next base: position 13,442,199 of record CM068833.1, read on the forward strand.
TATGTAAGTCACGTGACTGTTATAGTTTCCGTTTGATTTGGTTTCACTTTTGATTTACAAAACTGCATTTAGCTCTTCAAATGGGAAAGATCAATAAACCGTTTAATTCTACGAAAGATGAAAAGAGTTCTTTTTATAAATCCTAAGTTTATTATTAATATTACATAATTTTATTGATTTTTGTTCTAGTGGAGGACATGAACGTTTATTCAAGCGTACGTTGGAAGATCCTGGCTGAGTGAATAAATCAAACATCACCAAACACCGTAGCAGACATGCGCGAGCCATCAGTAGGCTAAGGCAGAAACAGATAGTCGAATTATAGTATAACAGAATGACAGGATGACGTCTAAAGAAGCATTTGAATAGGCGATCCAGTGGTACATATCGAACGCAGAGTACTGGAGTGTAAGTGGTATACAAACTTGTCAAGATTAATTGATTTGAAAGATTGCGTCTGTTGGAACAACTACTTACACTTTCTGTTCTCAATTCTAGCATATACACTTATTTGTGTGTTATTTGGATTTTTACGTACCTTTAACAATGCTCCAGTCATATCGATAGGAAGTCTGCAATGTTTGGCATTTTAAAGTGATGTCTACCACTGAGGCATCATTCCGCAAACATGTAGCATCATGTCCCACCCGGTCACATTGTCTTGACACCAGACAGGCCAGTTCTAACACTAACCTTTAAACACTGATCACCAAGCAAAGCAACTGACAGTACCAAATTTATAAGTCTTTGACATGACTCGGTTGGAGTTTGAACCCGCGACCTCGCGCATCCGAGGCTGACGCTCTGACCACTTAGACCAGCAGAACGGCTTATAAACCTTATGGAAGAAGTATGTATGAAGCAGAATATGGCTTGATTATATAGGTAAATCGGTACAAACCTGGCTATATCGTGACGAATATAAACTAAAGTTCTAAATATAGAAAAACGATTAAAGATAAAAAGGTTCCGATCAAGTTTTCTCCCTAATGTAGGTGGCGCTCACCAGATAATATGTACTTTTGAGAGAGTGACGTATGTGAGGTGAATTAGTTCGCATTTAGAACATGCACATTGGAGAGAATGTTGGCATACCTCTATGCTACATTAATGTAATGTGGATGATATTTCTTTTGGATATTGTACTTTTGGAAATTTTACATGATTTAAGCACACTGCTAACTAAAATGACTGCTCCCTTGTGTTAAAAAAATCAGTCTGAATTAGTCTAAAGTACACTATACATAGCAGCTATTAAAATAGGGAAAATGAATTTTGCCAGTCTAGACAATACCAGCTTCTGAAAGTGCAATGAATGAATTACCAAATATATAAAATGTAAAAAACGTTATCGGCTCTTTTTTATACAATTTATCTCTGAAGTTCAGGAAGTGAAAATGACCAAGTGGAGCTAGCACTTTTTAAAAAAAGCACATTTGAAGTAAGGCCAAGCTGTATACTCTATAACCCATAGTACACCCATCAATCATACACCAAAATAAAGGAAATTAAAGGTTCTTTGCATTATACCTAAGATATACAAGGTCTTTTTTAAATAGCCAGTATAACCAGTGAGGAAAGCCGGGGAAATTCTTTTTCTTTAAAATCCTAACACTTATGCAAAATACGAAACTGTAGAGCGCCGCCGTATATATTTCCATGCGAACCTATAACTCTGCGCCATGGTGCTATTAATTTAATCCGAAGTGAACGTTTTTCTTTCTTGTTTTGTGTCTTTCTGCAGGCAAAAGCCTATTTATACAAACTAAAAGCAATACTTCAGTGTTGCCTTTGTCAACGGCACATAGGAGCTGAAATGATGCCGTGGGCGATATATTAGCTTGCATCAAGGCAATGTGGACAATATATTTGCTAGCCCATCCACGAAGTGTGGACAGTATATTATCTTGCATCCAGGCAGTGTTCAATATGTTAGCTTGCATCCACTCAGTGTGGACAATATGTTATCTTGCATCCACTCAGTGTGGACAATATATTAGCTTGCATTCACTCAGTGTGGACAATATGTTAGCTTGCATCCAATCAGTGTTGACAATATATTAGCTTGCATCCACTCAGTGTTGACAATATATTAGCTTGCATTCACTCAGTGTGGACAATATATTAGCTTGCTTCCACTCAGTGTGGACAATATATTAGCTTGCATCCACTCAGTGCATACAATATGTTAGCTTGCATCCACTCAGTGTTGACAATATATTAGCTTGCATCCACTCAGTGTATACAATATGTTAGCTTGCATCCACTCAGTGTGGACAGTACGTTAGCTTGCATCCACTCAGTGTGGACAATATGTTAGCTTGCATCCACTCAGTGTGGACAATATATAATATAATATTGTCCACACTGAGTGAATGCAAGCTAATATATTGTCCACACTGAGTGGATGCAAGCTAATATATTGTCAACACTGATTGGATGCAAGCTAACATATTGTCCACACTGAGTGAATGCAAGCTAATATATTGTCCACACTGAGTGGATGCAAGATAACATATTGTCCACACTGAGTGAATGCAAGCTAATATATATTAGCTTGCATTCACTCAGTGTGGACAATATATTAGCTTGCATCCAGGCAGTGTGGACAATATATTAGCTTGCATCCAGGCAGTGTGGACAATATATTAGCTTACATCCAGGCAGTGTGGACAATATGTTAGCTTGCATCCACTCAGTGTGGACAATATATTAGCTTGCATTCACTCAGTGTGGACAATATATTAGCTTGCATCCACTCAGTGTGGACAATATATTAGCTTGCATCCACTCAGTGTATACAATATGTTAGCTTGCATCCACTCAGTGTGGACAGTATGTTAGCCTGCATCCACTCAGTGTGGACAATATGTTAGCTTGCATCCACTTAGTGTGGACAATATATTAGCTTGCATTCACTCAGTGTGGACAATGTATTAGCTTGCATCCAGGCAGTGTGGACAATATATTAGCT